>CM052156.1:5130150-5161208 GCA_028455555.1 Augochlorella aurata | reverse complement strand
CGTGTAGTATTGTATTATATTTATGTAATATGGTTAAAGCAATGAGGGATTAATTATTTTATTGAGTTTAAAATAATGATTTAAATATCTTTACTGTTTTGTATCTTATCTACTAATTTTTGTAGTAACATAAAATCCGCAGTTTACTTGTAACAAACCAGATCCTTCGATGTTTAAAAAATGAAAATGGAAAATTGCTTAAAGGAAGCTCCTCTGATTACGGTGATACTTAATTAATTAACTTAATCGAGCATTTCCGACGCTTAATATATTTTAAATTCTTGATTCAGAGGGTCCATGTAATATATAATATATAATATGATAATCTAATATATATTATACGTATATATTATTTATATTACTTATATTATATGTAATTTTTTAATTTTTTGAAATTCTTTTCCTGTCTTATATTTGACTGACAGTAGTTATTGTTGTCGCAAGATCCGCAGTCTAGGTATAACATAGAGAGTATAATTGGCCTAAACGAGGTGATTTCTTGCAACAGGATGACTCCGGTGGGCATCACCTCCGTGATCGCCGGTAAAATACTCGGCGTGACCGACCTGGCGCTGGTGATGTCGCAGCTGGCCTGGTTCATCGTCACGATCGTGATCGGTGTGTTTTTCTATCAGCTGGTGATCATGCAGCTGATCTACCTGGCGTTCGTGAGAAAGAATCCTTTTAAATTCTACGCCGGCCTCGCCCAGGGCACCCTCACCGCCTTCGCCATGGCATCAACGTGAGTCGTCGATCTTCGAACTCAGCCCGACCTTCAGCGTGCTCATATATATATAGATATATGTATATATATATCATCTACCAACGAGCACACGAACCATACAAATACATATATATATATACACATATATGTATATACATACGCCATGGCCTGCCTCACATGGCCTCGGTCGTCATCGTCATTTCCGACCTCCACTTTTCTATTTTCGTTCCTCGAAAGAAATTCGGTCTCGAATCCCACGGGATTTCCCAGTTTTCTTTTCTCGTCCTTACTTTTCGCGCGAAATCACAGTATTCCCTCTGTATAGTCGCGTTCTGTCCCGATACGGGAACCGTTGCGACGTTCCTTTATAAAGAGAGAGAGAGAGAGGGAGAGAAAGCGAGAGAGGGAGAGATAGACAAAAGAGAGAGAGAGAGAAAGAGAGAGAGAGAGCGCTGTTTCCATGGGAAAATAATAATGTGGAACTGCTTCGTAACGGCGCGCGACGCAAGAGAGGGAACACTGTCGACACTGTTCTCGAAGGACGATCGTCGTTTCGGGACGCGAGGAGGTACCAGGCCGTCACACACCGTGCGATTTCGAATCGATTGATCGAGACAATATGTTTCAGCTAGCCGGGAGGAGGCTTTGCGAGGCCGTGGTCCCGTAATTCCATTCCGAAACCGCTCCGATTACGAGCAGCGTTTCACAACGTCGGCTCGGTGACGTTGTCGAACGCTGAGCGGAGCGAACGATTCACAATTCCCGTCCGAATAAAAAAACAAACAAACAAAATGAACAATCAAAGATAGCAAATTCTGATCCCTCGCCGGGCTCATTACGTTTCTTTAATGTTCTCGCGGTTTCTCGATGGGGACGGTCTCGTCGTGACCAATGAGAAAGAGAGAAAGAGAAAAGTAAAGCGAGAGAGAAAGAAAGAGAGAGAGAGAGAAAGAAAGGGAAAGGGAGAGAGGTATGCAGTTCCGGGTGGCACTTAGGATGCGGATACTCCCGGTTGTCGGTGTTATCCACGAACTTTCGGTCAGACACTTCTTTGGAGGAATTAGGTACACGGTGAAACGACCTCGACTACTTTGCGAACGACGTTTTTAGAAATCTCGAAAATTCGTGAAACCGAGGTGAATGAGAAAATTAATCGTTGTTTTACCGAGAATATCAATTTCTAGGTCAAGTTTAAATTTGGAGTTTAGTATAAAAGGTTCGAGTTTATTAAAATTATTACCGAAAGAAAGTATTCGCTGTTTAGTATCGATGTGTTGCAGTTAATGCAATTTTTGTTCTGCATAAAAATCTGCAGTATAGGTATAGTAGAAATTGTATGGGGTTTAAGTAAAACCAATTTTGTTACTATTACGAAACAGAATACAGTATGCAACATAATATAATATATATTATATAGTATATATAGTATTTTATATATAATATATAACGTCTATAATATAATATCTATGATATATATTATGCATTATATATCATCTATAATATGATATCTATAATATATAATGTATTATATATAACTTATATATGAAATTGAATAAGTTTTATTTAAATATGTTTTAAATATTAAAAAAGAAAGTATTTCTGAAACACTAGAAAAATATTTTTAGAGTCACGTGTACAAACGAAGCGATACGAAATTGAGAAAGTAAAGCATGTTTGACGAGAAAGCTTCGAACAGAGAAGTCGACGGAGAAGTCGACGGTCGTTTCGCCGAGTACAGAGAGTTAGGTTTGCCCCGTTCCGTTCGCGGCGACATCGAACGGCGTGGGCGTAGCGTGATACCGAAATTTCGAGGCGCGCGGCGGAGAACGCACGGCAGAGAAAGTGAAAGAGAGGACACGTGAAAAAAGAAATACACACGAAGTGGATGAGGAACGGTGTTTCGTGTCTGTTGAGCCGGAAATCAGCTGACTCCGTGTCACCTGGACTGATTCGCGGCGCAGAAGCCTTCGAGGGCCCCCGCTATCCTCGGCTTCCGGTCTCCCTTGCAGCAGCGAGCCGGCCGGCGCGGCGGACGGAAGGCGAGGATACCTCGTCAAAGGAGGCTTCTCCGCGCTAACCATGTTATTATCTAAGCAACTATTTCTATTACCATGGAAACAAAGGGAAACTGAAAAAAATATTGATTGCTCGCGTCGAGCCCGCTCTTCCAGGTTTGACGGCGACGTCCATCACTGGCCAGAACTGCTGAACTACGATCGCTTTCTAACGTTGACTATTGTTATATATATTATTATTATTCATTCTCTCGCGGATCACGCGAAGCAACGATCATTTTTTCAGTTTATCCGTCGACGTGCAATCAAAACGTTCATCCGATCCCGTCGATCCGTGCCATTCATAATCCGCCACAGCTCGATCCCTCCGCCATTTTCTTGATTTCTTTCTGTGTCGATGTTCACGTTGCTGTCGAACACTCTGCATATCCCTTGTGTAGTTTCTCTTTAGGTTTATGATTGCAATTTATTCTGTCCTGTCTCATACTTCTGGACTCCGTGTTCGTCTGTTTTGATTTCATCGGGGTGATCGAGAGGGCTCGGAAATCTCGCGTGATCGGTGAATGGGGTGGGGAGGATCTAGCAGATCTGAACTTCTCTCCCATCCAGTGGTTATTGTTTAATTGATCATTGCAACTTCGGTCGATAACAATAGACGTTCTACTGCATCTATAAAACATTATTGTTTAAAATATGTGATTTAATACAATTTCCGAGCCCCGTCGCACACGTAAGCTACAATTGTTTGAACAAGAGTTAAACATTTCAGATCCCTGGCTGTTTAAAAATCGATCAACCTTCGTCAAAATTAGCGTAGTTTACGTGTAAACGCTGGAACCACCGATGCCAACAAAATGGCGGCTGATAAATATTTATATTGAATCATTAATCTATTCTAAGGGCAAATTGCCAAAGAGACAGCTTTCAGAAAAGATCTATGGTTTCAAAGAAGAACGCCGCATGCCACGTGACTTCATTTCCGAGATATCGTCGCTTAAAGACCATCAACGTGTTTCGTATTAACAGCCTTTCGAATTGCATGATCATTTCGCATTTATTTTTATGATTTGCACTCCGATCCATTCCACAGCTGAATCAACGCATAAACTAAAATTTCTAGAGATTTTGCAACGAGATGTTTTCCCGTAGAGCCACAGAGTCATCGATCGGTGGATCCAGCGTCGATCACTCCCCCCCGTTTCCACGGTCCCGGTCCCTTCCCCGACCCTCTCCCGAAATGCATCGTGGGACAGAGAAGCATTCGTACCCGAAAATCATCTGGAACTGAAAGCAAACGCGGTTCCGTATTCGAAACCATTTTCGAAACCTTTTCCGTCCCATCGTCGCGGTGCCACCGTCTCTCTCTCCCGCCAACGCCCATCATTGTCTAATTCAACATGTTTTCTATGTGGATTAACTTTTTCCAGAAGAGAGCGTACACAACTGTGCGTACACTGAGTGACTGAGAGATACAGCTCTCAGTCTCCTATCTGAACAGAGACTGTATGAATATCATGATGATGTATTAGAGCACGCGCTGCACGCGGCCTTTTGCAGGTGGTTCAGAGAGAAAGAGGTCGAGGGTGGCCTTGGTAAGTAATCGATGGCCGCAACATGAAGGTACATACGATTGTCTGTTACAGGGTTAGGTTCTTTTAGGGTACACTGCAAGACGCAACGGACGATCCACCTTCTGATTACACCCCCTTTTAACCAACCCTTCTCTTAAACACCCTCGACGCCGTCCCCGATTAACCCTCTAGGTTGCATTTTCAGCTCGCCTCGCGGTCATTCTGGTCAATTCGCTTGTCTCGTTTCTGTCGGTCACACACCCGGTACAGTCAGGCCCACGATTCTCGTTGGTCCACTCGTCGGCCCTCTGTCGGCCGATCTTTGTCGGCCGATCTTTTTCGGTCGATCTTTCAGTCGATCTCTCGTACGAAATTCGGAACGCGCGTCGCACCGTGCCGACCGCGCCGTTTCATCTCTGTCGCTCTTGTTCTATCGCGTTCGGGAGACCCGATCGTTGCCGATGCTCGTTCTCTCGCTGTTCGCTCGGAAAGCAGAGACCATGTTGTAGAAGTGATCGGTAACACGGACACGGGCTACCGTCTATGCCGCAACAGAAAGAAATTTCGCCGATCTCGACGATCTCTCACCAGAATGACCACACTCTCATTTTTCTCCACGGACACGCAGGCCGAAGCAGCACGCGCCCAGCCAATGTCTATATTAAACCGCTAAACGAAACAAATGAGATAAACTAACCGATTGAATTCTAACTGACCTGCCATCGAGACGCCCGACCTGCCGATCATTTCTAACAAAGATTTGTACAGGGCCGCCGCGCTGCCGGTCACGTTCCGCCTGATGACGGACAAGCTCAGAGTCGATCCCCGAGTCACCAGGTTCGTTCTACCGATCGGGTGCAACATTAACATGGACGGGACGGCTCTGTTCGTAGCTGTTGCGAGCATATTCATCGCCCAGATGCATGGCATCGTCTTGGGATTCGGCGAGATCGTCACCGTCATGTGAGTAGCGCCATTCTTCCGACTTAAGCTCCATTCTCTCCTCAAAACGTCCTTCATATAATAACTGTCAAAGAGATCTTTATCATAACTGTCCAAAAGATCTTCACCGTAGCTAAAAAGATTGCCATAACTGTCCAAAAGAAGATCTCTGCCATAACTGACTCAAATAATAGTTATAAAACTCTAAAACCTCTTGATGATCGCCGGTCCCAGAGAAACAAAATCAAATCTTCCAAAATGGATTTTGCTAAATTATAATTAACCGCTTGTCAAATGACAGAAATGTTTTTCTATCCAGAGAATACTGTACAATCGTTTCATTTGCAGTCTGACATCGACCGCTGCGTCCGTGTCGTCGGCTTCGGTTCCAAGCGCCGCTCTCGTCCTTCTGCTGGTCGTCCTGAGCGCCATAGATGCTCCAGTTTACAATGTGTCGCTGCTATTCACTATCGACTGGTTTGTGTAAGTAGAAACAGTAGAATTTTCTGGCATATATGGCAACTAGAGCTGACGGTGTTGCGTTTCATTACATTCAGGGACCGAATTCGTACCACCAACAACATGCTGGGCGACTGCTACGCCGCTGCAGTGGTGGAGCAACTGTCTAAGAAGGAGCTGATGGCCTTGGATGCGGCAGCTTATCAGGTATTAATCATTCGAGATTAATTACATTTGATGCACACAGTAAGAATTACATTTTTAATATCAGGTTGTCGCATAAGTTCGTGCGTTGCATCCACAAGAAACATAGTATTTTAATAAGAAAAAGATACAGGAATTTTACAGCGATAGGGAGGCTACATTTTTGTTAAACCTTATACAAATAATAAGAATAATAATAATTATCATAATAATTGAAATAGTATAATAAATGGCATGAACCTATGTGACGACATGATATTTCTTTTAACGCGAGCAAGTTTGGCAATATTTCAATGGATATTTAATTAATTAATCATTTTGATTGTAGGGCAATTTTTGGAAATCGATAAAATTTCGAATCACTTGATCTGTTCGCAGTCGGAGACCGTTCTGCCAACGACGATCGCGAACGGATGCATCTCCGCGAACCGAGTACCTGATCCTGACACCATCGTGGTGGAGATGCAGGACGATTCGAGGATAGCCGGCATCGCCAAGTAAACAAGCTTGTTGGTAGGGCTAGGCTATCACTATGTACGATCCCGAACGATCGCGTGCATTCATCCTGGTTTTACGCTGTGTGTCTTTTGATTCCGCTTCGCTACGCTCCTAGGCGGAGGAGTAGTCAAACGTAGGATATAAGGATTAAGAGGACGATTAGGAGGAGGATGAGGAGGAGGAGAAGGAGGATGAGGAGGAGGAGGAGGAGAAGGAGACCCGTTCCGATCCGTTGACAATTCACTAAAACGATATTCAGGCTTCCTCGTTCCCTCGCATATTCGTTCCGAATTTCTTGGGTCGCCGCCAAGCCGACGCCGCTTCGAGATCCATGATCCGCGTCAGTCATAATCGATCGTCGATCACCACCTGCACACGCAACTCGCGATCCGACACGATCATATTTCCGCGACTACCAAACGCGATCGTCAGCAAATCGATTCTCTCCAGGCATGGGCAGCGCCACCGATTGGTCCTGGGAGCACCGCGTGGCGGAACATGGGCGTCGCCAGGGTACGAATGGGCGTGGCTCCGGCGCTCCGAGTGCCCCAGGGGACAATCTCTGCTCATGCCTGTCCGCAGAGTGCCAAATCGCTCACAGTTTCCGCAGGACTCGAAGCAGATCGATTCCAAAGTGATTTCGAGACGGTTTGCTTTCGCGCGAGTCTGTCCGTGATCATCGCCGCCGTCATCATCACATCGAGAACCTCATCCGCTTGTTTAATGTGCCGCTGCGAGTCGACGAGCACGCCGTAGATCCCCTCAAACCTGTTGTTTCGTTTCAGCATCAGCGTGTTGCAGATGCCCAGGAGCGTGACCGAGGAGACCGTTTGACCACTGATTCGTTCCGAAATTAGTTTTAGCCGTGCCCGAGCGAATTGTTGTTAACGAACGCACAGGCTCTTCGCGGGGAGGCCCGCCGGGGTCCGAGCCTGGAGAGGGGATCCTAGAAGTTCTCTCTCGCGCGAGTGTCCTCGAAGAGACGTTTCCCTCCGCCGTGAAGACGCGCGTTGTACGTTCGTTCGTCGCGACGTGCCCGGGCCGCGACATATATCAAACAGAAACAACAAAACGTATATACATAATCCATGAGTGTGCATGTGTAAACGAAGTCAATATCAAGGAGTGCGTTATACACGAGACTAACCGCGGGTAAGGACATAGCAATAACCGAGTTCTCAAAGGCTTCTGTAGCAGCTTCCTCGGACGGATACGTAAACCGAGAGATCACCGATTCAATCGCACTCCTGAGTCCGACCGGTGGAGATCGTTTCATTGCGACTGGCCGCGCTCGAGCAGCGTGCCGAATCTGGTGCCTTATTTTCACGCGGCGCTTCAGTCGGCCGCTTCGAAAGTCTATTTAACAAACCAAAAAAAAAAAAGCAAAGTGAATTAAATACCAGAAAAAATACCGAAAACGAGAAAAAAAGCAGTCGAACCAAAATATCCGAGACAGAGAAGAATATCACGGAACAAAGAGATTATTGTATAGAAGTATTCAAATAATATATGTATATCAGTTCTCCTGATTTTCGGGTACTCGATGACTGATGAGACACTGTGACTGGTGATCGATCGTTTTACTGCCACGAGATACACTTTTTCCACTGAGACATCACGTGTACGAACACGGAGACCGCGAGACCGTCGACCAGCGTTCATTGTCAGACAATGGCTGAAAAACGTCGCTGACCGAACGCGTCCGTCGATAATCGAGATCGTAGGTCTTGTTGCTCTTTTCCGTTAGACGATTATTCCGTTTCTGCTAGAGAGAGAGAGAGAGAGAGAAAAAGAAAGAAAGAGGAGGCGAACCATTATTACCGTAGATTTGTTAAACCGATTTGTTAAACGCGAGGCGGCGAATAGTGATCGGTTAGAGTTCGGCGGGCCACGTCGGACGTTGCTGCACACCGTAGGCGATAGGAAGAACAACAACAGACCGTAGGTTGTCGTTAGATCTTTGACTATAACACTGAATTCAACTTTCGGACCATTGACGACTACAGAGAGCGCACGGTGGAGCAGCTTTTCTCGATCGCAGCGATGCGCTCCATGGATCTCTGACTCCGTCGTTGCCGTCACGATTAGTGTTCCCATATCCCGTTTATAGGGTAATTCGAGTATACATATAAATATATAAATATATAAATATAAATATATAAATATAAATCTATATATATATATAAATATAAATATAAATACAAATATATCGAGACATGGTTCCCCGTCTCGTAGCGTAGATCCCGAGAAACGAAGGAAAGAGAGGATCACATCTAGCGCTCTCCGACGAGCAGCCTCAAGACTGGACATGCCATTTGAATATGTCGTTTTAATAAGTACCACGTATAACGTTGTAGAGGAGAATTACGAGGTGAATTTCACTAACACTAGGGCACTAGGTACGTAGGTCGATACGTGTTCTATCGTAGAGACTGTTTAAATGTACAAATTAACTGGGTAAAACAAGAACATAGTGCTTCGTAGTTGTGTCGTTCTACCCAACCGATTCGCGATGATTTACAAATGCTCGTGCTCGTTGTTTCGGTTGAGTGAGAAAGTATGCGCGAGAATGGGAGAGCGTGAAAGAGAGCGAGAAAAAGAAAGAGAGAAAGCGAAAAAGAGAGAAAGAGAAAAAGAGAGAGAGAGAGAGAGAGAGAGAACGAAAGATAATAATGAGTGCGAGAGTGAGAGAGAATTTGCTTCGTTGTGTCATTGTTCAGTTGTTGCGTTTAGCAACCGAACCAAGTGTTACGCGTCGATGTTTCTCTGAGCCACACACCTTCGCGCGATACGAAATTCTTTTTGTTTCACCGTTGATATGTGAATGGGGAAAGTGCTTTGTTTATAGCCTAGAGACCAAGAACGGTTAATAGAGAAAGAATTTATCGAACTATTTCAAAGACTACATGTGAATATACTTATAAGGCTCAACGTGTTGTATAACAAGATGCAGGTTTATACGGGATCGATCGGTGTTTTATTTCTAAACCCGCCTCCTCGTTCTATGGTCATCCCTTGATTAGGCTAGCTCGGTAGAATCTGCATTCCGGTAATTAACGCGTTCAGTGTCATATATCAATTACAAAAAAAAAAACACACACATCAAGAATACCATGTTGAAAAATGTTGGCCGGTTGACTTTTCACTGACTTGTACTACTAATAAATCGGAGGTACTAATAATAAATCAGAGGTAAAGAAATTTTGATAGAATCTGTTCCGAAGCGTATTTGCATATTATATGTTTTGAATACTTTCTGAGGTCATTTTTTCTTCTTTTGTAATTATAAGTAGCTTGTGTGATATTTTTTTAGTACTCTCCCGTTTATTTTACAATATAATGTTTTAATAAAAATGCAACTCGAGGTACAGAGTAACTTTTGAGGCACAGATATGTCGAACAGTTATTTTGATAAATCATTTCTGTTCTCGTTTTCAATATAAAACTCTTTGATATTTATTATCATTTTTTAAATATAAATGAGTATCATTGTCATTATTAGAATATACGTACTGCATATGGCTTCCAAATTATAAAATGTGCCGCAGTACGAATGAGGTATACAGAATACACCCGATTCTCGCTAGAAAACTTAGGTTTCTGAAATATCGGTAACGATCAGCGCAACACGGAAATGCTAATTAGGCTTCTGTAGCCCCATTTTGGGTAACAAAATAATTAATTGGGTGTCGACAGAAACTAGGCCTTATTATAATTGAAAATAATTTCGATTTGTCGGTCAGTAAACTCGACTAACAGTTTGAGCATTTTGCCGCTGCATGGAATAGCGCTGTTGGCAGGTGCTAGCAGAGTAAGATAAAAATTTCCAAATTTATTTATTCTATTAACAAATAAAGGTATCCTTTGCATTAGACGGTTACAGAATTTTATCCCGAATATTTTAGTACCATTCTGAACGTCTGTCCTGTCTCTTAAATTGTTTTATTACACACTTCATCATGAGCAGGTGTTCTGCTTATGGGGGCAGTTTAATTTATTGGTTTTTCATATTAAGAACAAATAAATTTATGTTGCATCAGGATACCCCAGAAAAATTCCTCAAACATCCGGGTACCCGTTGGACAACCTCTTAATCATTCAGATTCTTTTTTATCATGTTCTTTAACGTCCACGTAACGTAAAGTTATGCAGGTAATTTAGTTCGAACGTGTGCCGCTATTATTTTATTTAAAAAATTGTAATCAATAATTTTACGAAATTTTGAGATATACATTCGACGCGTGAAATCACTAAGATCATTTTAAGACGACGAACGTAAATTTTAATCCACGGGTTCACAAGTTACTAAATTCTTTCCATTTAAAAGGCGCGCTCATTAATCGGGACCTTATTTCATTAATTATTTAATCAACGCGCGACTTTTTCCACAGGTTTTAACAGCTCCTCGCAGCAGAAAATTCCTCTAAATATGCCAATATTTTCGACTCGATATATTATTTAATTTCGTCTAGAAAAATTGAACCGAAAAATAATTTAATTTTGATATTAATCTCACGGCTTCCCGACCAACGAGTTTCCCCTTAAATCTGCAAAGGAATAGGATCTTCAGGTCGGCAGGTAGGTAATTAACACTAAGTCACAGTTTCCTAAAAAATTCATTTAAGGATCCGTCATCGCGCGGACCCTCGGCTCACAGGAGAGTCTTTGTACAAAGAGTTTCGTGTAGGTGAGTGTGTGTTCGTTTTATACAAAATATGACATATCTATTCCACTAGCTTGTTTATGCGTATGCAGCTTCGGCTGGCGTACCGTACCGCCGTTACATCGAGATTTCACTCGGCGGAGACACGCGACGTAAGAGAGGAAAGTTACATGAGAGAACAAGTCGAGCAAAGTCGCGTCCAGAGCCACGAATCGCGAAAGAATCAGTCCACTCGTGACGAAGCCGTCGGGACGCGACGCGGCGCTGCGCGAAGAGACAACGGTCTAATTAAACAATCAACCAATTAATCTCGGTTCCAAAGCGGGAAAACGGTCGCGTCTGCTCCGAAGAGATCGCAGGTCGACAACTTAACAGAGATTGTCTACACGCTGTAATCGCGAGCCCTGGAAACGTTTGCCGTCGCTGGACGTAGCTACAAAGAAACGGCTAATGTGAACACGCTGAGCTCGCCAGCTTAAACACCAAAAACGAGCGACCTCTCGTTATCAAAGCAGCGATCAACAACTCGTTATCTCTCCGGAGCAACCGCGATCGTTCCACGACGCGGTGAGCCGCTTTTGATTATAGGCGAGAAGTGGTGAACTCTTTCGAGCAATTCGAGTATTATTTACACGCCTCCTATTTACAAGGCCTCGAGTATTCTAGACCGGCGTTCGGGCCGGCGATTAACAGTCGTATCGTACACAGGAGCCGGAAGATAAGGACAAAATAGAACCGCGATATCAACGTTCCGACCGCCTCCTCCTCCTCGCAGTTGCCGCTCGGAATTATCTACAGAAATGAAACATAAACGCGGTTAGGGAGAAGGCGATCGCTCGGAGGGTGATCGTCGCACCTTGGCGCCTTCGAGGCTCGCCTCTCGAAGGTCAGTCAACTTACCGTCACTAATTTATACATCGGCACAGACAGTTCGTTTCATCGCTCGCGGTAAGCGTCGCGCGACCTAATACTAATACCTGACGGTGGGACACAACGTCTCTTAAGGACCCTAGATCCTGAGCTCGGCGTCGGTCACGGGGATACCCCTATTGGCACTTTGACTGGACCTTTGCGTGGCCGGCGGCACCAAAGGACTGATGCTGGGACTCCTGGTGGCTAGAGGCGATAGGGACGGCGAGAAACTGGGGCTGAGAGCCGCGGAGGGAAACGTGGAGGCGTCGTGACTGATCGGGGACCTCGGCAGGATGCCTCTAGCCAGCGCAGGGGCTGCCAGTGACCTCGGGGCGACGGAAGTGAGCAGCGGCGGCGGCGGAGCTTTATGTACAGACTTAGTTTTCCCGCTGCTGCCCGAGTTCCCGCTCTGCACGCTGGCCGCGTCGTCCTTCAGCCTCGCGATCTCGCTGAACACGTGAGCCAGAGGTTGGTAATGAGGTCCCCAGTCGAGAAGATAGTCCCAGTTGTAGGACCCGGTGAGCTCCTCCTCGCTGTGCACGATGGAGCTCAGTGACCCGTTCATGGACGGACCTCCGGGCACTTCCAGCCCCGACATTGGCCTCCCAGGCTCCCCGATCTTCCCATAAATAAGCGTCGCGATGTCAGCTTCCGTGGCAGCCTCGTCTTCGAACAGGTGCAGGCTGTTCAGAGGCAGCGCTTCCGGCGGCCTCCTCGGTGTTCCAGCGGGAGGGTCGACGATGCCTAGCCTGGCCAAGTATTCTTGAGTGTTGTGGACAGACAGGTCGCTGGCGGAGTCCCCAGTCTGCTGTCCCTCGTTGATCATCCTGATCTCCTCGTCCTCGCCGTCGTCCTCCGCCGATCCTCTGCCGGAGGAGCCGGACTGGTCGCTGCCCGACAACTCCGAAGTGGCTTGCTGCTGTCCGGACTGCCCAGAGGTCCCATAAGGAGGGATTTCGTCGTATTTAGGCGGTGCGAACTGGCAGGACGCAGCACCCCCACCTCCATTCCCATTCCCAGCACCGCCGTTCCCAGCAGAACCTACTCCGGTCACGCTCCTGATAGGGATAGTATCGAACGCGCTGGGATCGACGTAGCTGTTCGACGCGGTAGCATTGCTCTCGCCGTTTAGGCCAGGCTTCGTTCCCGGCTTCTTGTGCCTCCTGTTTCTAAGGTGGAGGTACAGGAAGACGGCTCCGAAAGCTACTACCAGAAGCAGCAGCGCTATCAGCAGACCGAGAACCCAGTCCGCTAGACCCCCGCTGGCTGCCACAGCCATGTTCGAGCCCACGTCTGTCGGGGTGGCTAAAGCCGTGGCGCCTCTGGCTTCGTTCACATCGATGTCATCCGCCAACGTGATCTCCACCACGGTCATGTTCGACAGAGAAAATTGTCGGCCGGAGCTGGCGCTGACCACTAGCCTGGAGGACTCCTCTACGTCCATGTCGATGTGCATCAGCTTCTGCTTGACGATCAGCGCGCCCGTCGTTCGGTTCAGTTTGAAGTACGGGTGCTGCGAGGTCAGTTGGTAGACTACTCTGCCGTCGGGCCCTTTGTCCCGGTCTGTGGCGGTCACGTGGCCGATCACAGTCCCAGGGAGCACCTGAGCCCCGCTCTTGATGCCGAATCTGTACATCCGCTCGGTGAACTGCGGATAGAACTCGTCCTTCGACTCGATCTCCACTCTGACCCGAACCGCCGCGGTTCTGCCACCTGCGTCCGTCGCTCGCAAGGTGAACGCGTAACGATTCCGGAGTTCGTAGTCGAACACGGCTCGCGTGGTCACTGTGCCGGACTTCGCGTCCACTGCGAACAGTTTCCAGCTGTCGTCGATGTCGGAGAAGCCAGTGGCAGCCGCTGACACGATGGAGTAGTTCAGGGAGCCGAAAATGCCGCGGTCGAGGTCCGAGGCTCGGGCTGAGAACACTGTGGTGCCTATAGGCTCGTTCTCACCTACGAACTCCAGGTACTCCGAGACTGGGAACTTGGGGGAGTTGTCGTTCACGTCCTCCAGTCGGATCCTCAGTCTTGTTAGAGCGCAGAGTGGCGAGATTGGATCACTGTCGCACGCCATCACCACTAGGTTGTAGATCTCCGGCTCCAAATCGCAGTCCAGCGTCGCGTTCACTAGCACAGACCCTGTCGTCCTTTCTACTTTGAACAATCCACCATCGTTGCCCGATGTGATCTCGTAGACAAGGCTGGCTGCGGCGCTGCCCGCTAGGTCGTCGTCTTTCGCGCGCAGCGTTGCTATCGTTGTTCCTTGGGAGGCGTTCTCCTTGATCGACACCTCGTGAAGCTCCTCGAAGAACCGAGGGTAGTTGTCGTTCACGTCTTCGACCGTGATGATCACCGTCACTGGCTCGTCGCCCATCAGGGAACCTGTCGTCATGTTCTCGATCTTCGAGCCTAGCCGCAAGATGTACCTGCAAGGTTACAAATGGATTAGGAGGGTTCTAATATATCTGAGCGAGGTCAAGTAATAGAAATAATTTGCAAAGACACGCTTCCAGAAGTTAGATTCATCTTCCAGGTAGCTCGAAGAAGCAGATTTTAGACGCCTACCTGTCTTTCGTTTCTCTGTCGAGCACCTTGGAGAGTATCAACTTCCCCCTGGACACCTCGAACGTCCCGCTGTCGTCGCCGGCAACGATGCTGCCGTCCAACAGGTCGACGTCGGACAGTCTCATCAGCGTGGTTCCTCTCGACGAATTTTCCTTGACCGTGATCTTGTACTTCTTGCCCGGCAGGATGCTCTTCAAACTACTGAGTCGCACCACGACGGAGCAGACCGACGACGCCGGCGGTTTCCCATAATCTTCGGCTACGACTGCTAGTTCCACCTCCTTGGGGAGAGGCCTTGGAATGGCGGTGCGATTCACAGTCAGCACACCGGTCACTGGATGCACCGAGAAGCCTTTGCTGGCTTTCAGCAGGTAGTACCGGATGCGGCTGTTGTCCTCCGTGAAGTCGTCGTCGGTCGCGTTCACTGTCAGGATCTCCTGCAGGTCCCCTCGTCCTTCTGAAAATGGAGAAGACGGTGTTGAGTCGAGGTGGTAGACGAAGACGAAAAGAAGTGTTTATGTCCTAGATTTTTAGCAGAATCTGGCAGAAAGTAGTCGGATTAATGGCTGGCTATTATCTAGAATAATTAATAAAAACCATGTTTGCTAGATGGGGGATCTTTCCTAGTTATTATTTCTAAGAGAAACGATGGAAGAATAGGATCGTTTGAAAAGAAGGCGCAATTTTCAATTAGCATTTCAAGTGATCAAAATTCTTGCTAATTAACTGAACGAAATAATGAATTTTGTATTTGGAGAAATTTCTCTTAAGAATTCTCTTAACAGTGATTTTTTGGAGGATGCTACCCTGGACCAGCCTTTAAGACGATCCTTCCCGACTACATTTCCGAGAAGAACGATGAAGGAATTTTTCAATGCTGTGATTTTCTGTCACTCTTTCAGCCGGTCAGAAGTGTTTCTCATTTTCAGGAGAAAAACAATGAACAGATTTTTATAGCACTTGGTCCTCGATCAGACCCGGCCGTCCGTTGCATAGCAGAGACTAGAAGGGCAGCGTGGACCGTGGGTTCGAAGGTGCGAAATGGTCCGGAGAAGGGTCCGGTGCAAAGATCGAGGGATCACTGGCGCGAGGTCAAGTACCCTCTGCTTCTTTTCGCATGGTCGTCGGGAGAGCAGGAGGATCGTAGCCGCCACCAGCACCTCAAGTTCTTTCTTTTCTCGATAAAGGAGGAGGATAAGCCGTCCTGACATCGGGCTGAACGGAAGTATGAAATAATAACCAGTTGTATAAATCGCTGGCCGGGCTGGGCCGTAGCGGAGCAGAGCCGAGCCGAGTCGAGCCGAGCCGAGTCGAGCCGTGGGGCCAGCCTCGGTACAAAAATCATTTCGATGCGTTTCAAATCGTCGGATAACTCGGCATTAATGTGCCAAGCCCCGTCCGAAACCGGGGAAGAAGGACGAGGACGGAGGATTCTGTGGAACGAAGACGGTTAAAGGGCGAGACGACCAAGAGGGCGGGAGAGGGGGCTGAGGGGTGGAGACGGTGAAATAAAACCGCGCGGACCAGCGCAGCCCTTTGGGGATGTCCGAGGTGAGGAGGCAGGAAGATCTCTCGCGGAGGGCAGGGAGGATCTTAACCGAGAAGCGACAGGTACTCTATAATTATTGCGAGGTGCGTATGACCGTGGAGTATGCGTGTTCGCGTCAGGGCGCCTTAGTGGGACGAATTCTTATTACCGGCAGCGAGAGGGTTCTCCTATCTCGTCCTCTCTCTCTCTCTCTCTCTCTCTCTCCTTTTCTCTTTCTCTCTCCACCTTCTCTTCATTAATCCCTGCGCCCGGCCAGCCGTGGTTCCCGGGACACCTTAATACGATTTTGATAATCATCGGATTAACTCGTCTTCCTTGTTCGTTGATCAACGAACAAACGATCCGCCCTTCCACGCCGAGAGGGAATAGAGCTCTGGGACCGAGTCTAAATTAAGGGCTCCCCGAGTTGCAATGCATCGAAGACACTTGCTCGACCATCCTCCATTGAATACGACACTGTGAAGTCAAGGTTTCCGACAACCCTTTTAGCCCTGGCTCGTATGTTCCGAGAGCAGAGTGCATGGATATTCTTCTTAAAAGATCGCAAAATCATGGAACAAGTTTTTAACGATTATTTATTATAAGTGCTTGAATGCTTTGTTTGCCGCACTTGAGAAAATGTTATTTTCTTAATATTTCTAATAAATGATGATCTCATTTCTTACTTCTTATTTCTCTTTCAATTTGATAATTATCAGGTTTTATAAAATTGTTATAATTTCTTTCTGGCACTTTATCAAACTTTATCTAACATTATCAAACTACATCAAACAGTACTCTTTCGCTTGGTACTAAAAGGGTTGAAGACTTACTTCCGACATAGTCAGAAGCTCTAGACGCTCTACGATCTCTGCTCTATGCTCTAGGATCACCATATTCATCCTATGGTTCAATAAATGTATGAACCACGTGACGTTCCAACTATTGTCTACCAGCAGCCAAACTTTAAGACGTGTTCCAAGGCGGTACCATCATCTCGCGACTCACCTAACCGATCCTTTCCACCCACGCACGTACACCCGGGGTTATAGATCAATTACATCCCGAAGTCGTATTTCCCTCGATCCCTGGCGCAAGATCGTCTCCCTTTTTGCCGAAGACCGGCCTCCCCCGGTTTTTTCGCGGTTCTGACAGAGGGACCGAGAGAAACCAGGGAGAAAGAGAGAAGAGAGGGAGATGCAAATTCGCGGGGCCCGTCGCCGTGGGAGCTCCCCCCTTTCCTCGGCTCTTTCCACGTCCTCCTCCTGCCAATCCAGCCGCCCCCGTCGCCCCGCCGCCGCCCACCCAAATGCACCATTAGGCGCGGGCCTATGTATTTTTAATAAGTTTCGAGAGTCTTCGAAGCCGGTGATCTCGGCCGGCGGTTGCCAGCGAAGGCGGCTTTTCGGCTGCCTGGCAAACGGTGTCCTCGCGTTTATTTATGTGCGAGGCGTTCGCAATTCTCCTCTCTCTCTCTCTCTCTCTCTCTCTCTCTCTCTCTCTGTCGACCCCCTCGTTCCGTTGCAACGAAACCTCTTTCTCTCTCTCCCCTTTCTTTCTCTTTCTCTCTTTCTCTTCCTCTCTTTTCGGCGTCTTTTCTCTTCTCCACCCAAGTCGCGTCTTTTCGCATGGTCCCCGTGTGTGTTGCACCCTTCAGCGGACCCAGCTAGCTTTTCATCGCCCCCTCCCTCCGGGAGACCCCCCTCGCTATGTCATCCACCTTTCTTCTTCATCGTTCCACGGCCTTCGGGCTTCCTTCTTCAACCCCCCGAACACTCTTTCCTCTCTCTCTCTTTCTCTCTTTCTTTCTCTCTTTCGCTGCGCCTCTCGTCGCCTCTCGTTCCCGCGCTTTATCTCCGCGCGGTGTCAATTCGAGTTTGGAACACGACCAACAGGACAACACGTGCCTACTAAAAACCTGTTCTCGGACCCGCGTTTATTAATGGTCGTTCCCGAATCGGGGACCCGGGATCGGACCTGCTTCGCTATTTCTTCAGGAAACGATATGGCGTTTTTCGTAATCGCAGAGGCTTTCGGGGGTTTTCTAGGGAGACGAACTGTTTTGGGTGGTTGGAAGAGAACGGTCGTGGTGACGGGAGTTCTATGGGATCAATTCTGAAGTCAATTTCGAGCTTTTGGTGAAGGTGACTAGGGGATACTTGTGCGAGTTGTTAACCCTTTGCTCTGGAAACCATTTTAAATCGAAGCATCTTCCATTTAGAGTTAAGGTTTACAAGACTCAATTTTACAATAAATTATATGACTTGTAATAAATTCCTGCTACTAATAATTCCTACTAGATAATTTATATTTACTGTTTGACAACCCTTACTTCGTGGTATAAATATTGGCAAAAGGAGGGTAGAATTTTATCTGAATTTAACACACTCGAGTATAACATACTTAGTAGACCATGTTCGAAAAGAAAGTCTGACGCGATATTATAAGGGTTAACAATCTCTTAAATATAAACAAACGTATATAATGTAGAAGTTATTTTGCAACATGATATAACAATTTTTAGTGGTGCCGTAGAGTCGCCATTCCGCTACAAGGTGTTAAATAAACAGTGAGACATATCGAGTGAAAATCCTGGAAAATTCGATGATCGTACTCTACGAAAATGCTGAGGATTTCGCCTGCTGCTTTTAGACTACATTCCGTCTACTCAACGAGTACTAATCCGAGTACCCGTTTAAACGTCTCCGAGGAATTATGACAAAGTAAATGTCAGTCCCGAGTGTTCGAAAAAAGAACGTGGAGGATTTCTCTGACTATGCGTTACTAACCTGGAAGAGTGGCGATGTACGCCGACTGCTGCAGCCTGGGCGCGTTATCGTTCAGATCCGTGACGCGGACTATCAAATCCGTGACTGCCTCGTGCATTCCATCGCTGGCAATCACCTGGAGGCTGTACTCCGACCGCGTTTCAGCGTCCAGACGTCTGCGGAGAACGACCTTGCCTCCGTAACGATCGATGCTGAAAGGGCCCGGGTTGGTCACGTTCCCAAATCGATAGGTCAGCGCTGGAGAACTGTCAACGTCGTTCGCCGTGATGGTCGTCAGCAGCGTGCCCACGGGAGTACCTGCAATCAAATCGATCCATCAGATACCGACAACTCCGAGCAATTGTCCAATAACAATCCGGGAAGAAAATCCCCCTTAACGCAACCAACAAATAATAATTTGATCTATGACATATAAAATGTGAAGTATTGTGATGATCGAATTAGTTTCGGTCACTATAGTCTCGTGTAAGAAAATCCTGGGAGCTTCCAAATAATCTGTGATAGATAGTAAGATACAGATATTGCAGCCAAGAAAAACAGGAGGCTGCTACTAGATCGAGTAACGAAGACGTTTAAAACAAGAAGCAGTTATTCTAAAAAATGATGAAGAGAAGAACGAAAATAATTAAGACAAAAGCAATTATTCTCATTTACTGCGAAACAATCAGGTATCATTAGAAAGAACCGGCCTTTGGATAGCGGCGTTGCAACGGCGATTATTGACTGATTGTCTTCACGAATTATGTCCGCTTATGTCCAAGCCACGCCGGGGACTAGTAAAACTCCATTACAGTTACGTTAATTATTATTAAGCGCCCTATTAAGCTAGCAATTCGCGTTTTTCCCGACGTCCTCGGCCATTGGTCGCAACGTCACGGTGTAAGAGAAAGAATTCGCGTCGATTCTGATGTATCTGATGCACCGAGTGCTCGGAATCTCGGGACGGAGATCGTCGAATCGGTAGCGCGATCGCACGAACCGTTTAACCGCGACATCGAGCGCTTTATCGTCGCACAATGCCAGACACCGTTGTTACTGATGGATGGGGTCGTTACATGGGCCCGGTCCTCCTGCAGTTTCTTTTTCTGGCTCGCTGGGCCAGCCACTTTGTCACCGGCGGACGATCGCTCGCGATACAGACCTTCCGCGAACTTAAAGACACTCGGTGGGAGTCGCGTTTAAAATGCATTGAATCCGCACTATCGGCCCGGTCTATCGCCCCGGGGCTGAGAAGGGGACCTCGAGGAGAGAGCCGATTGCTCTGGAAGGCGACACGTGCTCGAGGACTTGAAGAATTTCCAGATGATCGCGAAATTCGGTCGTCGAGATAAATTGGGTCGTCGAGATATTTGGTCATTGGGAAATTCGGTCGTCGGGAATCTCGATCGTCGATAATCGGAGATTTTCGGCCAGCGGAGGTCCTCCCGAATGAAGATCACAGTGCTCGGTCGTTTGATACGCCGCGAACAGGCGCAACACCTGCGCCAATAAAAGAATTATTTCGAAGAGCGAGAGCCACGGAGCGGCGCGTTTGGACAGCTCCGGGGACTAGCTGGCACGCGGCTACGTCCGCTCGTAAATTTCACGGGCGATCGTTAAAGTCGTGTAAATCGGTTTCGAGACCGGTCGCGTCCCTGAGCGAACACGTGGCCGACCCACTCTTGCGCTTCTCCGGTTCCGGTAGTGTTCCTCGGGCCTCGGAAGCAAAGGCGACCTGTACAACGATCTCTCTATTACTGCAAGGCTTCCTCCTCGGTGTCGATCCGAGAGCTGCGACCTAACTACCTCGACAACCTCTTTCCGATACTCAAATTTTTAACACGGGATTGGAAATCTCGCTTCCATCAATATTTTTAGGAGCTTCTTCGGTGCTCTCCAATCTTTTTTGGACCATTCTTTAACTCTTTGATGCACGGCAATGCATGGTGGGGCATTTTTAGATCCACCTTTTAATATTGGGGGGACTATTTAGGTCCCATCCTATAGCAACAAATTCAACTGAATTATTATTTCCTTATGCTTTTACATGCTTTTAATGAAAATATACTAATTCTGTTTAATTCGAAAGGCGACGAAATGTCTGTGCAACATGGGTCTATTTATTCTCTGAAATTCTATGCCTCAAAGAGTTTTACATGACATCGTTGTTAAGAGTTTGGACAAGTGTGAACCGTTTTCACAGCGAACCAGCGTGTCCCCCACATACAAACAACATCGCAGCAAATTGTAAATCTCATTCGTCCGAGTCTTAGGCACCGAACGCTGCCAGCTCTCGCGATCGTTTGACCGTGTATGATCGCGTTTGAGGCGCCGATGGCGGTCGGTTGCCGGCAGGAGCCGGCGTTCTATCGGGAAATAATCAATTCTCGCAGCTCCCTCGGTCTCCCCGAGTTCCACGGAGTTAATTCTGATTACCGGAGGTCCTACGCGTTCGCGTAACCGGGCGAGCGTGCCCGGTCTCGCGATATATCGTCGGCGCGGTGCTCCATGTACGGAAAATCCTCTCGTCGGTGGTCTACCATTGTTTCGATTTCTCGTGTCAGTGCCACTTTCGGAACCGATCCGATCGATGCTGTCGATTAAATCCTCCTCAGAAGTGCGTGCGAGCGCGTGCATGCGCGCATGCGTGTGGACGTGCGACGCGGTTATGTGCACACGCTGCCGCGGCGAGCAGCCCCTTCAGGAACAAAGGCGTGTGGGGCTATCAAACATCGGCAAAACCGCGCCTTCTCGTTTTAGGTCGAACGATAATTATATACGCCGCGTCCGTCCGGATAATTAAAAACAATTACTGTGCGCTTCGCTAAAATACGACCGGTCGCGGATCCTCCGGATCGTTTTTTTACTGGCGCGCCGCGCGGCTCGACCGAGTAATGAAGTATTCGATCGAACCGGGGGAAGATCGACGATACTATTTGCCATTCAATCTCTTGGGGACGGTCCGTGGGACACACTCGATCATTCCGAGATCCGCTCGGACGCTGGCACAGCAGATGCACATGCGTTTGCGAGGAAACTGAGCGAACGAAGCGTGAAACAGCGGAAAGGACACTTTCTTTGCTATAATTAAGGCAATTACTCTTTAGCTCGCGCGAAAGATCCGTAACCTGGTAATTAACTTCACTTGCAATTCGTTGCTAAAACAAACAGTGTTACCGGCGGAAATTTATTCGTCGAAATTGTAGCCTAAATGCGAACCTGTGTTATATCACTGATTCGTGTAACAGTTGAGCGATGATTCCAACGGTCAGAGGTCTCCGTAGATTCTGTTTGAAGTCTGTTCGCAGAGGATCGAGAGCGGATCGTGTGACGCTCGATCGCGTCCGCGCACGATTGTCAAAACGTGATACGGCGGAGCCGTGGCGGCGCGGTAGCCAGTGGCAGCAGGTGCCTGAAAAGGCAGCCGCCGCGCTTCTGGAGCCACGGGGTATTAAATAAATTCTATCGAGCCGCGAATCGCGGATAGAAGTGGTAGCAGTCTCGTTTGCGCCGGGGTGAAGTTTTATGGTGATACAAATTAGATAGCGATCTCGAGTTACTCGGTTGGCGCGCGAGTACGCGGCCTTTCGTGTTGGACGTTCTTAGAACTTCGCAACAAGAAGCTGAGAAGCCGGAGAGAGCGCGCGGTGAAAGAGGACGACCGAGGGAGAGAAAGGGAGAGGAAGAGGGACAGACCGATGGAGCGAGAGAGGGAGAAGCAGGGAGATGGCGAGAGTGGGAGGGAAAAGAAGGGAGAAAGAGACGCAGGAAAGTAGAAAGCCGAAGAGAGAGCGAGAGAACCGACGACGAAAGGAGAGAGACGAAGGGAGAAGCGAAGGGACGAAAAGGAGACGGCAACGAAAAGGAGAAAGGACGAATCGAACGAAAAACGCGGCAGGACGAGAAGGACAATGAGACTGTCGCCGCGATGTAAATTAAATGAAGCGCCGTTCGGCTCGCGGCGATCGGAGACAGTCGGCGCAGAACGCGTAAAAAGGCCGCGTCGACAGAGCTACGTATCGCGGAGAATCCCGACCAATTACCTGTCCTTGCACCTTCCTATTCTCTTTTATCTTCCGCTACGAGCTCGATAATCCCCGCTTCGACCAAAGTAATTAACACCGGCCATTTCTCTCGACGATTTATAAAACTTGATTCCGCAAAAGAAGTCCGCTATTCCCTTTCGCAGGAAATCGAATTTCAATATTTTTGTCGAGCAGATCGGCCGAGTAAGCCTTCTGGAACATGTCCGGCCACGATTATCCCTATCTACTGATCGCGGAAGTATTATTTATAGCGCGATTATTGGATCATGAAGCATTTTATAAAGATTATGAGATTATGAAATATTTTTTTAACGAGGCAATTATTGGCATCGAACTGAAGATGGCATGCAGGATCATGGCTGTCCACTTCTAATTATTATTAAAACATTTTAAGGCATTTATTAAAACAATTGGAAAAAGTATTGATCCTACCTAAAGACTATATCGATAATGTCAGCACTTGTCTGCCCTGTGGCTATCCATTTCCACTTACTCTATACCTATGTACATCTCTCGGACGTTCTACGTCAATTATCTCGAAACTGAAAGGTCCTATACAAAATTCTTATCGGATATTTTCGACGCAATTTTCCCCATAGAATCGCCCTCTGTGGTCTGTATAGATGAAGTCGAGATGCTCGCGATACCCCCATCGATTTTACCCGACGCTTTCTCCGACCCTCGGTCTAGCCGCCTCGACCTATCGATGAATTCGCACGAATTCGCGCGAGAATGAACGCCGGAGGAAGGACGGTAGCAGCTGTAAGTCGGCGCTCGCGCGTCAAACTAGCGGCCACCTTCGCTAGGTGCCGTTCCATTGAATCGTATCTGTCAATGGGGAACAATATGAGAAGCCGAGAAGGACAAAGCCACCGGGCCGGCGAACGGGAGTGCGAGAGACGGCGACGGCCGCCGCGCGGTCGTTCGCAGCCTCGCCTAAGTTATGCAGATTGTTCCGAACAGTTGGACTTTAATGCCGACATAAATCCTTTGCCACTTAACTTTATACTTCGAGAGTAGTATGCACTCCTACCTCCGGCGGCCGCGTCCTTCTCCCTACTCCTTCCGGCCTTCTCGGCCTGACTTTCGCCCTTTTCTCGGCTCCCCTTTCGACCTTCCTTTTCGGTCCACTCTTTCCTCGGCCGCTCCTCCGCTCGCCTAACGGATCATCGTGCTTCACTTTGCCACGCAGAAACGTCTCTTTCGCCGGCTCGCGTGGGCGACCTCCCGACAAATTTATCTACCCGAGCCTGCGTCTAGATTTTCGAGGCGAAACTCGATCCCCCGGCGATCCTGCTACTCGATCTAGCGATCTCCTCGCTCGCCTAGCGAGCTTTCGGAATTTTTTCGGAGGGATGCACCGAGCGGCCGATCTCGAAACTCGGCAGACTTTTCGAGCGGTCTTTGAAGAACGCGCCTGAATTTTTCGGAGCAATACGGATCATCGTTTTCGAAGCTATAGCGATTCTTTCGGTATCGCGTTAAGGACAGACTTGGGTAAAAATATTTAATGTAAATGTATAATATATGCATAATATATTGATAATGGAAGAGTCAAATTTCGTTTAAATTTCGAAGAAACAATCGTCAGTCCTATTTATTAAATTATCTACGAAACGTTCGTTACGAGTCTGACTCGCTTTCACAGTGCAAGGCGATAAATACCAGCCGAATTACTGCATTGATTTTACGAATATGCAACTAGTATAGAAAATACATATTTTAATTGAAATAAACATTATCTCGGGGAATGTTAAAGGGGTACGCAAGGCATTCGCGTACAAGACGTCGTAAGAGCCGATTGATTTTTCTGCCTGGTGGGGCTAGAATACGTCCGTAACCTCTGCCTTCCAATCAGACGCAGTCAATTGGATTAAAGAACGAGGTCATTCGGTGATCGAACGGCTGATTGGAATTGACACGGACCGATGAAATACAAGGAGGCGTGCAACGCAATCGCATCGGCTCGTAACCTGTTCGTGCAACCATTCCGAATAGTACTCGGCTCATAATCGCCGGTTAGCCTTCATTTCCGCCGTACCTTCGGATGAATAAACGCTATAATTGGACTACACGACCGTTGCAATTATCTCCGCCGTTTAATTTCTAAGGCACGTAGGTCGTGCCGCTTAAGTATCGCTTTCGATCTTGGATCCCGCTGAAAATATATCGCGAATCGGTGCCTATCGGAGTCTATCGAACCCATTCGCGGGCGATCGCGCGCTGAAAAGCCGTCGCGGCCAGAAATCGGAACGGAAACGGACTTAAATCGTCGAGACTTGCACTCGGTTAAATCATGCGCAAGCGTTAAATTCACGATCTGGTACAGTGCATTTTTACCTACTCGTTAATCTAAATTAAAGATATATGGACTGCATTTTCTAACTACATTGAAACCAATATATTCTACGTTGACCAAGGTCAGCAACGAGCTGGTTATTCGGAAAGTTCGCTGTTTAATTAATCAACGAAATTGCTCTGTCAGATTTTCCGAGAACTGACATAATTCATCAAAACTGTCCGATTTTTTGTAGATTTCACCGTACAATCTATTAAGTAATTTATGAATGATCGAAATTATTACTGTTCGATTTTAATTTCGCTAATGAATTTATCAGACGATTGATTAATTAAAGAAATTAGCGTTTGATTTCTTGTAAATTCTATCAATGAATTAATTTAGCGGTTTATTAACGAAAGGAATTGCTCCGTAAACTATCCGGAATTACTCCGCCATAACGCGTCTAATGGCCGACTTTAAAGTCGCGAATTATGGCTGCTACTTACCTTCGGAGACAGAAATGATGCTGTGCTCTGGGAAAGTCGGCTGATTGTCGTTGATATCGATCACTCGGACGCTGAGAGCAGCGGTTCCCGTTAGCTGAGGATTTCCTTGATCCGTGGCGATGATCGTCAGACGATACTTCTCGCGGATCTCTCGATCCAGGACGATGTTCGTGCGAACCACACCGCTGTACGGCGGACTGATAGTGAACGCATTATCAGGATTGCCGTCCACGATGTGGTACAGGATCCTGCTGTTCATTCCTTGGTCGGCGTCGCTGGCCGAGAGCTGTTGCAACGAGAAGCAGACGTTTTAAAAACGGTTCCACGCGACAAAAATAACATAAAATTAAAGCACACTGGAGCCTCGATTATGCGATATCGAAATCGCGTGTTCTTTAATTACCTTTCCCGTGTAATCGGCTCGATCCAAGGCGGATCATCTAAAATTTATTGCGCGAATCGATAAAAATAATATCTGACAGATTAACTAACTAATTGTTCCGTTATCCGAACGTTTACGTTTAATTTAATCGAGGCTCTGCTGTATCTTATTCAATGAAACTCAAACTACGAAACAAAGTTACACAATTGCTTTCTCAACGCTCTTTTCTAGCTTCTTATTTTCAAGAAAAGATTCAAGTTTTCACCTGTTTTATCTAGTTCTCGGCATTTCACAATCGGAATAAAGGAAACGCTTATCGCCCGCATGGTAACGTGTTAATTGAATTCAGAAATTACAATAGCGTTCAAGCGGTTTCTAACAAAGGGTATTACCTTGACGACGAAGTCTCCCTTGACGTTCCCCTCGAGAACAGTGGCGGAATACTGGGTCTGCGTGAAGACAGGTGGATTGTCGTTGACATCCGACACCCTGACGACCAGCTGAACGTAAGCCTCGAGCGGGTCCGAGCCGATGGTCCTGGCCACGACAGTCAGCACGTGTTTCGAGCTCTCCCTGGGCTCCTCCTTGGACAGTTGTCCTTCCAAGGACCTCCCCCAAGCATTGGTTCTCCCCTCGTCCGTCTGGCCGTCGCTGGGTCTGACCCTCATATCGGTCCACAATTCGGCGTCCAATCTCGCGGGATCGTTCACGCGAACAAGTCCAGTGTCCTCGTCGATGGCGAAGGTGCCGAAATCGTTGCCGGACCCCAGCGAATACGACACGTGCTGTCTCCTGCCGTCGGACCTGACAGCGGTGACCTGCACCACTTCCGTGCCGGCCGCCGAGTTCTCCAGGATGACCACCTCGTAGGACTCGTTCTGGAACTTGAGGGCGGGCAGGAGGTCGGCCAGGTTCCCGACCTGCAGCTCTATCAAGCCTCGAGCGCTCCTAGGAGGGTTCCCTCTGTCCCTCGCCAGCACCTCCAGGTGATACGTCTTCCCATTGTCCTGGGACAAGGACAGAGCTGCTGTGACCGCGCCGGTGGTAGGGTGGATCCTGAACTTCGGCTTCTCTTGCTCGTGGAAGAACGAGTACACGATCTCTCCGTTCAATCCCTCGTCGGCGTCCGTGGCTACTACTCGCAGGATGTTCTTCTCCGGCTGGGTTCCAATCGATACTCGGGCGCGGAAGGGATACTCCGCGAAAACTGGAGCGTTGTCGTTCACGTCGCTTATGCGAATTTCTACCGGGATCGAGGTACTCTTCGCGTCGTACTTCCCGCTGTCCGTTGCGATCACCACGAAGTTGTAGGAGCTTTGACGCTCGCGGTCCAGGGGCCTGCAAGCAGATAATAATAAATAGTAATAAAATCAATTTTGCTGGTGCGATTTTATACTTGATTTTATTGCCAGCTGAATTGTGCAGCTCGCTGTGGGAGACGTGCGACGAAGCTTTGTTTAATACATTCTTATTTATAATTTATAATGTACAGTTCGCATAGCGTTTTCTATCTGAGTGCACAGTGTTTTGTTAATTTATTATTTATATCGTTTTATAACAATGTACATCG
Source organism: Augochlorella aurata (assembly GCA_028455555.1). Taxonomy (NCBI): domain Eukaryota; kingdom Metazoa; phylum Arthropoda; class Insecta; order Hymenoptera; family Halictidae; genus Augochlorella; species Augochlorella aurata. Next base: position 5,133,574 of record CM052156.1, on the reverse strand, counting down.
TTATATTAATTTATAATTAATTGTTTTATAACGGTGTTTAAAACGTTTAAATATTTGGCTGAAATTCTCTTTGACGAGCAAAAATGATCGGACGAGAAACACGGAATTCCTCTGTAGAGTAGTGGGCCTTATGGGTCGATAAAATACTCTATGGTGTAACCGATTCAATTTATCTTTTACGACTCGGTGCACGGGATCTAAGAATCCTTCTCCGAACTGTTCCAAGGGGTTTCGACATCCGTCATGCTCGACTCGGGGAGCGATTGTTGAATCCGCTCCCGGATTCGAGGGTAAGGTGGCGGCGTCGGCGGCCAGCTTGTTTGTGTGACGGAAGCTATAATCGCGCACGGCGATCTTGTGTAATCCACGTCCGCCATTACCATAACTCTGCGGATCCACGGTGGCGGCTTGCCGACCGCCGCGCGGCGGTCGTTCCGTGCCTTAAATCGCACGAAAGCCTGGCTGGATTTTCGCCTGCCGCCGACCGAGCGAATTTAACGTCCGCGTCCTCGTGAGCTATGCTCCTATAGCAATCGCTGTATCGAGAGCCGAGCCGATCCCGCGTTCCTAAACTCCGACTGTTTCGGAGCGATCCGAAAATCAACCGAGCATACTCGCACGTCGTGCCACAGAGATTATTTCTAATCAGCGACAACACCTTCCGAAATTTCAACGATATTTCGAAACGTTATTAGACCGGATTTTACACGTTTATGGCAAATATGGGCAAGCGTAATGCAGAGTAGAGAATTGAAAAATAACTAATTTTAATATATAGAAATTATTGGAAGAAAATGTACATTTTTATTTAACTCGTGTTTTGTACAGTCGATGCAGATAATTCTTACTTTGCATAGAGATCTCTGCAATGTAATTATTATAGTCTGTGAAGATTTATTGTGTTAGGTTGAAGAGTTATTTTACTTAATCCTGTATGGAGTCATTTTAAGCCTCTGTATTTTCTAATAATAAGTAAAAATAGTTCTATGTCGCAATCGAATGACGTTAAAATAACGAAAAATGTAAAACGGTGCACAGCTTCCCTTTTCACTTCACGTTCTACCGAATTTTCGTCGACGTTTCGAGCGGTCGCGGCAGCCGAGAGACGAATCAAAGTCGAAACGAGCCCGCGACAAACTCCGTTTCTACGCTTTCCGACGCGGTTTCCAGGATTCCGGAGCACCGCGGCCGACGTCTCTATCGCGGCGACATCTAATCGGATTATACTATCTCCGCGGATTTTTTGCGGGGACCCGCGGCATGAATGCGTAATTTGTTCCCATTGAACGGCTGGCCGTTTAAACCGGTAACATTCAATTGCCGGGGAATTTTTGCGAGTGCAAACGGCGGTCAGATACCGGCGATAACCGGGTCGGGCGGGTGTAATTTATCGAATCGGCAAACTTTGTCTTTATTAGCAGCTTCGAGGAGTCACGCGAACCCCGGCGAATTCGCGGCCGGCCGATAAGCACCGGCGGGGCCCCCTCGATAATGGGTTTCGCGCGTACGTACGTACGTGCACGTAATAACCTTTAACGAGCGTGGAATAATAATCGAGCGCCGGTAGCGCGCGCGCAACATCGACGCGGTTATTTACGATTTAACCGAGTCAGTCTGACCGCGCGACTCCTGGCTGCTGTCGTGCGATTAAACGAGCAGCAACGCGTACCCGATCCTCGACGTACTCTCTCTCTCTCTCTCTCTCTCTCTCTCTCTCTCTCTCTCTCTCTCTGCATTAACCGCACGCCATTTTCATTTAGCGCAGCACGAATCCGAGCATCATACTCCTCGCGAGCCGAGTATTATAATACTCGCGAGCCGAGTATTAGAAATCATTGTTCCTGACAGGCGAGACCAGCTTCTGCGAATAGGCGAGAACGGGAGCCGTCGTGAGACATGCGCAGGTTTAAGGTAGATGTGCTAAGGTTGTAGGGCGTATCAAGGTACTATAGCATGGTTATCGTTATAAGAAGTAACTATACTTCCTCTTGATCTAGGTTCGTCATCTCATTTTTTAATGTTGTATTAATGACTTGGAATCGCTCCATTGGCGCGACTAGTTCATAGTGAATTTGTGAAAATTAACTGGTATATTTATGGACAAGTGTATTTATATCAATTGTAATCTAGACGTTAAAAAGATCTAAAACAGAAGATATTTCTAATAGAGCTATGCAGAATTACAATTGAATTGATCTAGGAATTATAATTCCGAAATAATTTGATTGCAAAATTGAATTACTACGTAAGTGAAATACAATATAATAAAATTATACAATAATTAAATTAACACAACTCTGATTTATAATGTGCTACATTGGACCCATGCTACGTTCGTCCAAAGATATTAAAAAAGATCTGACATTAGCCGCGTAGAAAATAGAAGTAAATTTTCCCCGATTTTACAGTTGCGAAATCCGGTTGTAAGATACAAGAATATTTGAAAAAATTCGATCGCGATATTTTATCTGGAAGTTATCAACGATATTGCCGTCGCGTTTTTAAGACAAGCAGATAGAGGCAGCATCTCCGGATTCCCTGGATGAACGAGGAGAAGAATACAGTGGAAAGAGAGACGGGAGAGAGAGTACGGTGGAAGAAGAGACGGCGATAGAGAGGGACGGCGAAGCAACGGGGACAGAGATCGCGAAAGAGTAGCCCGACCGGGATCTGGTTTTGCATATCAGGCTTTTTGCCGGCTGAAATAATGCATTGAAATGCCACATGGTGTCCCGCTGAAATGACACACGGCTGTCGCGCGGCAAAAGTACGCCCTGCGTGCCTCCTCGCAGCTACCGACACCCTTCGTGCCCTATACTGCTCCCTATTCCTCGCTTCTTTGCCATTCTTTTTGCCATTTCTCTTTTCTTTACTTCTGCGCGGACGGCCGCGTCTCTATCGGGAACGAAACCGGAACGGACGTTGTCACCGTTTTGGGAAACCGCTGCGGACGACTCTCGTTGATTAAGCCGACTTTCGGCCCCTCGATTAAGCCGTTTTCCACCGCGTGGGGCAGCTGACCCCTTCGTAACGAGGTTAACCGATCGAGATTCCCACCTGTCGATATTCCTTTCTCTCGAGATGAAATTCTTTTCTTCAATTGATAAATAACGAATTAATAAATAATAATTAATAAATAATTCTGTTGTTTCATCCTTTTCCTTACAGTTGAAATGATTGGAACTTCTTCTAAAATTATTTAGTGATCGTAGAAATAATAATAATAATTAATAATCCCCGAATGACAGGACAGAAATTTGAAGTGAAATAGATTTTTCTATTTTTCTTCCGTATATTTATTTTTAATCTCTATTTTGATAATTCGTGATTAATGTAATTTAATTATTCAGTATCTAGTAATCCTGCTCCGACTGCAATTACGAATTGCATTGTACTTTAATGGAACGGAGATCCGAATTATTTC
>CM052156.1:5054817-5130050 GCA_028455555.1 Augochlorella aurata | reverse complement strand
AGATTCGACATGGACAGCGTCCCGGTGACCGGGTCTAGGAAGAACTTCGCGCCTATGTTGCCACCTGCGTGCACAAATGGTTGTTTAAGTTGATTATTATTCGCAGAATTCGTGGGAGACTGGAGATTTTATCTGACGAATATTTATGGGTCGAAAAAAAGCGATTTTATTCGGATGATGGATAAGAGATATAGAGGGATGAAATTTTGTATAGTATTTAATAAATATCTAGTGGAATAAAAATTTACCTAGGCAATTGTTCACCTGATACGTATTTATCCAAATAAGATTCTACTGGACTGACAATTCATTCGAATAAAGAACTATATATTGTAATAAGAAATTTAATTAACTTGAAAAATAATCGATTCGAATGAAAGTGATACAATATATAGTGTCTCCCATAGGTTACAATTTTGCATATTGGAATAAAGGATATAGGATTGTTCTACTAAATGGATAGAATAATCTGTTACAAATATTGAATTAATAAATTCGGAAACGTATAGAATAATTCGCTGCTCCAATTAAGAAGTATTAACATCATCATATTTATATGATATCCGTATATTAATAACGTTGTGAAGACAACCGTGCTTAAATCGAAGGAAGCGTACTCACCAACGATGCTGTAAGAGATCTCTCCGTTCTTCCCCTCGTCCAGATCAGCGGCGGCGATCGTATGGATCACGGCGGTCTCCTGGTTCTCCGGTACCGCGAGGGGGTAGCAGGATCCGGGTCGAAATTCGGGGCTGTTGTCGTTCTCGTCGAGAACCAGGACCTCTAGCGTGCTGATGTCGAGCAGCTTGCTCGATCTAGCGATGATCGGGACCGAGTAGCGGGCGGTCTCCTCTCGGTTCAGGGGTCCGCGAAGAGTGACCAGGCCGCTGGGCGAAACGGCGAACTTGTCGGACGCCACGTTGCTCGGAATGCTGAAGCTGACGTTACCTGTATAATCGTACACGGATTTTTGTCAACGTCTCTGTCCGCCGTTTTTATCGGACGAAGTTCGCCCGGGCCCCGAATAAAATTATCCGGTTTTTCTACGGGACTGCGCGGCGCCCCGCCCCTCCGCCCCTCCTCGGAAATTAGAACCACGCGACCGGGCCCCCCTCCGGCCCGGTTTCCCTCGGGGACCATTACACTGTCGCGTCCTACCCGGGAATCCGAAATTATCCGGCAGTTTGCATACATAAAGGAGTGCCCTCAAAAGCGAAAACGATTAGGCTCCTCGCACGAAGATCGACTCGTCGGCCGGCGACGACGCTGTCCCGGCTGCATAAAATCCGAGAAATACACAGCCACGGGACCCCGTCGTCCGCTCGCCGCGGACCCAGACCGAGGGAATCGACTGCAATTGTGCGGTCGCGTGGACAGCGGAGACATTGTTGTGGATAGTTACGGCTCGATCGCCGGGGATTATCGGGTGTCGTTCTACACCCACCGTAAAAATCGTTTGCCTGCGGAAAATGAACCGCCGGATCTCCGGCAGACTCTACACGGGCACCCCCCTCTCGACGATCCGAACGAATTGTATACTACCTCGTGATTTTGTCGACCGAATGGGACCCGCTCAACCAGGCCGTCTCGTGGATTCGCATTTTTTTCGGCGAACTGCTCGCCGCCGATTTACGGCTACAACCGCGCCGCGCTCGTGTTTGCTCGTGTTCGATCCTGGCGACTTTTGTTTTAACATACTTGGCTGATGACAATGAGCAATGTGAGGGGCTCCCTCCAGGATTCTCGATTTTCGGCGAGACGTTCTTTCTGGGATCTGTGTAGCCGAGCTTTTTGTGAATCTATCGCGTCGTTCTCGATGTTCACTGTGACGTGGTTCATTTTTCTCGAGTCGGTGGAGGGTTGGGGGTTGTTCCATACCAGTTTTAGTAGGATAGTGGATAGAGAGGATTGATAACGTAGAGTTCCTTGATGCTCATCATCAAGTATATCGCACATGCGTAACGCGTCTCATTATTGAAGATAAAAATTTGAAACAGCCTTTTAAAAATCCCAAGAAATCATTGCTTTTGCCAAGCATTCTCAACCTTTGGACTACTACCTAGCACAATCTGGTCCCTGAACGTTTACTATAGGCCACCATCGAGGGTCTCGCGGGTTCGCGGGAATATCTGTTGAACTATGATGGCTGGAGGATCGGTTGAAACGGCGAAGGGCTCGGAAGGGCCGTGTATTTGGTGGTGGACGAGTGAGGCAACGGTAGTTACGGTGGCGACACGCACACAATGCCGGTCTTACGTAGTACGGGTGTCGGTGTTGGTTGGAACCGGTGATTTGCCCGTGCGTACCGCGGCAGGCTGGCGGCACGATGATATACGCGGCCATTGTTTCGCTTCTCTTCCCCCTAACCGCGGCCTCTGCTACGTGGTTCCGTGGCCCTATAGCAGGACGAGTCGTCCTTCGGGGTATTGCATAGGGACGACGCGGGTCCCTTTGCCGGTTGGTTCCACGGGACGCGCTAATGCGCTCGTCTGATACACGGGCGCCGGTCTAGATAAGCGCAAAACGAGCGATATACCGTGTTCTGTCGGCCGTACAGAACGCTTTGCTACAAGGCCCGGAACATCGGGGCCCTCGGACCCGCGCTTTTAGTAATCATCGTGTTCCGCGGCCGGTTCCGTTTGCTCCGCGTTCCGCAGCTCGGCCGCCATCGCGCCGGAGATTTCGCGAGCTCGACACCGAAATCGTAGGTAGCCTACTGGATCGCTTGTCGAATCCTTTGTTATCGATCAACTTGATCCGAAGAAGCGATCTGGAAAATTGATCTGAATTCTCAGGAAATGACCCGAAAGGATAACTAATCTTGCAGAAATGGTCTGCTCTTTCGCATGAATTTTTTGACTATGAACGATCGATAGCCTTCAAGATTACAGAGCAGCCATGGCTAACAAGGGATGATCGCAACTTGGAAATTCAAAAAATTCTAAAACGTTCACAGTATATAGAGAATATGTGGATATAAATATATACCTTGTGCTCTCGTTTGACGGCTCTGACAAAATCTTGTCTTAGTCCAAGGAAAAATTTATTTAAAATTACAATGCAAATTATAAAATTATTCTTGCTATTATCAAACACAATCCGACTAGATTTCTACACAATTTCCAGAGATTCCAGCGCCGAGAATGCTGCAAATCATAAAGAAGAAGCCTCCCGGCGGTTTCCCCTAAGAACCGTGGAAAAACTGCTGTAATTTTCCCACGAATGCAGACCGCCGAGGTGGAGTCCCGATATCTTAGCACCGAATAAAGATCGCGGGCAGCCGGTGTCGAGTTTAGAACGGTATGCGATCGAGCAGTAGGAAGAAGCGGAGCGACTGGGTAGGGATTATCGTTATCGGTTGGCGGGCAGAAAGTAGAGCCGGCAGCATCTGTAACCGTGCGGCGACGAACGTATCCAGGTAGGATGGAATTTTCTCGTCCCTTCAGGAATCCTTCGGCGAGCTTTTAGAGCGGCGACGAGGGAACACGGTGGACCAAGGGGAGAGAGGGCGGCCGCGGACTGGCCGCAGGAGCGTATTCCGCGGACGTAACACACGGATGGAACGCGGTCCCGACCCCGAGGGAGCCGGACCGCGAGTCATTTCGTTGAATTTACTATAATGCCCAGCGCCGGCCGGATTCAAGGCAATTATTCGAGGTATTTTCATAGCAGGGCTTTCCTATTAGCCGGGTACCGGGGCCCCGACGCCGATTATATTCTCTCTCGTCGCGGTCGTGCGGCGTAGGTGGCGCGTTCTCAGGCCGACGCGATGTCCGCGCGGACAACGGTGCAACAGGTAAAGTCGAAAATCGGAGAGCCAGACCCTAGGGAACGGGCAGAGGTAGCCGGGACACCGCCGACAAGATAGGAGACTGTAATTTCACGTTCTCGTCCTATACAGCGCTAAATTGACAGCGCCTCCTGTTCCACGGCACTTTATGCGCGGACGCACCACCGAAACAATAACGACGCCAGGCCGGAACGCCTAAAAGGGCAGCCGAGCGGCAGACCCATTTTTGGTCCTCTACTACGTCCTTGTCGGACCCCGCCGCTCCGATCCGCTCCGAGAGCTACGTTCGCACGTGTGCGACTGTGTTTAGGGGAGATCGATAAGTCCGCGCAGTCGGGTCCGGCTTTGTCCGCTGTATTCATACCAGGGCCGCGTTTTCTGGGCCTCGGCGAGTCGATCCTTCTTTAGTTTATCCGGGCCCTCGTTGGTCCCAAATATTTTTATGCGCGTATTTCTTGCAGGCGTGCTCGATATTAGACGATCGAATTAAGTCTGATAGCTGGGAGGACGTGTCCTCCCTCTGTCCGAGCTCCAGTACGAATTTAAAACAGAGCAAAATATTTTTTGAAATTCTTCGATCCTTGTACTTGAAGCAGATATACTCAATTTTTAATCTACGATGTTTACATTCTCTAAAAGAAATGTTTAGAGATCTCTAAAACGCACGTTCTAGGCCCAGAAGCTACCCTTAAGCAAATAATTACGACGCACGAATTGTGGTACGAATTTGGTAAAGAAAAAAATATTTTTAGAAACTCCAATCCATACACTTAAAGTACGTATACTTGATTTTTAATATGCGATAACAGTTGCCTTTAATAAAAATGATATATGGAACCCTGATACGTGCGATCTAGAATATAGAGCCAGAAACTACCCTTAAACTAAAACCCATACTGCACAAACCCTATCAAGATTTCGACGAAGTAAAAAATATTTTTCCAAGCCTCAATACGTGTATTTTAATCACATGTATTCGACTCTCTCAATAACCAATACCTATCTCCCGAAAAAATTGCAAAGAGTCCAAGGAAATCGCCTTAGAAGGCCAGGAGCGCGCGGACCGTTTCTATCCGCCGATCTGGGACATTTATCAATGAGCAACCGGTTGCATAGTATTTAGCAGCATCCGAGAATCGCAGGTATATCGCTGGAAGATCGCGGGACCTCGAGGATCCATGCTAACGACCCCCGCCGATAACCCCATCCCCAAAGAGATGAAAAGGCTCACCTTGATCGGCGATGATAGGGCCAGCGACATTCAGGACCGGCGCCCCAACATGCAGGTCCTCCGAAACGTTAGCTACCGGGTTTGCGAGTAGCAATCGAGGAGGTCCGTTAGTCTGGCCGGAAGCTAGCGTCAGGTGAAGCCTGAGAGTTGACTTTCGCGGTGGGGAACCGTGATCGTTCGCCGTGATCTCGAGCTCCGTGGATCTAACCTCCATGGACATCGGCCTCTGCAAGCTCACTATTCCGGACTCGTAACCCACCGAGAATCTCGCCTCCTCGTTCGCCGATGTGATCACGTACGATACACGGCCATTGTCACCTGCGTCTTTATCCACCGCCACCACTCTGACCAGCATTGCTCCTGGAAACCGAATTTACAGGGCGCCCCGTTAGCATCGAATCTGGAACCTCGTAACTTCAGTTGTCCTTTCTAATAGGAAATAGTTTATAGACTTTGCATATTTCTTGATCGTTAGTATTACAGAGTGTTTAGGATTTGATGAAGTCTTTGTAGGACTTAGGTGGCTTTGAGGGGGTTGGAGGTGATAGCTGGATAAGATCTTTTAACGAGCATGAGTTAAGTTTTTAAGCTCGTTCCTGGTCACTTGGCAAACGCAAATGTTCGCCATGAATTGCAATAGAATTGGAAACAACTTCCGGAAAGTTCGATAAGAAGAGATTGTCTCACCTGGCAGAAGATCGCGGGTGACAGCGACAGTAGTGGATTCAGGCGCAACGAACACCGGATCGTTGTCATTCTGGTCGAGCACAATGATCCTAGCAGTGACAGTGGAGGCGAGTTGTTCCCCAGGGGCGGCTCTATCCGACGCCTTCAAGATCAAAGTGTACTCGGCTCTTTCCTCCCTGTCCAACTGTTTAGCCAACGTCAAAGCGCCGGTGAGGGAGTCAACGGCGAAGCTGCCTCTCGACGGGAACTCCGCGACCAAACCGTAGCGAAGATCCCCGTTCGGTCCACTGTCCGAATCCGTGGCAGTCAGGTTGTAGATGGTGGATCCAATCACCGCCTTCTCGGACACTCGAACTGTTATGGGGTCCAGCGGCCACCTGGGCGGGTTGTCGTTCGCGTCTTCGATGACGATCTTCACCGAGACAGCAATGCTTTGAGGATTGCCGATCGACGTGGTGTCCAGCGCTCGGATCTCCAGGTGGTATTCGCTCACGTTCTCCCGGTCCAGGGAATGAGCGACCACCAACTGGCCGGAGCTGCGGTCCACGTCGAACGCTGGGAACTCGCTGATGGGTGTCAATGAGTCCAGGGTGAAGGCCACGCGACCCGCTGGTCCCGCCTCCGACACCGATCCCACCGCCTGCCCGATGCTCGCGTCCTCTCGCACCTGTGAAACCACGTTTTCTTAGTCAAAATGGAGACCTGTACTTTGCCTCTTTATCTCTCTTTGGTTCTTTGTCCACTTTATCTTTTTAACACTTTGACTGCAGCGTCTCGAATATTTAATTAAATCGGGACAACATTTCTTCGGTTTAATTTAAATTGAAAAGTTAAGGTACATGTTATTAATCGTTTCGTGAATGTTCTTACGTTTTATGGATTTTTATGAAATTAGGAACGTGAGGAAAATATCAATTTTTTAATTTGAACAAATCATTCTGCCTTCCATAAATCGGCGAAACGGCTGTCAAAGTGTTAAATTGTCGTTTGTTGCCTTTTATATTGTAGGTTTCTCTACTGGAGTATGTACTGAGTATTAAAAGTGACCGACAAATTTTATAAGAATGACTATACTAGATTGAATTAAGGAAAAATATTTATAACATTAACGATCTCAGATCTTCGTGCACAATTTTTGTCGTTCATTATATAAAACAGAAGTTAGATGGAAAAGTATTTCTTCCTTTAACGATGTGTCTGATAAAGCTTCATTGCTATAAAAAAAAAAAGGATTTATTATTACTGATTTATCTATTTCCTGTTGTCTATTTATTTATTAAAAAAGAGAACTGTTGGAACAGATTTCTTGAAAATAGGCTCCGCAGCCAATGTATTAATCCAGCAAAAATCCTGCAACAGTATTTCCAAATTCTCCAATACTCCTTGCTTCGTCTAATTAATTTTAGCCAAGAACGCAAAAACTCCTGAGAACACGAGCCAGAAAATATCGGAAAATCCAGAATCGGCAGAAGGAATGGTGGCAGATCGTTTCCCGTGTCCAGCACTCACGTTAAAGGTAAGACTCCTGCTGGTGAAGGTCGGCCGGTTATCAGCGAGCGCTAAAACCTCGACTTTTAGCGTCCGCACGCTGCTGTGCCGGGGTGGTTTGCCGGCGTCCGTGGCCTTAACGGACACCCGGTAGACGATCCTTTCCTCGTGATCGAGGACCGCCTTGGTCCGGATCATGCCGGTGATCGGGTCGATGGTGAAAACGTTGTAGCCGTCGGAGTCCCGGTCTGCGAAATCAAGGTTGCTCGCGTGAACGTAAAACGATCCCGGCTCTCGGCCGTAGTAAAAACGAAACGAAACGGACCGACAGAAGAAATCAGTAGAGAGAACGACCGACGTTAAGACGCCATTAAGGAAACAGCAATATTACGGTTCCGGCGAGGGTCAATTCAACCGCGTATCCGACGACGGGAACCCGAAACAGTCTTGTTCGTGATCGCGCGCCCGAGAAAATCGGTTGCCGATCGTAACGAGAAGATATCATCGTGGCAACCGTTCGCGGCGCGGCCCTCCTCCTCCATAAAACTCAAACAAAGCCGCCACAGGCGGTTTTTAAGACCGTGCATAATTGTTTCGGTAATTGGCTAATTAATTCGGACGGGAAACCTGCTGCTCCTTTTGCGAATTATCGCCGATCGAGACAAAAGCCGAACAGGTTGCTCCTCGATACCCGGTTGCTCTTACCTTTCAGAATAGTGTAGGTCACTGTCGAGTTCTCGCCCAGGTCGGTGTCCAATGCCCTCACTCTCGCCACCTCTGTGCCAGGTGGCTGCTCTTCCCGCACCCCGACCACGTCACCCTGAGGGTCCACTATCTCCGGAGAATTGTCGTTCACGTCCAAAACCGTCACCTTCAGAGAGACCCTCGCGGCCCTTGACGGGGTGCCTTGGTCGCGTGCTTCCAGCACCAATTCGTGGACACTCTTCGTCTCGCGGTCCAGGGGCTCCCGCGTGCTGATTTCACCTGGACAGAGAAATATTGTTAATAATGATCGTTGACGAAGAAAGAGAATTTGCGGGGGTTCGTAATTTTGCTAGTAGTTTAATTTGTTGACTGGTCGAGGACGTGTTTTGTCATAGGATTTTTATATATCGTAGCTCAGAAGTGTTAAGATTATATTATATATTCTGTTATATTATATAACATAATTAATTTAACAGATTATATATATTTAACACACAGAAATATGTAATTAGATTTAATTAGAAATATTTAACTTATATATTCCCCGATAATAAAATACTTTGCCAACAAAAAAAAATCAACAAGTGAAAAGAGATCTGTTTCATTGTTTTAAACACGATCAAATAACTCGTCGCTGAAACGAAAAGCATCCCCATTATGAGTTGAAAGCGAACACCGCGGTTAATTGTTCTATCGCAGACAACGAATGAGAAATGATCTGAAAATGTTGAGAAAAATCGTCCGAACTCGTAATTGTCTTTTTGGTACGACTGCGCGGCGTTCCCTTGTTTCGCGATCGTTTATAAATCGATAAAAATCGAGTAACAAATAAATAACATCGTCTCCGCGATCCGCGGCCGGGGCCGGTGGGTTAACGATCTATTAACGATATCCCGCCGCTCCATTTAACAGCGTACATCCGTTAAGTGGCCGGGTAGGATCGTTTATGACCCGCGTTCGTTTCAGCAGGTGAACCAAGAAAAATCTGCATGGCCACTCGTTCCGGCGGGAAACACACCTGAAATCGATCCAGCCGGGTGCGCGGGCACGGAGGCGAGCATCCTCGAATAAAATGGAATACGTACGACCGACAAACGGGCCCCGAGCAACCAGTCGCGGCTCGGCTAGACCGACCTTATCAATTTCCTCGGGACGGGAACGGTTAATTGGATAATCGGCGTTCGTGCGCTCCTAAGAAACGCCATTCGAACGCTCGAATTCCACGGTCGCGCCTCCGACGCCGGCCTATCGTATTTCGCTCCCATCCACTCCTCCCCGGTGAACACCCCCCTCGCATATTATAATCGTAGCAACGAGCCGCGTGTAGAGTCGCGCGTGGAACGACCGCCGCCTGTAATTACGTACACCGTCGGCCAAAAGTATCGGCACGCTCGCGAACGCGCTCGCGAAGATTCGAGAAATATTTTAGAATTATAGCGGCTCTTATCGGGTTGTTAGAACCGGGGATGCTGTTATTGTTATCGGAAGACGCTAGCTTCGATTCTTGAAACGGGGATGCTGTCGAAATTGCTATGGTGCGAATGGTTATGGGTGCTGGATGTTTGAGCATTCCTGAGGGAGCGAGATTCAACACTTAGCGGAGCTGAAGTAAGCCCAGTTTTCATACGAACAGGAATTTTCTAAAACTTGAAGACTTTTTTTATCGAATATAAGAGAGAAATATTTGTTTTATAAAAATTCATTGACATATTTTCATTAAAATCGTCGTGTCCGTGCTTTTTAAAATCGATTTTGATTCGGTAGACCGCTAGGATTTTTTATTTTTTTTTGTTAAGTAATTGTGTGATTATTTTTTAATTGAGTCTATGTTATCTTGAAAAGGACATTTCTAGCTTCAATTTAAGGTAATTTATATCAAGAAACACCCATAAATAAAATTTAAAATCAATTTCAAGTTTTCCTTTATAATCGACTTAAAGCGCTCCTTCAAAATTCTGCAGCTTGTGCCGGGTTTTTCAAAATTTCAATACGATGTCGCGATTTTTTTTTATATCTCATATACTCTGTTTTAAAACATGCACTTTAAGCTTCGATTTCAGCTATGCCACATTAGAAAATTCCCACTGTAATGCATCTTAAAATATTTTTGAAATTATCCATTCAAATTCCAGCCATTTCTTTCTGCATCAAGCATCTGGATTTTTTAATTTCCTGAAATGTCACCGTAATATTTTTTCTAATTAAAGCTACCTTATCTTAAACCAGACACTTCCAGAGTTTATTTAAGCCAAGTTCCATGCGAATGCAATTTAAAATCGACTCGAAACCTCGCTTTAAAATCGAGTCATTCCAGCTCGGAGCAGGGCTCGGAATTTTTCGATTCCTCTACACATCTACGAAATCTTTTTTCCAACAAAAATCGCTATCTCGAACTGCATCCTTCCAGCATCAAATCAAGCCCAATTAAGTCGAAAAATTCCCAGTGGAATGCGGTCTACGATTTTTCGAAGCCCCACTTCACGCGGTCGCGTTCGATTAGAATTGGACAAACGTACCCATTTCAAGTGTTACCTTATTAATTATTCCGCCATTAATATGCAAAACGTTCGCATACTCCTGACCGATATTGTATCTCGAAGAAATCGCAAACTGTACCATATTGAACAGAAAAACGAGAAACAGAGGACGAAAAAGAAAAGCGAGAAGAACAGATCGAAGCGGACAGTCGGGCGAAAAGGACGAACACGAAGGAAATTCGAGAGGAGAGAAAAGGCAAGTCGCCGGCGTGTCTTGCCGACCGGTCGGCGCATTAATGGGTAATTAAGCAAGCGCCTAGCCGACGGCGGTCGGAACTATTCCAAGACCTGGAAAAGGAACGGGATAATAATTTGTACGGGAAGGTCCGTGGCGCGGGAGCGTCGGTGTTCGGCGCTGCGCCACGATGCGCCACGATGCGCCACGATGCGCCACGGTTGCACCCGCGTTCCACCACGAATTCTCGACGTACCTAGTCCAGTCGGACGCGTCCAGCTCGGCCCCGAAGAGGAGGACGGTCGTCGACGTGGCCGTGTGCTCGTCGTCGGGAAGACAAACGATCGACGAGGGACATGCAAACGCGCCGGCATCGAGGGATACCATCGCGGAACAATAAGAAGTATATCGTAGGACGCGTGCTAATGCGTTTCTCGTGTTAACCGTGGGACCGTGCGACCACAGACTTCGTCCCCTACAACGGGGGCCGGCTTCTCTTGCCTTTACCGCATCTGTCTCTTCCAATATTTGGAAATCCATGCTCCGACGAGCACGAGTTAGGAAAGCCACGGCCGCGCTATGTCATCGCTGAGATCGTCAAACAGAACCGCGTACGTTCGTCGCGAGATCGACCGTCGGAAATCTGCGCGGGCTAGCCGGAAACACAGGAGTCGTTCGGTTCCAGTGAAGCCGGAGTTTGTTCCTTGCGGTCGGTTTACAAGGATTAATCGGCTGAATCCGGTTAACCTCGAAAAAAAAAAAACGCGCTGCGGACGTCGTCTATGGTCACAGCGAGGAAATAAATACGTAGACGAGCCGACTGGACATACGAGGAAAGTGGAAGTTCATCGTATCGAAGAAGTTCATTAACGAAGATCTTCGGCGCGCTGGTAATCTCGTAGGAACGAACGTGTGCAGGAATTGACGCGGTCCAGTTGAACCGAAGTAAAAGTGAACGCATTCTCGTTAATCTGAAGTAGGAATCGGACCAATTAAACTGAAGTAGACGCGAACGTAATCTAGTTAGACTGAAGTAGAAATCAACGTGGTCCCGTTGTACTAATGTAGCAATCAACGCAGGCTAGTTGAACTGAAATTGGAATTCAACACAGTTCCATTGAATTAAAGCCGACACAGTTTGGTTGAAGCAACAACCATCGCAGTTTAGTTTAACTGAAGTAGCAATCACCGCGGTACAATAAAGTATAGATCAGTTGAATCCAGTTGTAGTAAAGTACAGATCAGTTTGAGTCAGTTAAAATAGGATACGAACCAATTCAGCCTAGTTAGAACAGAGTAGAGATCACTTAATTCCAGTTACAATAGAGTACAGATCAGATCAGTGCAGTTACAGTAGAGTACAGATCAACTCGGTCTAGTTACACTTGAGTAAATATCAATTCAGTCCAGTTACGGTATACTACATGTCAGTTCAGTCCACTTAGAATAGAGTGCATGCCAATCAAATCTATTTACAGTAGACTACAGATCAATACAGTCCAGTTACAGTACAGATCAGTTCGCTTCCAGTCCCATAACAAATCAATCAATTCCAATCTTCCACGAATCATCCCAATTCAACCAGACCGCATTAAAAATCACCTGACAAAGAGAACAGTCTCGACTAAAACCAAATTAATAGCCAGTCCTCGCAACGCGAACGACACCGAAGAGCGTCCTCTCGGATCAGTCGAGGTCCGTCAACCTGACACGCGAAGCTGTCTCGACATCGTTGGCCAAACAATTTCCTTCGAAACGTGCCAACAAAAGGGCACACTATCCCCGACGTCGCGGCCCACGCATCGGCGTCTTCGACTCCTAATCGCAACCGGATCGACGCAGAAGTACGGAGCCTGGGCCCCGACGAACAATGTAGACCCGGTAAAAGATTAATATAGAAGTACTCGTACGCGGTGCGACGTCTGATACTTCCGGCAGAGGAGGGCCGTCTGGTTTTATTTTTCGAAGGTTCGCGCCGGGACGACCGAGGGAGTCCCACCTCCCTCGGCAAACAGGCATCGAGTCTCTCTCGGCGGGTACGAGAGGAAGACCGGCCTGGTCTCGGACCAGCATGTACACAAATACTCTCCGTGTCGCATGCCAATCAAACCACGTATGCGGCCGGCATACGCGAGCAGCCGAGAGAGAAAAAGAGAGAGAGAGAGAAAGAGAGAGGCGTGCGTGCTGGTTCCGCGGTGCTCGCTGAACCCGAGCCCCCTTTCTGGTGATTTGTTACACGCCGGCCAAGGTGAAAGCACCACTCTTACGGGATTATACTTTGATATCCACGAAGCAAGGGGAGATGTTACAAAAACGAAATAATCACGCCACCGTACGCGTCTCTCTGATATTGCGTTCGTTCTACGGTCCTCCAATTAAAGGCATTCGCATCAAAAATAAATTTACGCTCTCCCATGCCCCCTCCCCGTTCTCGATATCCTCTTCCTCGCTTTTTCCCGGCACGGAGTTTCGACCGCTATAAATCTTGAACGAGAGCTTGCGGAGGCCGGAGTGGACGATGATAGAGCTCCCGGGAATCCTAGGACCCGCCGATCTCCATTAGGGTTTGGTAACCACCGAGATCTATCGAGGCTTTTGAACCACGTTGCGCAATCCCGCCGGACAATGGCCACGCTCGGGCCACGGTTCAGGAACCGCTTTTGACGCAACGCGTGAATCAAGAGCGTCGACGGGTGTGGGCCATTCGGGAAATTAATCGAGCCTCTCGCCTCGAGGCCGCCGAATTCTATTCGAATCGGTCGTTTACTTCTGGAGAACGCTCGGATTCCTGCGGTACAAAGGACCACCGAGCTGTAAATCTCTTTCACGTGCTCCGTCGACGTTGAGAATAGAGTCTAACTGCTCGAAAATTCCTAGCCGATTGAGCAACAAATTGTTATTTTAGAGGAGCTGGTACAATCGAAGCTAACAATTCGACTTTGATCTATTATCGCGCAAAGACTATTGCATTTACAAGAAAATGTCAGATTAAAGTAAGCATGTAAATATAGGAAAAATAATTTTCCATGACGTTAGATAGCTGTATTGAACTTGTAAAAATTATTTAGTGTCACTTTCTCCCTCACCCTTGACCTCGGTTCTTTATACTAAAATTTATCTGTGAAATTCTGCATTCTATAAATAAAATATCTTCGACTCCAAAGACGGTAGAACAAAACCCAGGAAATAGTGAAAATGGTGTCCACCCATGGAAATCCCGACACTTTCCCAAAGGCGCAAGTCACGTCGAGTCCGGCTGAAAAATAACACCGGGCCCGTCCCAGCGGCATAATCATCGTTTTAAGAAATTCCGGGGGTCCCCAAGTGGGCAGCTCGCCGCTCGAGGGTCAAATTCGTCGGAGTGGCTTCGCTAATATTTTTCTCGCAGCTCGGATCGCGTGGGATACCGCTTCGCCGCGAGTCCGACAGCTTTCGTAAACACTCGAGCGAAAAGGGGGAGCAAAGGTGTGCGGAGACGGTGATCTTACCTGTATCGGGGTCCACCGCGAAGCTGCTGTTTGCTTGGACCACCGCGTACCTCAGCAGCGCGTTCTTGCCGAGATCGGGGTCCGAGGCACTGACGGACCCTACCAGGGTGCCCGAGGGTAGGTTCTCCAGTAGTTCGAACCCGTAGAAGTCTCTCTCGAACCTAGGATCGTTGTCGTTGTCGTCTAGAACCGTCACCACGACGGATGCGCTTGCAGTGGCAGCTGGAGAGCCGTTGTCCGTCGCCAAGACCGTCAGAGCATGACGATCCAAGGTCTCGCGATCCAGAGTCTGCGCTAGATAGATCCAGCCGGTGTTGGGGCTGATCCGAAACGCTGAAGAGCCTTGCAGACGATAACTGAGTCTGGCGTTGTTGCCGGTGTCGAGGTCCACTGCTGTTACTTGGAGGATCTGCAAAACAGAGGACGACTTTTAGGACACCATTGCCGGATGATGATGTTTAGATGAGGCACGATAAAGAGGATGATAAAAGATCATCTACCGGTGCTTTTCATGACTGACAAAGCTTAAACTGTCCTCTGTAGAACCGACTATGTTTAAATTGAAGGCTACACTGATCCATACGTGGCCTAATTGCTCCCAATATCAACGAAACATGCTCTCGTCTCCCAATCCCCTAAAAATCTGTCATCGTCGCTAGAATAGCCACGAAATTAGAAATCAGAATATCATCAAGAGTATCTGCAGATCGCGAGAAAGGGAGATCAGGGAGATCGCGAGAGTCGAGAAAGAAAGAGAGAGAGAGAGAGAGAGAAATAGAGAGAGGCAAGACCAGTCGATCCGGTCGTTCTGTATTAATTAAACGCGCCCAAAGACCGCGAACCCTAAACGCGTTCGCGAACCGGTCGATGTTTTCCAGCGCGGGAGGATCGTGAATTACGGAGGTCGAAGAAGAAGAATAAGAAGAAGAAGAAGAAGAAGAGGAGGAGGAGGACGGGGCTGAGAAGGAAAGAGCACAGGATCGAGGGTATATAACTTCGTATCCCGTGCACGAAGTTGGCGCGCGGGCAATGATGGATGACGATCCAAGGAAGAGAAGACGAGCAGCGTCGAGGGAAAGGAAGCAGGACGGTAGTAGAAGCGCATCGGTCGTCGTGGTCGTTCAGAAACTGGGAGAGGGATACCTTGGACGAAGGTGGGGAGAGGATCGGGCACCATTAGAAGGAGAACCTGACGTGGGAGCAGGCTGTAATGTGTCTAACTGTACGTTATTAGTTCGCGATGGGTGAAGGGTTACGCTCACTGTACAGCTGGGTTACTCTTGCTAGCTGCCACTTCTCTCCTGGTCCTCGCGATTCTTTCTTTCTCTCTCTCTCTCTCTATCTTTCTCTCTCCACTGTCTCGGTCCCGCCACGGTGGCTAAGATATTGTCCGGATACCACCGACAGCTCACAGATCTGTTTCGCCGATAGATACCACCGATATATACGTGTACCACCGGGAGAAAGATGGAACGAAAGATCGAATGGCGAGGGAAGAACGATGGAAAGAAACAGACGGATAGATGAACGGAGAAGGAGGTTAAGGAACGTGCGGTTCTCGTCCTCGTCCTCGTCGTCGTCCGACTCTATCGTACCCTCGTGTATCCGCCGTATTAAAAATGTGACGTCATTTAACGGGCCTATCTCGCGGCAACCATCTCGCGACCATTCGTCATCGGTATCCTCGTATTCGGGATTACGTCTGCCGGGTGGCTACCGCCGCGAGGAATACTTGCTCGTCCCACGAGCAGACACTGCCTCCAATCAGGAGCGTGTTCTCGGCCGTCTAATGTTGCAACAGCAACCTTCTTGCCCCCGGAGCTACCAAAGGGAGAACTGCTGCGGCAGCTTACTTTCGCTGCGTTCGGCTGATCTAGGTAAGGGGTCGGCTAAGAAGGACGTGGTCTAGAAGAGGATCTCTCGAAACTTCGACGGAAGAGATAGTTCCGGAGCTGGTGGCAGGACTTTGAATTTCCGCGGTGGAGTCTGAGTGGGCGTGGCTTTGAAGCTCTCGACTTTAGACTTTAAAACTTGTAGTGATCTGCTTCACTTGTCGGATATAAAATACGCGGGGCATCGAGGCTTCTGGAGCAAACAGTGGTCCACGTCTTGGCGTCGAATCTCGGATCGCGGTTTTTCCCGGAATCTTAACAGAACAACTCAATCTGACAAAGAGAGATGCTGGAGTCGGCACGGAGGGAACGGTGAAACCTGAATCCCCGGAGCTCACAAAAGGAGCAGGTTTTCAGTGAAGCCCATCAACGATTACCAATCAATCCCGCGCGTACGTCCGTGCGTATGTATCGCGTTACAGCACCGCGTTCCTCTATCAAACGATCAGTTATACTCTATCAATCCTTCCACCGAACTGGTCTGCCCGGCGCGGCCGGAATCCGCATCGACTAATCTCCCGCTCGCACACCACCGTCTCCGGCTAATTCATTTCTGTTCTACGCTGACAGGGTGAACCCGATGAGTCAACGTCTTCTTCTCCTATCCTCCTCGGCTGTTCTCTTGTTCGGTGCCGCGTGTCTAATTCGAAGGCGAACGAAAACCTTAGGGACGGTCTACGGATGGTAGCCGAGGCGCTAAAGTTCAGGAATAGTCTTCCTGGTTCACCCGGACGAGATTACTCGCGGCGGAGGACCTCGTGGGAGAGGAAAAGACGGAGCTTGGGAGCTCTCTCTCCGATCCAGAATTTCGCTGGTTCGTTCGACTGTTTCTCGCGCGTTTCCATGCACGCTGACGCACGCAACTCCCTCGCCTCTTGTCGGTTCCCTTCCGCGAAGGGGAACCCAGCCGCACGTCACACCTCGACAAACAAATGCCCGGCTGACGGGCGTGTAATGAAGATTTTTCTCACTTGGGAATCGAGCTTGGCGCCTTCGGGAACCTCCACGTGATACTCCTTCCTCTCGAACACTGGGGGGTTGTCATTCACGTCCTGCACCTCGACGCTCAGGCTAAGGTTCGCCGAGTGGCCGGCACCGTCCAGCGCCCTTATCAGGAGCCCGTGGCGTTGTTGCGTCTCGTAATCCAATCTCCTCGCTAAATAGAGCTCGCCGGACCGGGCGCCTATGCCGAACAGGTCGTTGCTGCCCTGTCCGAGCACGTACCGGATCGGGGTTGTGTCCGGGTCCGTTGCGTGGGCCACGTACAAAGCTGTGTGGAGGGGGTGCGATTCGGGGACCGAGATCCGCACCGCGGTAGTCGGGAACATCGGTGCGTTGTCGTTCTCGTCCTCCACTGTCAGCTCCACCTGCAAACGTCAGAGCGATGTTTATAATACTACTGATTTTTGTGAGCTCATTTGCGGGATATTCTTCAGAAGTTGCAACTCGAGTGCTAAGTTCTGATGGAAAACATTTATCCTGTGCAAGTGACTGAATTTATAAATTATTAACATACTCTAACACGTAAAAGATTGCCAACATGTTGGAAATTATTATTTAAGTGACTGAATTTATAAGCTATTAACAGACTTTAATAATATTAATTTATAAATTACACGTTACACGTTTTAATATGTAATACATTTTCAATCTTGAATGTGTCTTGAAACTCACACATACACATTGCCTGAAATTGTAATTTACCAATTGCCATTTGCAATTAGCTATTTGCCATTTGTCTTTCGCCAATTGCCATTTGTAAAGAACCATTTGCCAATTGCTTTTTTATCAAGCTTTCCTCGATGATCCAAATGCGGAAAAATTATAACAACGCAAATGAATTAATATTATTATATTTGTCTAACTCTGAAACGAGCATCGAGCAGTCGAGTTATCAGCAAAGGCAAGCTAATTTGCGACCACGGAAACGCGAGTCCGATTTCAGGAAAAATTGGAAGGTGCACAAGGGTTAATCACGTCGAGAAGCTTACCTGGCAATATCCGACGGACACGTTGTTCCTGACGACGACGCTGAGAACGTACTTGTCCCGGGTCTCCCTGTCGAGCGGACGGCGTACTCGGATTATTCCCGTATTGGGATCCATCGTTAGATCCGGTTCTACCTTGGCCAAATAAAATCTGGTTGGCCCTTCACCTGCGAACACAGTGATTATCGTTATTAAACGGCTACAAAGTGGCTTTTTCGCGTGCTTTTCTTTTCGAATAATGATCGTCTTACGCGTCTCGGTAGCTCGAATCCTTCCGATGAAGAGGAAGATACGGGGGCCAACTGAGAATGGCCGATGCATAACCCTCGTATTAATTTCTTTTTGCCTGTCCCTCTCTCTCTCCTTCCCTCTGTCTCATTTTGTCTGTCTCCCTATCTCTCTCTCTCTCTTACGCGTGCGCGCGCGCGCGATGGTACCTGTTCGACCTTAGCGAACGAAGAGTTCATTCGTTTCTTAAACGGAACGCGAGAAAAAAGGTGGCGGAAGCGAGGCGGCTAGAGGGGGCGAGGCGCGTCCGAAAGCGGAAAAATGACGAAAAAGTTGAGCGGACACTATATAAGCAGACTGCTCGTT
Source organism: Augochlorella aurata (assembly GCA_028455555.1). Classification (NCBI taxonomy): domain Eukaryota; kingdom Metazoa; phylum Arthropoda; class Insecta; order Hymenoptera; family Halictidae; genus Augochlorella; species Augochlorella aurata. Next base: position 5,111,475 of record CM052156.1, on the reverse strand, counting down.
AATTATAAGCCCGGCTTGTTCTCACGTCTACATTTTGCTCTTTCCGTTCCGGGCCCGGCGTGCAAATTGCACGAAAATTTCCGTAATGGCCTCCGGGCGCGCGATTCGAGCGCCGTATGATCGATCGATTGAATCGAATGCGTGAGTTTCGCGAAACGGCGAGAGCTCGCACCGCGCGCAGGGAGCTGCGAGTCTCGTTCTTTAACGATCCGACCAATTACCAGCTTCGGAATCGAGAGAGAGAGAAAGAGAGAAAGAGAGAGAGAGAGGGAAGCCCGTCCCGGTCTTTGACTAATTTCACGGCGAGTGCCGGCAGACAGATAGACGTAGGAAATGACTGATGACCGGCGACGACCGACCGGTTAAACGAAAACGAGACGGCGCGCTGACCTCGGCCGATTTCCATCGGCTGCGGCCCGGTCTCGGCGCGAGCGAGGCCTAGCCCTCGCTCGGAATCAATTAATAGGCAAATCGAGCGGTCATTACCGCTGGCAGACGCAATTGCATGATGGACGATTCGACGGCCGGGGGAGACCGGCCCGGCCCGGCCCGTGTTGCCGAGCGTAACGAGTGCCGTTCCCCACGTCCGCCCACGCACTCCGACACGTCGCGAACCGCGGGGATGTTCGCTGCCCTCGTCGCCACCGACATACCACGCGGAATCCCACGTGGCATTGTTCCGTAGTCTTCTGGATCGTCTCCGCTTTTGCCAGCCTATTCAACCGGCCACGGAACCGTTAACGCTTTGTAAGAGCCGCGACATTCAGGCCCGTCGATCGACCCATTGTTGCCAACCGATAGCTACGCATTTTTTCAAAACCGTGGCTTCACGGTCTCAGACTTGAACCAGACCTTCCCGGTTGCTTCGACTCGTCATTCCTCTTTCAGCCTGCCACTAGACACCGTCGAAATTCTGCTAAGTATCGCTTTTTATCCGATTAGAGACATTTTAACGTTGGAGAATTTCATCGCGGGAATGACGGCTCTAGAAAGTGCTGGGAACTGAGAAGTGCTTCTACTTGGAGATCGATCGTCCAATCAGTTTCAGTTAGATCAGTAGACTGTGGTGTTTATTGTTATATTAACATTTATTTTATATAAAAATCCAACACTCGATCCAATAAACAGAGTAGGTTAGTTTAGCCAGTTTAGTTAGTTTATTTCTCTGTTAAGTTGGGTAAAACTTGCAATGTTCTAGTTAATTATTTTTTAAATATTCCAAATATTTTTTACAACTTGTTCCGCAGAGAGATAAGCGAGATAAAAATGATCTCCATCAATTACCACAAACACGAGTCGAACATCAACATTATTCTTCCTCAGATAACTTGAACGCGTCGGAAATAACACGCAGACGTCCATAAATTCTTTTAATATTCTCGCCGCTTTCAACTCCGCCTAACCATTTTTATTACAACTGCATAAAGATGCGCAGTCGAGCGATAAGGCATCAAATTAACGTACGCCAACCAGTCGAAGGTTGAGCCTCGGAACAGATATCGGCGAAGAGGTTTCTAGAAAGAACAAACCTGATAGCAAACGACTCCGCTCCGAGGCCTCGGAGCAACGGAGCATCCTCCACCGTCGAATAACTATTTAATCTAGAACCGCTTGCCAAGCAAATGTTTTCGATAGGGAGTCGGTAATAGGATCGGCGATCATAAATAATGTGATCCACGTTCGCCGGCTACCATCTTTAGAATAGGATCGGAGGGGATCGGTGTCGAGCGATGTCAGATAGACGTAGCCGGTCTCGACCCGCTCCGATTCGATTCGACGACAGCCTCCGTCACCGGATGTCGTGGAAATGGTAGCATCGGCGCGCTGCCTTCCACGTAAACTCGACGGAGGCGGTGCCCTGTCTACCAGGTTTTTCCTGGCCGCGTCCGAGGAAAAACTCGATCTGTTTCATGGGAGAGAGAACGGCGACGCGGTAGATCCGAGGTGTTTGTCGAAACGCTGGACGATGTACCCGAGTCCCTGGTACACGCGCGATCTCCCCTTTTGGAATAGAGACCGATCGATCGATCCGATCAATTATCGACCGGCTTCCCGCGGTATCCCGGCGACGACTGCATACTGCATTGCATAAAACGACCTTCTTGCTGTAATCAACTATGAGGCATGACACGGTCTGCATAAAACCGGGATTCTGCATTCATCTTCCCTTTTTTTAGAGATTTCCGGATCGGTTGATTGGAAATGTTGGTTTAATTGTTCGCGTTTGTGTCAATTAGCTTTTAACAGTTTCGGATGTTGTAATTATTGCTGTAATTTCGACGGGAATTGATGTATTCGTTTAGGAAAATTTGGGTACGTTCTTTAAACCCTGGTAAAAACAGTCGTGGAAATTATGAAATTGTTAAGCTACGTACTTCTTTTTAATAAATCATGGAATATCGGTCTGCGATGACGTCGATCTACAGAGCTTCGTTGAAAACTGTTTCTAGAAGCGAAGATTATACTTTGAAAATGGATACTGTTGCTGTTCAGAAAAATTAGGTTATATTCTTCGGACATTAGGGAATAATTGTACGATTTTTTAAAATTTTAATATATCTAGTAGTACTTTTATCAAAATTACTGAAAAATCGCCTTACGACGCTAGCGTCGATCTAGAAAGTTTTATAGACAGCTGCTTCGAGGAACGAAAATGCTTCGCGTCGGATCGCTGTCACGGTTCAGACAAATTTAAGAACATTCTCCGAACTCTATTGAACAAACGTAGAAATTTCGCCTTGTTGTAGCAGCTGCCTAAAGAGTCTTATACGAAAACTGCTCGCATTATCGAAAATAATGCTGAGAAATAATTGCTACTTCACGGGAAATAATGATCGCTCGGTGGGAAATAATTATTACTTCGTGGGAGATAATTATTACTTCGCGGGAAACAATTATTACCGTTCAGAAAAATTCGAGCACGTTCTAGAAACGTTAAGAAACAATTCCGCGAAACGTAGAATTAAAACGGCCGTTACTTTCCGTCGAAAGAATCCGGAAAATCGTGGAACTAGAGAGAGAGAGAGAGAGAGAGTGCTTTATAGAGTGTCCGGAGGAGTAGTGTTACGCGAAAGTAATACTTGTGAACGGTAGTGTACGTGGGCAGGCCGACGACGTGCTACCAGGGGCCCCGATATCAATCTGGAGGGCGCATCGTGGTACATCGGGCCTCGAAACTTATGCTCGCCGGGGCCCGATAGCCGTGTTATTAAAATTGTTGCGAACTCGTCCGCGCGCATGTAAATGTGCGTGTCGGTTCGGGGAACACCGACGCGGGATCGCGGGGCCCGCGTAAATGTAAGCAGGTTTGTTCGAAATTGTGTATCGTAAAGTATAATTGTAAAATAGCGTACGAGGAGAGAAAGAGAGACCGCATCCTCGACTATCGGTGGAGGGGGTCGTGAAGAAGAACGAAGAGAGAGAGAGAGAGAGAAAGAAAGCGAGAGAGAGAGAGAGAGAGAGAGAGAAAGAGAGAGAGAGAGAGAGAAACGTGCCGAGCACATCGACACGCTGTACCTACACCCATCGGCATTCGGTACCCCGTGTTATTAAACGTCCGCGTGATCTTTTTCCATCGACTCGCCGGGAGAAGGAGGGTCCACCGAACCTGTACTACTCTCCCCGTATATATAATTACGATTTACTCCGCTTCCCAATACGGCAAAATCGTCCGCGCGAGGCGATCCGCAGCCGGACGCGTTCCCGGGCTGGAAACGAGATTGCCTGGACCGTTCGAATAATCGTCGCCGCTGCGGCCGCGTTCCTTAAACGGCAATATAAACAAACGCGAGACAGTTCCCCTCGCAGTTCGGCCATTTATTGGTAATCGTTCAGTCGTAATTACCGGAAAGCACCTAGACGTCTGCGCCGATAATTCAGTTAATGGGGAAACCTAGAGCGAATCTTCGAAAAAGGTCGATTCACATTTTCTTCCACGTTTGCCAGAAGGATACAGGTGCAAATATATGATCTATACACATCCTATAGTTGTAGGATTGTATAGGAATCTATGTGAAGAACTCGATTTCATCGTACGGAGCTTCGTTTTCGAGGAAAATTCTGGCGACTGGTCTGTCTGACCATGACAGGCTGGATCTACTTAGGAACTATTATTTTCTCAAAAACCGTGCGACGTATGGGAACACTTTATCTTGATTTCTTATGCAGTATTTAGTGTAGAATATGATGTATGAACTCTTGTCTGTCTTTTGAAGAAATTTGATACGGTTTCGCCGAAGAAAATTGGACACAGATTTCTAATGCAATCTTTCTTCACAAAAAGAATTTCTTCAGAAGCTAAAAAATTGTTAGCGAAGCAATTCACATATTATTCGAATCAGCGTAAAAGATGCTATCGGAAATCACATTTCTAAAATAATTATAAAATTGCAGGCAGATGATTTTTGTCCTCCCTTGAGGGATCAATTACCGCGCACCGAATAAAAATCTGAATCCAGCAGCGGACTAACAAGCAGTTAACAAACAAAAATGCCCGCAGTGTTCGATCGTCTAGAAAATGGCACGGAGTAAAACTGCGCACGAAAGCGCATAAAGATCGCAGCTTTCCGGGCAAATCCCTGGGGCCCGGCTCGCGTCGCGGTCGCCGAGGGGCCCCGAAGGGGTGGGAATCAATAATGAGTAGGTTACGGGTTCGTAGCCGGGCATCTCGAATAAAAACTCGCTCTCGATTCGATCCACGGAGCTCGAGGATCGTCGTGGTGCTGCTCGGCGAGCGGAGGGAGTCGCTGGAAAACGAATGAAAGAGGAGAAGGAGGTGGATGGAGACGAAGGAGGACGCTGGGACGTGGGCCATGAGGGTTCCGAGGCACCGGGGTCCGGATCCCCGCGAATTAATCAAATACGCGAGCGATTTGTCTTCGTTACACCCACGTGGGCACCCCGGAGGCACGCCTGTGTAACCGCGGTGACGAAGCCCCCTCGAGTGACCGGCACCGCGGGTGAAAAACCCGTTCACCGACTGTGACCACTGGTGCCCGATCGCAATTTAGCCTCCCGATGAACCGACGATACGGCGGGGAGGGGCCCAGGGGGGGGCGACGGACCCCTCTCCGCCGGTTTCGCCAAACGAAACGCGTAAAATCGCGATCAGAATGCGACCGCTTCATTTCTCCGGCGCGGATCGACCTTTTTTAATTTTGCAATTTGTCCGGGCTGGCCAGCTTCGGAGAAATCACTGATCCATTATGCGAACGCCTACGAGGTGTCCCGACGCACTTATTAACACTTTGCAATCTGATGTCTCCGATACGGCAACGCTAAGTTATTAATACTGCGAGGTAATCGTGCGAAATGCATAAATAAAAGCTCAAGCCCCTTTATTCGTTAATTCCTATGAAGTCTCGCGGCGGTGCGATCACGAGTTTCAATTCAACTTTCGGTATATTATTATTATTGGTCGGCGGTTCTTTGCGCGAAATTAAAACCTCCTTCGTGAATCGCGACAGATAGGAACCAGCCAGGAATTTCGTTCTCGTTTTAACCCTTTTAGTACCAAATGTATCGCCGTCGGCTATACTTGAGAAAACTAACACCTCTCAACATTTTTAACAAATAACAGTTCTACCTTTTCACTCCTTGGGTCGATAATTAAATTCGTGAGAATTCAATTATTTTTATTATAATATATTCAATCTTGGACAATCATATGGTGATTATATAGATACATGACACGCGTGTACGTCGAACCGGCTCAAAGGGTTAATCTCCGTTCCCTAATATCCTAATTATCAAATTCCCAAGATCTCCACAATTCCGAGAGATTACCAAACAACATCAAACAGGTTTAGCATATCTCTTGGCCCTTTGATCTGCGTTGAAAGGGTTAACAAATCCATCGACTCGTTGACAATGCACGGTCGCCGGAGTTAGTCGAATTACAAACGCGTGCGATACCATTCGAAGTCCACTCTGCGCACGTCTGCGATCGAAATAAAGCAGCGGGAGCGTAAGTATAAGCGCATACGTTTCAATCCCGAGAATTCCTGAAGCAGGGGGTTAAAGCTCGGTTCCACGGGCCCAGAAAACTGTTCCTCAGGGGACCCGAGGCACGTGAGAACGACCGGGGCGGGAGCGAGAGGCTAGATCCCGGGGAGCTCGAGCGAACAGAGACAAGAAAAGGAGCACACGGGAGTCAAGGAACTAGAAATGAATTCCATTTGTGCGATTGAGAGGGAGCGAGCCGGCGTAGAGGAGGGAGGGGACGGGAGACTAGAGAAAGAGAGATAGCGAGGACTGAGGATAAAAAGGGCTGGCACGACGTCGGTCGCGAGGAACATCGAAGGAGTTAGCTGGGAGGAAAGACGTAGCTAAGGATACCCACGATGGGAGCGTGGCTGTGGAGGAAGAGAGAAAGAGAGAGAGAGAGAGAGACGGAGAGTTTGAAAGAGAACGAGACGCGGCTAGACTGTAAATAAGAGAGGAAACCGCGGTGAACGCGCGGGATTATTCTGAATCGGCGAGAGCTCTCGACGAGTTTCTACCGGCTCGCATTGTCGGTACGCCAGGGGCCACGTTGTGGTACGAGGTGTTGCATGGGTACGAGGTGTTACGGGGATATATCCTGTACGCACCGCGCACGTGTACCGACGCGTACGCACCGGCACACGCACACCACACAACCAGGGCACATACCGATCGGCCAGCCATTGACTGGAATCTCCGGCTGATGCACAGCTGTGAACGCCGGCCGATTTAACCCTGTAACACCGACAGGTGCGAATCCGGCCCCCCTCGCTTCGGTTTCGAGCACGGATTTCTTGGACGATGGCCGGGGAATCGAGCGAATTTTTCGGCGCTCTGCGCTTTCCAGCTTGGCGAACAGATGCGCACTGTCTCATCTTAATTGACATCTTAATCTGAACTATCTTAGTCTACTTATTATTAATTTCATTATGTTTCATTGATTTGAATTAGAGCTAGTTTAAGGAGCTCTTAATTCAGTGGGTTAGAATCAGTGATGAAGAAGTGAATGATGTTTCTGAACATTTTGACTTGTGCCTTTAAATGTAGTATATACAATGGCAAAATGCTCGAGAGACAATTGAAATAAATTATAAAGTTATTATGGATTAGCTTGAATTTGAATTTGATTTGCTTATCTATATTGTTAAATTAAATATATTGTAAAAGATCGAGGTGCGTCGTCGACTTTTTAAAGTCGTGATTTATATTATAATGTGCGCTTCAATGAAGAAGCGTACCTAAAAAGATCCCCAACTAATATTTGCATAATATCATAAACTGGTCACGCTCGTCTTGCGATTTCAATTGAAATATTTCACCAACTGTGTGGATCTCGCATATTGTGGAACAACTACACAATTATTTGACGAGTAATTTGCAGACGCAAGGTCCAACTAGGCAGGTGATAATAAGTGACAATTCATATCCGTTTATTAGCACCTGATAGATAAATAATTTCAAGAATAATGGATCATTCTTAAACGTTTCCGGAGTATTACCGAGACCCGAGTCAGTCCACGCAACGATGAGTTCCCTGGAGGTATCTCTAGTGCTGGCATTGGTTCGTAGGTTGGAGGATCGCGTGCGCGATACCACTTGAGCAAAGTTAAAGGAGCACAGGGACCGGAGCAGCGACTCTGCGTGGTCTCTAGCTGTTACCTTGACAGCTCCCTGTACGCTACCCCCGTCGACTAATTTCCTTCTGGTCAATACGCAAGCATATGCGTGCCACGGACCGCTTCGACCACGGCTTTTTATTCAATACCGAGTTATTCGAATTGAAAAGCGATTGCGGGAATATAAACGAGAGATTTAATCAGCGCCTAAGAGTACTACGACCTCGTAAAGCTATCCTTGAACCGGCGCACGAGATTGCAGATTTTTCTAACACCTACGGCCTCTGCGTCGTTGATCCGTTCTAAACCAGGATTTCTTCGAGTTTCCTAAACATTTTTAATGCCATCTGCTGTTTCCGTAAATTCTCAAGGTTTTTTAATTGGGACCAATTAACGACTCTCTAACATGGGGTAGACGCAAGGGTTATTCGCATTGTTCCAAATAAATATTAATCCAAGACAGTTATCCGATAAATGTTACTTGCAAAAATTAATACGTCTTAGTCGAATATTTGATTCGGGTAACAATTATTCACTACTCGTCATCAATTATTCTATCTACTTATTCAAATCATCTTGCGTTCGAATAAATTATTCAAATAATTTTGCTTACGAATATAAATTAGTCGAATAAATTGTTTGAATAATTCTGTATTCGAACAACTTATTCGAATAATTCCATGTTCGAATAAATTGTTACCCGAATTAATTAATTCGAATAAATTCTTTTCCCTATGAATTCGAATAAAATCTTATTAGCATAAATATTTATTCAGATAAATTATGCGATTAGACAGCGTCGAACAAACTTCCATTCAGTCTCGCCCGTCATGCGAATAAAATGTCTCCCATCTCCGTCTCCGTGCACAATTGACTAAACGCGAGAGCCAGAACTGAAATACCCTAATCCAAAAATGCATCCGAGGGCCGGAGTGACGCGCAGGAGGCAGCCTCCGTCTAATTAGAAGCGTTAATTGCCGCAGGAATGCCCTGCGATCCGAACGGGAACGATCGCGGGTATCATTTTCGACGAGGCCGGATAGAAAATGACGATCTCGCGCGAACGATATCCGTCTCCTAAGCTTCGCGTTTAATTGCTCCGCGATGGTACGAACACGAAGACGACGAGGACGACGATGACGACGGCGACGACGACGACGACGAGGAAGAAGAAGAAGAAGGAGAAGAAGGAAACGGTGAAACGGAGGGGAACAGAAAAAAACCGGTGTACCGAGTTTCACAAGGAGAAACATTCCGGGTTAAGAAAACTCGCGATAAATTACAGACTGACGATTCGATCATGCCGTATAAGGACGCACGAGTTCTCTTGCCTACGCTGCTGCTACGACGCTGTATATACCTCACAGTGAGTTTCTCTTATTTTGCTAATTAGCTCGTAACGGGCCATCCCACTCGAGGTCGGTCGGTGGTTGTGTGTGACTGTGGCTCTGGTTCTGGGCCCTGCCGAGGACTGCTCAGGGGCGGCACTGCGCCCATCGTCGCCCCGGCCACGTGAACAAGCGTTTACGATCACCCAGGGGAAACCTCGAGAGCCGCCTTCGCCTGAATACTTTGTCGCCTTGCTCCGCGGGACATCCGAGCAGACGGCTCTCCGAGTCTGCCACCGAATTACGAACCCCGAGAACCTCCCTAACAACACCATAGACACGCGCCAGTATTTTACTTCAGTATTTTAATACCAGCACAAAGAGAAGTACTCGTTAGAACGCTCTTCGCCACATCCGAAGCAACTTCCTCCCCATTTTAACCCAAAATAAAATTTTTTCTAGAAATAAAAGCTCAACCGTGAAAAAGTACAGACTTCACCCTTTAGAACAAGCCAAGACAGAATCTCTTACGATTTTTCTACCCGGAATTACAGGAGCTCAAAGTTCCGATAACGTAATCGGAATCCCCCTTAGCGTCGCTTCGAGTATCATTTCGATTTCAGCGCTTCTAGAGCCCGTGGAGAGGTACAAAGTATTGCTAAGGGATGTATCGTATAGTTCCAGAGGGTTTCCAGCGATTTTCAAGCGGCGCGACGTTACGGAGGAATCGTTGCGTATTGATCCGATAGTTTTGGTTGCGGAGAGGCACCGAATGCCAGCTCTTGTCAATCTCTCGGAGGGACAAAGGTGGAGATAAACGCGTGGACGTATAGCGCAGGTGAAGCTCGCGAGGCGAAAGGAGAGACGCGGGTACAAGCGAAAGATGTTCTGAGGGGGGCAGAGGGCCGAGGGACGAGGGACGAGCGGGACCCCCGACAACGACAGCATACCTTCGCCACGGTATCGCTTCTTCATCGCATTCGTCGCGTCGCTCGACGCTACCACGGATCCGCGGCTAATCATCATTATTTAATTACGGGGTCGTTTTTCGCTGCGCGAGAGGAGAGTGTCGCTGACTCGCCGAGGCACGTCCTAATCATCGGTAGGCGCCGTTCCCTCGGCGATTTTCGTAAATCTGGTTTGGAGGTCGCTCTCTGCTCTCTCTTCTTCGCTCTCCCTCACTCTCTCTCTCTCTCTCTTTCTTTCTCTCACTCTCTCTCTCTTTTTCTTTCTTTATCTCTCTCTCTCTCTTTTTCTTTCTTTATCTCTCTCTCTCTCTCTCTCTTTGGGAGGCTGGAATTCGAGACACGTATCGCGTCGCAGGGACGCGGACGATCTCTCGTTGTGTCAGTGCGGTTTTACGGCCCCCGCGCCGTCGAATCGTCGTTAAATTACCGGCGCGCAGGGGACCGTGGGCCCGGCGAGACGCGGTGGGCCCTCTCGGTGAAAGGACGCCGATTAAAATCGTCGCGGACGGTTTCCTTCCTAATTCGCTCGATCCCCGGCGATCGGCGAAACTGTATTTCCGAAAATTTGATCGCCGCGCCGGCCCGGTAATTAACGGGCCCCGATTTCCCGTCGGGAACACGGCACCGGTGCCAGCATGCCACGGCTATCTACTACGGGCGCCATAACCCGCGGACAAGGGAGTCTACCTCTACCCGGTCCAATTAAAAATCCACGAATTTATGCAAACGGCCGGCTTTTATCGCTCGCTGGATCCGCAGGCCGGCCTGGAATCGATCGCGACGGATACCGTGATCGAAATCGCTCCGCCGCGCCAAAAAGTCCAAATCGAGGAACTCCGTTTGATAGATGGAAGCCGGCTTTGTCCTTCCCTGAAGTCTCATTCGCAGATTCCTGCGACGGACGATGAAATTGATTTCGGTAATGCAGACTGCATTTTTTGGCTCTGTAACGGCGGAGGTCGTCGAGATGTCCGGATTAAATGAGATCGTAGAGATTGTTACTGTTACTGAATTTTCAAAGACTCTTCGTTATTCCGAATTTCTTTTACTCTAAGTATATAGTCTGTAATAAGAATGACGGAAAGAGTAAATACATAGTAATAGATCTTTTAGTCATTATAAAGCTTCGTATTTGAATAAAAATGTCTTAGAAAACAGTGCTCGAGGTACCGATTTTGGATCGGCGATCATTCCGTCAAATGGAATCGTACGACAATGAATCTCGACTCATTTTGAAGCTTGAAAACTCTGCTTTCATTACCCGTGGTCCATTTTCTTCGAAATTGTTTTTACCTAGCGCTAACTTTAAATCTACCGAGCCCTAAAACCAGCTAACATATGTTGCTTTCCAAAAATGACAAAATCGTATTTATGTAACATACGATTGGACTAAGATGTTCGTGAAAGACTCCTTATCAATTTCAGCAACTTTAAACCAACAAATCCGCAACCAGTCGTTCCGATCTGCTCGGCAGATTCGGTGTTAAGTACAGAAATCCGCGGCCAACTTTCTGGAAAATGGTACAAATTGCGACGGCGTTGGAGCCGGTTTTTCCGGAAACTGTTTTTCGATCCGCGATAGATTCGAAGGTCGGCCATCTCGCGGGTCTTCCTGGGATCGCGGAACAAGCTACAGGGATCGTGTAGTCGGCGCACAATAGCGCAAGAAATGCAAGCATCGGGACCGGTAAACAAACGAATAGAGCTCCGTACATGCGTAAAACGTCCCGCTCGCACAGATGCGCGGCTAAATGGTCTGGTACAGTGGACGGTTCTACAGAACGAGAAGCCAGAAGAAGAAGAGGAGGAGGAGGAGGAGGAGGTGGAAGAAGAAGAAGAAGAGGAACGCTTAAAAGCGGAGGGCGGCAGGAACGACAAGACAATGGACGGCGACAATAAGGTTGCGCGGCCAACGAAAATAAAATGATGCTCGACATTAGCTACCGTTTTCTAGCGCCGCGGGGATATCCTGTCCCATCTTGAAACACGCTCCGAGCTACGGACGTCGTCTGAATCAGCTAGAAAGTAGGTTGGCCACGACGCGCACGCGAAACTGTACCACGGGAACTAGGGTGAGAAGCTATGCCAAGGGACCAGATGGCTCGTAACCTTAGCCTGCGATTAATAGATCGTGCAGAGGCTCTTCTATAAATCGAAAATTGACGCTGGAAATCGGTCCTCTATGATCTAGGTTCTAGATCTTAGACTTCTTCGAGCGGACGGCTCCTTATATCGCCTTTCGAGGTTAAGAATTTTTGTTTCGTGAAAGTAATATTCATCTTCTGTCAAATGATTTCACTATAAATTTGAAATTGACATTAAACCTGTATAATCTATATAAGAAACTTTATAGTATATATTCGTTAATAAATAAATGAAATTTTAGTTGAGTTATTTTAGTCCTTTATTTCTGTATTATTTTTATTTTAATTCTGGTGCAATTGTTCCGACGTTCTATCATTTTATAGTTACTCTAGTATATTTTTCATTATTATAGCTTTTAGTGCAACGTTGAAAAATTTCTCTTTGGAACGACTGTTATTTTTATAATTTACTTGACACTAGAGTTTGCCAAATTTACCTTCTATTACCTATAATAATTATTCCAAATCGCCTTACAGAAAAGAAAATATTATTATGGTGTTATTATTATTATTATAACTATATTATAACTGTGTATACTATAGTCTGTAGTAGAGTGACACAACCAATATTTGTCTCGTTCGAGTCGTTGATCGAAAAGCATTCGGCGAGCAGTTTCTCGTCGGCCTTTCCCCGGATGCCTCTGACCGATCTCGTCTAGGATTACCCCGCAGTAATTCTCCTCCCTCGAAATTCCACGGGGCAGGGCCCCGACGAAGAGAGAAAGGGAATCGAATCGCCGAAGGATCGGAGGAACAGCGAGAAAAAGATATATGGAGGAGCACGTGCATGTAGCCGCGCCGAGCCGCATAGAGGACCCTCCGCTCTCTAGACCGTGAGATGGTAAACGGCGATAACGAGGCGCGAGATAAGAGTCGAGAGGCCGCATCATAGGGCCCCGCTTAAGCGAGAAAGAGCGGCCGGAGCGGGCCCGGTGTCGTTCTCTCTTCTCCGGCGCTCTCATCGCGCCTCGTAGCGCAAGCTCTATCTGTGCATCTATATGTTCGCACGCACGCTGCACGCTATTGGTCGGCGAGGCTACCACAGGCTGCGGGAACCGTTTACACGGGGACCTGTCCGCGCGAAATACCATGGGGCCCCGTATTTCCCCATCACGACCACCGTGTCGCGGCACCTTGAAATTTCTCAATCGAAGCCACCGGCGAACCGTCGTTCACTGTTTTCGGGCGAACTCTACCGACAAATTGTTGCATGCCATTTTAAATTTAAATAGATTTTAGAGACTCTTAATTGTTGTTAAAATAATTAGCGAACTCTATACGTGGCTACAGTTAAAATTAATTTATGATGATGGTAAGATTGGATTTGTATTATATTTTACATTTTTCTTTTTAATTTGTCAAAGTTGAAATTTATGATAATTCGTTGCAAATAAATGTCTGGAATATCTTCTGGATTTTAGAAGTAGCGACATTTTCATTGGAAAATTAGATCGCAGAAAATTATGTTGACCACCGCGGAATCGTTTCAAGCTAAGAGATAGACTCCTTCGATTTGCCTATTTGAGAAAGGCTGCGACATTCGATTCTACAAGGAGTTCTCGCGTGAGATTATATACGGATTATATATGGAGCGAAAAATGACACGTCGCGTTGCATATACAGCAATGTATAGACACGTTCTTATTTATCGACGCGATGCAATAAAATACGTATTGAGGATTTTATCGAGATTTTCGTCTCGGTAGCAGCTTGTCAGGCCCGCCAACGCTTCGACAACCAGGCGTCGACGCAGTACGGTGGATTTGTTTCAATTAGAGCGTGGAATCGAAACTATTCGGGGTTTTGCAACGGCGTTTAGCCGGTCGATCGTCTCGGTCCGATGGAAGGGAAAAAAGGTCGCGTTTCGCGCGAGAGAGCCGGCGCTCTCGCGTTTTCTGGAAGCCGGAGCGCCTGCAAAGGCCGGATCGCGAACAATGAGGCCCCGCCACACCTGCGAGTTATTAAATCCGCGCAGTCCCGGCGATCTTGCTTCGCAGACTGTGGAAATCTGCGAGAGAGGTTGAGCGGCCGCGATTATTCAACGGCGTATCGGACTCCGTTATACTTTCGCGCGATGCGACGCGACTAATCGGCGCGAGTCGTCCGATCGCGAAACGACGCGGTGCTGAGACAGTGTGGGAGGCTGTGGGTGGCTTCAACACCTCGTTCGGAACGGCTCTTAGTGTCAACAGTCTGTCGATGGGGGCGGTTTTAGAAAATGCGAACGGAGATTGATTGCCGGAGGTGCTCGAGATATCGAATCGAAACTTTCGGGATATGGTCGTGGAATGCTTGAAAATAATGTTAGAAATATTCTTAATATATTAATATTCTCATGTAATACAGAATTTGATAAATAATATATTTTTTTAAATAGGAGTTCTGTACATATGAGTATTACATAGTTATATATATTTCAGATGCTATTTTTATGTGTAACTAATATTTTAAAAAGAGTTCAAAATCGATTTTTAGACTGTTTAATATGTGTACTTCAACCTAATCAAATAATGAATTGACTGACCAGTGTGGTTCGTTAAAGAAAATATTCCAAAACTGCAGCTACTGTTCATTAATGATACCGCAGCAGCATACGAACGCATTATTAGATGATTATACAGAGAATGGATTGACCAATATCGATGAAAAATTTCCTATATACTGTTCAATATGTATGCATTAACCCTAGTAAATAATAATCTAAGATACTCAACGTGTTCGTGCACAAAAAATCCCAAAACTGCTCCTACTATTAACTTCGTTTCACCAGTACGAACATTGTCATAAAATTGTACGAGGAAAATGCCTGGACCAAAACCGACGAAACATCTTCTAGGAAACTCTTTGACAGTCCTCTCTCATCTCGGAAAATAATGATCGATTTACAGAGTCTGTTCGCCCGAAATAAATTCCGAAAGAGCGTCGGCGTTCCGCGCTCGCTAGCGGACCTATTATCCTCAAGTGTTTCCAGTTAATTGAGAGAAGCATAGCAAGCGGTCTCCATGACAAGTATATACCCGAAGCTCGCTGACAAGACGAAGGGCATTCGTTATCTGTCCTCGGCGAACAAGAGAGCGAAAGGAGGGAAGAGAGACGAAAGGGTGGAGGAGCGGGTACACGAAATTCCAGGAACGGAATTACGCAAATCAGACTGCGAGGGCTCGTCCCGCCGTGGCAGAGGGACTCCTCGCTATCTTCCCGCGCGGATCTCGCAGCTCGGTTTAGGCTCTCTCAGTCTTCCCAGATGCAAAGACACAACGGGGCACACCGAAACGAGACGATGGCCGCGCGCGAAATTTGCAAGTCCGGCGAAAGCACGACGCGCGGGGCCGCATGCTGAGGGAGTCGCGAGCAGCCGGAGGGGACTCGAGGGAAAAGGAAGAAAAGGACGGGCCCCGAGCAGAGTTGGCCATTATTCGAATGACATTTTATTCGAACAACATTTCCAGCCATTTTCACAACTAAATATTTGCTCGAATAATCATTGTGACTGAACGAAGTTATTCGAAAGCAACTAGTGATTTATTATTCTTAAATTATTATTCCCACTTTCATGCAATTTTAGAAAAGTCGGACGATAATTCTCTTCATTAACCAAAAGATTCTACATTGCAAAAATATAATAAAGCTGCTTCAACCCTTTGCCTTATATATCGTGTCAGATTCGTTGCAAAGATTTGGAACATGATCGTCTAAATCTGTACATTATTCGCATCTTTCAAGTCGAAGTCAAATTCTACCATTAATATTCGAACACTGAAGCAAGGGTTGGCTAATCGAAGGCTAATCAACGAAGCTGTGGAATAAATCGCAGCGCAAGGGGTTAATCCACTCTTCCAGATCTGCATGCACAGTCGCGCAAAGACCTGCAGTCTAGTAAAAGCAGTTATCTCGCCTCGCGACTCGAGGGCGTGTTTCGACTCCCGATAGGAAAAGAAGTCCGTGGATGGTTCGAAAGTGAGTCCCTCGATCCCCGGACCCGTTTACGCGAAGATACGGTCGCGGTTTATCGGAGATATTTTCTTTGACCGGTCGCGCCGCGGTCCCGGCGAGATTTCCAACACGGGGCCCGGCCAGGCCCCTTTCCCAGGAGTGCAGTCCGAATTTTATCCGCGGTCGTAACGGCCGGAACGTTCCCCGAATAATATCTCCGTGTATCTTTATAGACACTCTCGAACGACGCCACTAATCCTTGATCTTTATATAGTATCGCCGTTAAACTCGTTAAAGACTAACGACGTGTCGGCCGGATAAGATTAGCCGGGGCCTTTCTCGCTCTCTCCGTCACGGGCCCCTCGGATCCGCATTTCCCGGGGGCTGTCGCCGAGGACGGCGGTTTTTATTCGGCCTACAAATTATCCGGGAACACGGAATAACGTTAATATGGCCGCTCGCAAGGTATATCCCGGTCGCGTCCGCAGGAATCGCTATCGTGGACCGCGTCGACCAATTAGAGACGCTGAAATGGATCGTTGGTAGACACGTCGCTCGTTATCTCGGGAACAGCTCTCTTAAGAGCAGAGAGAGACGGAGAGAGGGGGAGGGATAGAGATAGGGATAGGGAGAGGATCGAAGGGGTTGCCGATACAAGACGAGTCCTCGATATTTGAAGTACAAGGCTCGCAGGCGATCCGCGGTCGCGGCGAATCGACGCGTCCGGCCGGCACAAAGGGAGCTGAAAACGAGACAAGAGACCTCGGTTTCGGCTTCCCTTGGACGTGCTGCGTCTCCGGCCTCGGCGAGCAGCCAGGAGGGAAAGGGCCCGACGACGACGTGGCTGGTGTGTGCTGGGAGCCCTCAAAGCGAGCAAAGCGGTGATATTTAAAGCGTATGCAAAGAGTGCAACTCCGTAGCAGCAGCACCGGCAGCACCAGCAAAAGCAGTTCCCGAGACCGCGGAGCGAGAGACACGGAGGAGGAAGAACCGCCGCGAGAGAGAGAGAGAGAGAGAGAGAGAAAGGCAAAAAGTCCTGGACAATGGCGGCTTGCGTTCGGCTGCCCGGAATCCGACTCGCGACGATTTATGCGACCTCGACGACGACGACGACGGCCCACCTTCTCCTCCTCCCCCTCCTCCTCCTCCTCCTCGTCGTCGTCCTCTTTCCTTTCTTCTTCCGTCTTCCTCCCGTCCCTACACTCCTGTCCCACGAGGTTCAACCCTCTCTCGGCCCTTCTTCGACCGCCACTCGAAGCGCATTCTCCGGACAAGAATCCCAGGGTATGCGAAAAGCTCCGAGACCCGTGGTCTCTGTATCAACGAAATCCTGGGTCGCGGAGAGGATAGGATAGATTTGATGGTCGTCGCTGGATTATGGTAGCTGCTGCTGGGTGTCTGATAGTTGATACTGCGAGCTTGATCGTTGATGCTGGGAGTATGATAGTTGATTCTGGGATTTTGATAAGTGATGATGTGATTCTGATTGTTAATGTTGGGAGTATGATAATCCATGCTGAGAGTATGACAATTGAAGCTGATACTCTGATACTTGATGCTAGAACTCTGATAATTGATACTGGGACCCTGATAGTTGTTGCTGGTCCCTGATACTCGATGCTGAGAGTGCGACAGTTTGATGATAGAACTGTGTCAGTCGATTTATTGATGTCTGATTTATCGACTACTAAAACTCCTTGTCTAACTTCGAAATAACCGAAAACTTTATCATCGATGTTTCCAGGGACGAGAGACAGTTTCAATAATAAGTCGACCCTATAGTTGCTCAAATGGTCCGCCGTCCGAGGGTTGATGCTTCCATAGGTCCAACTACTCATAAAATTCTGGCTTGCCTCAGCTGAGGCCGCGTTCCCAGAATGTCGACAAGTTTTCCAAATTTCTGGACCACTGCGGCCCGGTCCTCGAGAACTCATTTGCATTCCCAATCGGCATCGACTCGATCGGGCCAAACGACACCTCGGTACAAGCTCGCGGGCCTCGGAGAAGTTGGGAGCGAGGCGAGGGCTCGTTCCCCGGATAAGATAAGACGGGTCTCTAGCCGAGCCGAGCCGAGCGGAGCGATTCAACGCGGAGCGGACCGGGACGATTCCGGCCGCGACGATTCAGCTCCGCGCTGGGTACCATAAACTCGGCCGTAAAATGAAGCGCGTCCCTCACTTTGTCGCCAGGGTTTTATGGTAGGTTCGTGCGGTCGTTCCTCCGCTCCGCGCCGCTCGGCTTAGCTCCGCGTCCTCCGCCGAATAAGGAGTTCGTCTACGCTGTTTTTATCCGACGACTTCGCTCCTTTTTTTCTCCGCTCTCCGGCGACGATCATACGGTCGTATAACGACCGCGCTGTTTTTTCGTCTCGCCGGGGCGAGGACAGGGCCCGGTGGTGGGGGCAAGGTCCTTCGGCTTTATCGGAACAGGTGCTCGTAAAGCGGCAGTACCGTCTTCCGGCGCTAGTCCTGGCCGGCCATCTGATAACGCGATTCGATGTCGCGGCAGTATATACGAAACTAATGAAGCCCGAGGTGACGTCGCCGGCCGGCGCGGAGTTGTCGGGCAATAATTATGCAAATGCGCCGCTAGAGCGTCAACCCTCGCCGAGGAGGACGAATCTTCTGGGACCAACGTCCTTTAGGACCCCGTACGTGTCGGAACCGTTCAGGCATCTCGTGAAACAGCGGGCAAAGAGAAAGAAAGAGAGTGCATATCGGCGCGCGAGACCTCTTTCGAGTCGCACCTGTGCCGACGATCTCTCTCGGCGCGGCGCGGCGCGGCGGGCTCGTCTGACTTTTTAATCTGATAATCTGATTGGCTGCCGTGTGTCAAATATTGTGGGCCCGAGTGCCAGGCCCCGATCTTCCGTGCGCGAACAGGTTCTCGCGCGGACGCGTGGCTGATTGGGAGCCGAGGCCCGAAATCACTGGATCGATCGGATCTGTACAGGAAGAGCGAGTTTAAAACGCGAAACCCGAGACCCCTTGCGACTTCCATTACCATTGCACCTGAGACCCGAGGGGACTGCGGCTTTTTCGACCGTCTGCGAGCAGAAACTGCGGAAAACGAGAGGAGCCGCGGGATAAGGAGGCAAAGTCTTGCGCAAGTCGCTTGACAAACGACTCTTTAATTATTTAGATCGATTTAGATCACTGTCGACGATCCGGAGACATTTTTACTGAGCTCGAGTACTTTTTGTTCCAACCTTTGCTACCTTTCTGATAAGTTATTCTAATTCTAATGTAAAATACTTATTCGAATAATCTAACAAAGCTAGTTCGTGATCGTTGTATTTGAATGTACATTGCACTTGCATTTGCATCATCGTATTGCAGTAGACTAAGTAGTTGACTATTTTTACATGATTGAAACAGTAGCAAAAAGTTGAACAAGACGGTTTTCTAAAATTGTGGACGGTTATTAAGTGAAATTTCAGAACCTCCTTTTCCAACGTCGATTTATATACGCGTTTACAGAACAATTTTTAAATATTAATTTAAAGAAACCGATTGAACTTGGCAAATTAAAATTTTCTAGATCCATTTGTCCATATTTGAAGAAACAGCAGAAATTTTGTCAAGCCGTTGCATTAAAATCGTATGGAATTATTGACTGCAACAATTCCGAATAAATGACAAGGAAAAGATCGAACTCAGCTAACTGAAATTTTGCACACGCATCCGCACACGTCGGGAGACCCGGTACGAATTTTTGTGGACTAGGTAACCGAGACTGCTCCGAGAAGAGATCCATCGATCCAGGGACCGGGGTACGAGGTAAACGAGAGCAAGGAGGAGGAGAGACGCACGCTCCGCGAAGGAGGAACACGCTCGAGGAGAGGTTCGCGCATTGATATGCAACAGGCCGTATATGCGGGCCATGGCGGTCGAACAATACGACCACCGGTAAGGCACCACCGTGTAAACTATCCACCATTCCCGGGCCTATAACGTACCGAACCGTGCCGGTCGATACGCCACGAGACACTTTACACGGTGCATCGGGTATATGGCGCGGCGAGCGCAAGTCGTGACGCGCCGTATCTTGCATCGGATGTACCACCAGTGTGGAAACACGGATACGTACCTCCCTCGCCCTCGCCCGATCCTCTTCGAACCCTCCGCGAGTTGGTCCGCGACCAACCCACCCACCCGTCCGCGACCTTACCCTCCTTACAGTCCTCCTCGGTCGGGTTCACCGGTTCGGGAATTCTGTTTCGGTCGCTCTCGCCGATCCTCGCTGTCTCGCGAAATTTCGGCAGCTGTCTACCCGATGCGAGTTCTATGGGGTAGGTGACGCGACTTTGGGGGGTGCGTTTATCTTAGATTTCGATCCTTAACCCCTTGCGCCATGATTCATTTCACCCTGTGTTCGTTAGCACTTATTTGTTCTTAATACTTTCCCTAATGGGATCAAAGCATTTTTCTTTCCACACTTTGATAATGGAAAAATTCAATTTCATTTCGATTTAGAAGAAATTAGTGGTTTTCATGGTTAGTAGATCTTATAGTATAACGAGCCTGACTCGTTATTATAGTGCAAGGGGTTAATTTTCCGAATGGAACGAGGCAATTTTTGTATCTTGTACAGGGTGTGTCGTTTAAATACACTTGGACGAATGAAATTAAATGGCAAATTAAATGGTACGCTAAGTGGTAAGTTAAATATTTTGACCCGTCATTTCGACGCTTAAAATCCGGTGTTAAAGAGGACAATCGTTCGCTTATGTTTGAGAGAGGAGGAACTTTTGTAAGATAATGGAGCGGTCCGAGGATGTTTGAGGAGGCCGCTCGTAGGTTTCTCGAAATGTACCGAGGCTCGCGTCCTGTCGAAAACGGATACCGCGTTCCTCGGAGGCATCGCGCACAATAGACTCCCCCGTATGATTTACATGCCGTCGCGTCGGTTCCCCCTTGGACAGAAGAAAGAGGGGTACAGGATGCTCGCGGTCCCGGAGCCTGCCTCCTTCTTATACGATCGCGCTGGCCCGTGGGCCTCTTCGACGTACTCGCACGTACACCAACACGTGGGCGTTCGGGCTACGAACGTCGCCGCCGTCGTTTTCTCGTGACGCGACTATGCTAACGCGGTAACGCCGCGCGTGGAATACGTTGCCGATGCATTCAACGGCTACCGGGCCGAGCAGATACTACCTCGCTTTTTGGACCTCGACGATTAATCCTGATACTGCCGGGAAACTCGCCGCCGACCGGTCCGTACCTTCTCATGCAAATATTCCGACTTCACAGATTTTTTTTTGGAAAACTGTTCGATGCATCTTTTTGATATTTAGGGGCCTTATTGACACGTGTTTGAACTATGTCTGTGAATTTTTGTAACTTCCAGATATTAAAATTATAGGAGATATCAATCGAAGAAAGGTGTCGCTTCCCTTGGATGACCGACGTCGTAGGGGGACATTCCCTTTCTGACATTTCGAAATATTTTTTAGAAAAACTAAATACTGTATTTGAATAAAACTTTAGGGTCATATCGACGCACATTCAAGACACCTCTGTGATTTTTTATACGACGATATCTATAGAAGTATAGTAGATATTCACCGACGAAGTAGGTCATTTCCCTCCGAACTTGTCTGACATCAAAAGGGACATTCCCCTTAAAAATCCACGAATTCTTTCGCAATAACTAACCAACGCATCTTCGTGAAACCCAGAGGCCCTGTCGCGTTATCTTCGAGCTACCTTCACGATTGTTCTCATCGCTCTATCTTCGAGTATTCAGAAACTTACCTGGAGACGAAGACGAAGCAGCCTTCACGCCACCTACGATACTGTCCTGAGGAACGTTCTCCTTCGCCGTGATGGTGTATCGTGGCTTGTCGCAGGTGGCGATCCTGTGTTCAGGCGAGGACACCGTGATCCTCACTTCAGCGTCGACGATGCTCTTCCGTTCAGCCGCGTCCGTCGCCGCCACGTTCAACAGATACATCGAGGACCGAAACGGCAAATTCGACCAGACCACCTGCAGCTCGCCGTTGTGCGGATCGATCTGGAAGACGCCGGCCTCGTTGCCGTTTGTGATCCGATAGGCTACTTGACCAAACGGCCCTATGTCCAGATCCGTGGCCACTACTCTCAAAATCGGCCCTTGCACTCGACTGTCGCTCTTCAAGGTAACGTTGTACTTCTGCGGCTCGAATATTGGGAGATTGTCGTTCACGTCCGTCACTTGTACTCTGACGATAGCTACGGTGCTCAGTCCACCTGTAAAAGAGTTGTCAGTTACTTCTATGTTGCATGATTTTATTATTTGATTATTAAATAAAATATTAAATTATGTTTTGGCGGTACCGTCGATGTATTAAGAATATATGGTAATGTATTGGCGTAAAGTAAATAGAGTCGAGATGCTATTCGCGCTGGAGGTTAAGAGCGCGGAAGAGACTATGAAGAAGCGAGAGATGGAGTGGGGGAGCGTTTCGTCCCGGGTCCGCTAGAGGACTCATCAGTAAGGCTATGCTAGCGGACCCTGTCTTAGACGCGGGGAAGTAGAGGAATCCTAATTAGCTGGTATATATAGAAATCGGGAACGCTCAGAGGACTTGGCAGGGAACGGAGGTAGCGGTCGCTACAATGTAATATTAAATTGATATTAAATTATACAGTATTAAGTTAATATTATATTACATAATATTAAATTAATATTAGATTGTTATATATATATACGTCTTATTAAATTCAGAATACATATTTCAGTGAAGCATAAACCACATTGTTTATATTACAATATTGTTGTACTCGTTAAATACGACGAATAAAAGACAATAAAATAAGGGGATGATTAGAGTTGCCGCGATAAAAGGCCACCGTTTCGCAAGTTGGGAGGCACTGTATATGGAACTGGGTTCACCGCGGAGACCAGAAGTGCGAACCCGCGCGATTATGTTTATTTCAGTCTCGAGCGAAATCCTCTTATCGAGCCAAATAATGTCGGGGTATTAGCCGGCGTAAAGAACGAATCTACGGGGACTCTGCGAGCTGGCCGACATAAATCTCCCAGCGCCCTGTACTGTGGCCTTTTTTCGGAGCCAATCAGCCTCCCACCTCTACGTTATTCCTTTCTCCATCTCTCTCTCTCTTTTTATCGCCTTCCAACCTACTTCGAAAAATTCATCCCCTTCATTTTTCTTCCTCGGACACTCAAGACGATTTTGAGCATCGTTTCTACAATATTGAAAACTGATTATCTGATTGCATAATATTGAATAATATACTAGATGATAAAGTATACTGTGTATATGGCTCAGTACTAGATAATAATGGACTGTGGCACATAGACTATCGACAAGAAAGGAAAGGGTGGATGAAGATTGATTTTTGAAAACGAAGCATTTTTTCAAAACTCTAATGTTATATTGATATATACTATTGGGTTACTTTTGTGAATTTTTATAGATTATTATTGGTAAAATTGTCGCAGATATTCACCTACAAAAAAGACCACTTCCCTTAGGCTATTATATAGACATATCCCCCCTTTAGAAATGTGAGAATTTTGTCTGACATATATTTACACAAACTAAAAAACACTATTACAACTGAGCTACGTTCTCGATTTTTTGCCCTCGTGTCTTCAAAACGCTCGCAATTAAAACTATTATATATTAGGTTAGCGACGTCGAATCGTGCAGAGATTAAGTTATCGCCATCGAGAGAGGAACGTTTCAAAAGCACTGGCAGGAGAAAAACGGTGGTATAACAAACAATCGGGCGTTGTTGGATCGAAGAAGGGTGGAGAGTAGGTGCCGAAAAAGAATCGCTCGCGAGTGATAATTTGCTCGCGGGTCGAGAGGTATCGGGCCGCGTTCTGCGCGGAGTGATATACGGTCTGACGGAAAGTAATAACGCTCCCTCGATCGTTATCCGTAAATCACGTTATTCGTCGTGGCCTAATCGCGGCGGATCCGCTTGCTTTCGTCGAAGAGTTGGACGCCTCCTCCGAGCGGCGCGGCCGAGGATTAATTAATCGGCGCTTGGTGTACTCGCGCCGATAACTCGCGCGTTCGGCCACTGGTTCGGTCAGTGCGCGCTGATTTAGGCGAACCCCTGGCGCAAGTGTTAATATTAAAGACAGTATGTAAAACGGGTAATCCGATGTTTAAACGGTTTACACCCGTAACTCATAGTAATATATGGACTCGGCCGGCGCGGAGCTCGGAGCGCGCCGAGATTTATAGGTACGAGTGTCATTGGAGTCATGCGTCAAGGGCCGGCGCGGCGGCCTCCCTTTTCCCCGTGAACCTCGCCGAGCCATTCCATTCCCTTCCTTCCTTCCACCTTTCAGAGGAAAAAAGAGAAACGAGCAGAACCCTCCGAGAGCGCGCCCGCAGTGGGCCCGAAACCCTCGACCACCGTCGCAAACATTAGAAACCTATTAACAATGTTATTTAGCACTGCAACTACAGCCACAATCGTTGGTACCCTTCTTCGACGATCGCTAGAATTATGGGAACGTTTCTATGGGAAATTTTCAGATTTTCTTCACTCGCATATAGCATGTCGCATACAACATATATGAGTGAATTAGTATCGTAATGACGTAAGTCACAGTTTCCTTATTGAGGGAAGCAGAGCATTACTTACTGAGCGAATTTATTGTTAAGATAATTTATAATATATTTCATTTATAATATATAAATTTATTTCAGTCGCCATTTCAACAGTATGTCAAAACTTAAGAAAATGGCATTTACATTACTATGATTGATACTATAATAGGAATTGTACAAAGTTTAAATAATTCCACCCATGCTATGGTTATACATAAAAAAACATTATAGTATTCATTAGAATATTCGGATTGCAAATTAAATGAACATGAGCCACTTGCGGCAAATATGACAATAGTTAAAAATCAGAATAAATGTCTTATTATTATTTATTATAAATCTATTGTCAAATCGTATTCGAAAAAGCAAGTCTTGTCCAGCTGTTCAGCATTTCAACCACTGTGGCCACCTCTCGGTTCCGAGAATCGTCGAAATGCCGAACTTCCCCGAGATTCCCCGCGAGAACTGCACCCCTAATTTCTCTATCGAACGACTACCTTTCTCTCCGCGTTCCTCCTCTCCCCATCCCCGTCTCCTCGCTCCCTTTCCTCCGCACGGCCCGGCATTCCTCGCGCATCTGGTCCCCGAGGATCGATCAAATTAACGATCGAATAAAATCAAACCGAGCGCGTATAGTGCGGCGATAGTTCGCCGCGTCGTCCAGCTTCCTGGACAATAGGTCAACGACCTAAGTAAACGCGTGCACGACGATAGCATGGCGAGGCTCGCACCGCAGCCAACCCTTTTAATTTCACGCGGTCGATCGGCCGGACGAGTCCTTTTCGAGGGGGTTCAAGCGGCGAAGGATCCAGGGCCGACGGAAGATTTATAAGGCCGATGGGCAGCAGAGGTGCTCAACCGAACGGTGTTATGCAATCGGGATGCCCGGCGAGCGAATCTTTATTTTTCTTCCTCCGTAGCGTCTCCGGATTTTTGTCGTTCCTTCGAGGAATTTTTTTATTTTCGATTTTAACCCCCGGACAGTGAACCGTTTCCATGAGTGCACTATCGAGGATGTTTACAACGATACCGAGCTTTGTTTAATAATTTTTCGGAAGATTTTTGAGAAATATTTCTTGCGGATTCGTTCTGTGGTACTTAATTTAGCAGCAACTTCTTGGATATAATTGCTGAAAATTGACTAATTAAATGAACGAAAGGAGGACGTTATTCTACAAAGAGACATGTCTCATTACCGAATTATCGTCTAACGGAGTCAGATCGGTTCCTTTATCTCGCAGAAATGCCAGTGAGCAGGTCCGAATAAACTAGGCCGAGAGCTAATAATTAGATGACCGTATAATTTCCAAGATGCGCTTCACAATTATCTCCGGTAATTATTTGAAATAATTATTACCAATAATCGTTTGAAATAATTGCTTCGGATAATTATTTCAAGTAATTAAAAAATAAAATAGCATGCGATTCGATACGATTAGAAAATAAAATCGCATGTCGCTTGGAACAATTATAAAATAAGATAGCATGCTATTTAAAATAATATTACAAATTGAAACGTTATTTCAAAATTGATCGAGGTCCGCGGGACGATTATGAAATCAAATAACATGTTATTCGAAGTAATAGTTGAAGCGATATTATTTCAAGCGAGCCGGGCATGGCTGCTATTACGTGCGATCTGCAAGCTGTCATCGCCCCATCCCGAAGAATACGTCGTTCCAACGTGTTATCTAGCGTTCCGGCCGATCTCGCCTCGATAAACCCACGGCTTTCCGAATCTGCCTTTCTGGCTTTCTCGCTTCCTCTCTGCGTCTCTCTCTCCTCCTGTCCGCGTCTCTGTCCCTCGGCTTCCCGGCCTCTCTCTCGCGGGGTCACTCGAGCACGCGTAGACACGCGATGCCGGTGAAGAGAAAAATGGAAAAGAACGACGGGGACAATGATCGTCGGTGGGAGTTAAGCCCGGGAGATTTATGACGCCGGTGTCAATAAAGTCAGCGGCGCGAGAGCGGTGTCGTCCTCTCTCAAGAAGTTGCTGCAACAAGGGCCGCGCCTTTCTTTGCATTTCTGTACGTTGATCGTAGGACGTGCATCAAGATGCGCGCGAGAATCGTTTCGCATGTGCGCCACGTAATGCGCAATTTCCAGAAGAGAGGAGATAGCATCGATCCCGGTCCTCTCCGTTCCGGAGAGATCCACGGCGACAGCCGTAACCGAAATCTCGAGATTTTATCCGGCTCGTCGTCGTATTGTTAAACGGAGGAGAACAAGCCTCGTCACGAACGGTCCGCGGCCCTTTAAACCCAACGAGCTGCCTTCGGAATCCCTTCGGAAACTGATAACACGGAACCGCGGATTCCTTTACGGTTTTCCGACCGTTTTTAAGACATTGTTCGCCAATATATTGTTCGCTGCTGCACGTCTCCGTCCACACAATTTGCAAATTACTCTACGTTTAATATTTAACTTGTAAAACATCAAGGGAGAATTCTTTTTTAATTTTTACCGAGTTGCTGGTCATTTTTATATTTTAAAAAGAATAAATAATATTTTGATTGTCAGCTTTGAAATTTGATAATGTAAAAATTAATTCGTATATCGCAACGTTTCTTCTCATTCGATTAGGAAATTTTATATTCGAGACTGTCACGTCGTCGAAGCGTTAATCGAATTTGACTCTGGTATCCGAAAGTCTCGGCGACCAGCTGTAAGACACTGTAACGGTGGGAGTCAGAACGTAGAAACTCTATCGGCGGCGATCTGGTATCGCCTAGCTGTTCGCAGATCCACGGATCTCGATTCAAAGCGGGACCACTCGTAGGTAATAATTATCGGCTCGGGTCTGCCGTTATCCGACACCATTAGGGCGATAGAGCGGCGCGTTTCGACCATAGTTGCTCTTCCCAGCAGATGCTTATCGCCGAACGCGTTCCCCGCCTAGGCGTTGCGGCTTCTAGCAGCGAAAATGAGAAATGGCTTCGCCGTTTCGTCCTCCGCGGGACTGAGAACCCGGCGTTCGCTCGTGCGAATCGCCTGTACCTTCGTTCCCTCTTCCTACGGCGAACTCGAGAACTACCGATCCGCAGGCTCCATACAACTGTGTTCGATAACCAGTCGCATCGAGGGCTGTACACCTCGCAGCAATTTCGTTGCTTATCTCTACAAAGTGCGTTGAAAGGTGTTCTTTCGACGTCGATCCTCTGTAAAGTGTCTTCTTGCGCGTACTTTCTTTGCTTTCTATCTGTAAACTCTCTCAATAGGCGTGGCCTCGTTTTTCCTCTGCTCGAGATTGCATTAAGGGGCGTGGCTTAATGGTTTTCTCTACAGAGAATGCCTTAAAGAACATAGTTTCGTTGCTGCGTGCCTGTGAAGAGCATTCTTGGACGTTCATTCGTTGTATCGCATTTATGAATTGTCTTAATGGGCGTGGTTTTCTTGCTACTTCTCTCGAGACTGCATTAAGAGGCGTGGCTTATGATTCTGTTTGCATATAGTGCCTTTAACCACGCGCTTTCTGTCCTGTCTCTCTGTAAAGAGACTTCTTACGCGTACTTTCTTTGCTTCCTATCTACAAACTCTCTCAATGGGCGTGGGCTTGTTGCTCCTTCTCCCGAGAGTGCATTAAGGGGCGTAGCTTATTGTTCCGTCTGCATAAAGTGCTTTCAACGGCATGCTTTCGATTCTGTTTCTCTGTAAGGAGACTTCTTCGACGTACTTTCTTTGTGTTCAATTTATAAACTGTCTTAATGGGCGTGGCTTTGTTGCTCCTTCTCTGGAGACTGCATTAAGGGCGTGGTTTAATGGCTCTTTCTGCACAAAGTGCCTTAAAGTACGTGGTTCCGTTGCCAACTCTCTGCAAAGTATTTTCTTAGATGTACTTTCTTAGCTTCGTCTTTGTAGACTGCCTCGAGGGGCGTTGCTTTGTTCTTTCCTGTCTGCAGAGTACATTAAAGGGCGTGGTTTTATTGCTCTTTCTTCGTAGAACGCTTCGAAGACCGTAGTTTCATCGACATCTTTTTCTAAGGTCCCTTAGAGAACGTCGTTTCGCTACTATCTCTCTACAAGGTTCCTCAAAGAGCGCAGTTTCGTTGCCATCGCTCCATAAGATGATTCAAGGGGCGTGGTTTGTTTAGTCTTCCGAGTAGAGTGATCTAAATGGGTGCAACTCTGTTCATCCTTTTATCTAAAGCGTCTTTAGGACAGCAATCTTCCTACTTTCTTTATACCCAGTGCTTTCGAGAACATCGTCTCGCGTCTCGCACACTATAAGGGGCGTGGTTTCGCAGCATAAAAGGGCGCGTGCTCATCGAACGTCAACAGTTTCCCGCGACGAAACCGAAGAAGTTGCCGATACAGTCTCTCTCTCTCGGATTTCTTGCACGCGGTCGCGAGTCTCCTTACCGAGAGCGAAGTCTCAGCTCGCTCGAAGGCTGCTGGCGTCGTCCTAACTCGTCAGCAGGTGGTATAAATCACTCGGTGCTGACTCCGGCTCGCGTCATATCCGAGCGGTACTATTGTGCCGATGGTGTCGGCGTGGCTGGTAGCACGCGGAACAATCGTATCGATAACGAGCAACAATTATGGACCGTTCTGCTGTTTGCAAAACGGCAGCCGGCCAACAATGGAGCCCGCGGTCGCTCCTCTCAGCTATTCCACGGAGGCTCAATCTCGGCCGGTCTAATTTTCCACGATCGAATTCCCGTTTAATGAAACGCGCCGGGATATTGTTTAACGAACGCGCTGCTGCTGCGGCAGGTTAGCTACCTGCCGGAGGGTAGGTTGCGTCAACCTCCAGCCGGATCAATGGACCTCAGTCATTGTCCTCTCTCGCGTAAGGGCAGCGCGGACGTAGCCAGTTGAAAATGGGCACACACCGTGCACCGGCGACATAAATCATACACCCCATTACAGAGCTACTAGATCTTGCCACGGCGATAGCTAGTGTCTTCCTTCGTTCCACCAACCGCGGCTCCCCTGGCTCCGCTCTTTTTCTTCGTGGTGGCACGTTTCCACCGTGTGTCGCCACGCCATTGCTGCTCCTGCTACTTCGCTGGCTCTCCCGTTCCTGTTGCTTCTTCGTTCTCGTTTCCTCTCACCTCTCGCCCGACCGAGAGATAAGACCGAGGAAAAGCATTGTTCGCGCGGCCGCTACTTTACGGGCTCCTATTTTGGTCACGGAAGATTCGTTACGGTACGCCGACGCTAATCGATCGACGTATCGAGCGAAAGTTTACGAGATAGCTGCGCCTCTCACTCTCCCCGATCCCGCGAATCGATGGGAAACTGTCCGGAATAATTAACCTACGCTCTTCTCCGCGGCGTCACGCGCTTAATCATTTACCGTGCAAGCGTTACATTCTATCATAAATGCATCCTGCCGAGAAACGAGTTCAAGGGGAATCGATCGTGATTCGAGTTAATAATCGAGCGACAAGTCTCTCGAGAAATAGTCTATCTTTATTATATATATTATATATAATAATATTCCGGGTTAACAAATTTAAGATGTCTTTAATCTGTTCCTACCGCGTTAAATCCAATGGGGTGTTCACTGTATACCTGGCCCCATTGTTCTGTTATTTCCTGTACTCGAGTAGTAGGTATTCTATCGCTAGCACTTTGTTGCAAATAATTTATCGTTAGGAAAAACAGTTTCAACTTACCTCTGTCGGTGGCGATCACAGGAATCTCGAGGTAGGGGGCGGTTTCCCTGTCGAGGGGTGTTCTCACGCAGATATCGCCGGTGTCGCTGCGCACCATCAGCTGCTCGGACTCGACTCTGCCAGGGGCCAGCGTGTAATTCACCATGGCGTTCACGCCGCAATCGGGGTCGGTCGCCTGCACCTGAAATCGGCCGAGATTCGTCGGAAAATTAATCGGTCGTCTTTGCGTAATTGCAGGGTGTCGCGGCGAGTTGTATAAACAGGACGAGGGACTGGAGGGTATCGATTAACAACGGGGGGAGAGAGGGACACATGGGGGCCGGACCGTGGAGTCCCGAGCGAGGCGCCCCGTTCTAGGGGTACGATTTGTTTAATTTCGTTGCTGAAACGGGATACCGGCAGGGAAGCCCCGGCCCATTCGTAATAGCGGCCCACCGTGCCGCGGTGACTAATTCCCGAGTGGCCCGTTTTGCTCCACCTCGCCGAAAACCGAGAGGATACGGCGACGTTAGAACGACGAGCGCGGGGGCGGTGATGGACGCCTTCGCGCTCCCAGCACTTGTTATTTATGCGACCAGGCGACGCCACCTCTCATCCCCGATGGATTACAAGTTATACAAAATATCACGCGTTGCTTGCGTGCGATCGACTGATCGAGAATGAAATAAAAATGGAAAATAGTGGAAACAAGGAACGATGTAAAAATTGCAGGGCTGTTAACAAATAGCTACCACTTCTTGGGGCGGAGAGAATCAGTAATATTATAAAAATATCTAGACAATACTTTCATCTTGAGATTGCTCAAAATAAATTTACCATTACTTATTTTCAAATTTTGAAGATATGGCCGTCCCATTTTTGGGACATTGGCCATATAAACTGCTGCGAATATAAAATACCTAATATCATAAATTTCAATATATATTTATATCCTAAAAATGGGACAACGGCGGGTCAAGTGTACAGTTATATTTAAGTATCGTAGAGAAGCAATAACCGGAGAGCACGAGAAAATTTCGAGGTCGTTGGAGCATTGAAGGCGCGTCCAGAGCGTTTGGCGAATTTCAGAGCGGAGTTTCCGGCAGATTGATCGCGATTCCAGAGCGAAAACGATCCGAAGACCGTGGATGGGAGGTACCAGCGCTCCGGTTGCGGCAGGTTCACGAGAGCTGTATTAAATCGCGAGCAGTTTTACCTGTTATTCCGCTGCTCGGCGAATGTATACCACGCGAACCATTGTTCCGCTGGTTTTGTTGCGCGCCGACCTTGCGGAGAATATCGATTTCAATCGGGGTGTATACGGAATACAATCCGCCGTGGGTTTCCTTCGAAAAGGCCGAGAGTGCAGCACACTGTGCCGTGGCGTGCTGCTTGAATACCGGCGCACTCGGACCGAATGCCTCGCGCCCTTCGCGGAGTGCCGAGTTCCCGTGGCTTCAAAAAACGGCCGAGCACAAAGGCGCCTCGATAAACGGGAACGGATTCTATCGAATTTCTAATGAGCCGAACCCCTCTCGATTTACAACGGTGTGAAAACACCTGAGCGCGTCGTACGTGACGCTTCTATGCTCCAATTGCGCGTTCTGTAACTCGGGGCGATGCGAGTTTTAATCGATTTTCTGCTTCGCGATATTCAATCAGATTCACTTGTTTAAAGAAGGATTATTATCGACGAGAAGCTTTAAAAAATAATATATAATAATAACTAAATAATAATAATAATATACAAGAGGAACGTAGAGAGCTTTACAAGTTGTTAATTGAAAGCATTGATCTTAGCATCTACGTTTCTGCCGATCATTTAATTACCATTGACGAAATGGTAATTCCGAAAGGCTCATTTTCAAAAAGCAGTCTTTCGTTACAGATCCCGCGAAGATGCTCGCTTTCAGCATCCACGCGTCGCGTTTCGCGGCGAATAAAAATCTCGATTGGCCAACAAAGGAACGAATCCGCGAGTGCTCCGCGGGGATTATCTGATAACGGTGCGGCAGATAGGAGGCGCGAGAATGCAATTTAGAAATGCAAATCTAAATTGGAAAATTATGCAGATGCGACCGAGTCGCTGGACAAGGCGCGACGGGTAAGAGAGGGGTGGTCTCACGCGAAACCGCCCGGCCGCGGCATAAAGCGAACGAATAAGAATTAATCTGTCGATAGAAAGTGAAACTATCGTCGCGGCCGATCATGAGTTATTGGATTAGCCGGGAAAATTGTGGACAGCGTGTTTGTAACGAGATACCTGCCCACGGTTTAACCGTATCACGCGTCGGGCTTAATAATTCAGCGAAGCTGAAAGGACCGCGATACCATCGTCCGCGAATCGTAAACTGGTTGTCTTCGGAATAGTCTTACGCCGCGCTCAGATTAAGCGACGAGCACCGAGGAATAACGAAGACGCGTTCGAACTGCGCTTCTGACAGTCGGTCAATGTTAATCAGAGGGTCAGCCGAAGGGTTGATTAACCCTATCCGTTCCGCGAGAACGATTGCATCGTAGATACCACTGCTATGCTCTTCATTTTTCCTTTGCAATGTTGCAATTTAAATATTACATTGTATATAATTAAATTTAGATGTCACATCTTATATAATTAATTTTAAATGTCATATCTTATATAATTAATTTGAAACATCATATCTTATATAATTAAATTTAAATATCATATCTTGTATAATTAAAGTTATACTTATATTTCATATAATTAAATTTATATTTTAATAATAAGTTCGATGATGTTTAATCTAGCGTGTTCAAATTGGCAGTGGAAAGTATCAGTTGACCTCTTTCGTGTTCCAAAAACTGCATCAGCATTGCTCGGCTTAACATTGCGTTACCAAATGGAACTTGTTATTCGTTATCAGCATCGAATTTCTTTCTTCCCTATTATCATTGGTACGATCCGCGACAGCAAGTCGTGCATTTGTCTATTTTGCTCCGTTTGTATCGAGAGTGCGTCGCAGCGAAGGGGTTAACAGCGGAAAAAAGAAAACGCGAACTATGGGTGGCAGTTTTGTGCAACAATTTCGCAGGATCCGGTGTTCTTTTTGTTCGGAGGATATTTTCAGCTTGTCGAGACTGCGGGGTTGCACGCGGCGAGGCTGGCAAGCAGCGGATACCACGCAATGCCTCTTCAAGGTGGCAACAGTGTTGGCGGGAAAGTTATTCGACCGGCCGCCAGTAAATCATTCTTCGCGGACTCCTGCTTTATTATCTGCTGTCTCTCTCGGTTCGGCCGTAGCCTCCGTTCCTTCGTTTTTGTCTTTCCTCGCCTTTCTCGATAGCAGCCTGCCTCTCCCCTTCTCTCTCTCTCTCTCTCTCTCTCTCTCTCTCTCTCTCTCGCTCTCTCCCCCTTCCTTCCCCATAGCAGCTCCACGCGAACTGCACGGTACGAGCACTTGTCCCTCGCCAAGGAAAACTCGACTCGCTCGCGAATTCTGCCGAGCGTTCCAGCGGCGTAATCGCGATAGCGTTTCAGAAATTTTCGGCCGGATTGGTAGCGGCGCGCGGCCAGCCCGAGCACAGCCGAGTAATTGATCATCGATCGCAATCGGATCCACCGATTCACGGTTCCCGGGGAACGAGCCGAGCTCACGGATAGATGGCCGACTGCGATACCTCGAACGCGAGAGGAAACTTTAAACTGTCATTAAGCCGGCCCTGGCTCGGTTAAAGGGTTCATTACCGCCCCTGACTCGCGTCTCGATTTCGCAGCTACACCGCTCCGACGTCTCCCTGGCTCCGCGTTGATAGACTCGCTAGTTCTCGGCTTATCACGGAATCAAAGTGGTTGACAATTTCTCGCGTTGATGGTCTCAATTCGTTTAATCGGACCTTTCGATCTTGACGATCATATTTAGACGGCGCATCTTTATGCATTTTCTGAAGCAGTTACGGGGAACCGGAGACGGGCAGGATCGCATTTCTTCTGATAAAAGTCTTAACAAAAAGAAAATGACGTAGTAATATTGGTATCTTCTTCTGGTACGTTCAGTGATACGTATTCCATTTATTCATTTTTACTATAAATGCATACGAAGTGCATCTTCGTGCCAAGTGAACATTGTCTATATGAATTGCAAGACACAGGAATCAAGTGCAAAATTCGTTTCTTCTTTAATCATCTTTAACAGTTGCAAATAATGTAATTACTTTTAATTGTTCTACTGTTTTAAATTGCAACAAATCGTTTTCACCATAAATGCATCAACCCGAGTGCAGTGATAATTGTTTTCGCCCATAATTTATGATTAACGATTAAGACTCGTTAGTTGGTATAACTAAGCTATAATAATTTATAATAACCAACGAGTTATAATCATTAATCATAAATCAGATTACTTTTCGCCCACCTGTGGCTAAAATTAATGCCTCAGCAACTAGACCAAAGAATCGTTGCACATGTCTGCATCCTATGTCATTTTTAGTCTCGATATAGCACGTGGTCGTCGAGAAATCGTTTAGGAAATAATCCGTACGATTTTCGGAAGTAGGCGCCAGGTAGAGGCAGCTGTACCTTCTCATCGATCTCAGGTTTTCTAGAGACTCCGACCGCCACCGCTGCCGATTTCGCGCGGTCAGTCGCGCGACAGCGGCGTGCCGTCGCGTCGCGATCAAAGCCGAGAGCCAACTTCTCGCCCGTTACAGGTACAAATTGTCCGGCTGCTAAAGTTATCGCCGTAAATCGCGGATGACTCGGCGAACCGCATCTGGTATGTCGAGTTTTATGCGGCTGGGCCGGCTCGGCCAGCGGCCGATGACGATACAGACTCGACGCCGCTCCGCTCGGCTCCGCTCGGCTCCGCTCAGCTCCGGCCGTCTAAGCAATAGATGGCCCCGCGATTGACCATTCTTTCCGATGGAGCTGCTCGAACACGCGCGGCTGTAATTGCGAGGCGCGTTCCATCTCGTGCGACCTCTCCGCGCGTTTTTCGCGTGTCCCGTTCCAAAGAGACCAGCGGGAACGGCTCTAGAGAGACGGCAAACCGTGGCTCCAGCTCTAGAATGTCTCTATACCGTCTCGTCGGGAGGCGTGGCTTCGACTTGGCTGTTGTTGGCTCTTCCCAGTCGATTTCGAAGCGATTGAGACTTTAGAGGAAACGGCGTCCGTGTAAATCGATGGAAACGACAGTGGTTTCTTCATTGATGATTTAACCCTTTGCGGTCGTACTCTCAACCATCGAAGCTATTTATTTATCTCTTCTGTTCTCTTTTATTTTTACATAAAATTAAAACACGTTGTGTTACATATATCTAAACTTTAAGAAATAATTATAACCTATGTATAAACTTAATACGACCGCAAAGGGTTAACACGTTCAAGAATCAATTATATATGCATTATTTTGAATCTGTTAAGATGGTTAAAGGAAAAATGAATTTGCTACTTGGTTTCCTCGTGATCGATGCAGGCAATTTCTATTTTGTATAAAAATTTGCAATCATATTTATTTCACATTAATTTCTATTATTATTCTATTATTATAATATTGAACTTTTATAGAGAAATTAAAAGAATATCTGATCCATTTATACATTATAAATACCGTCAAATTCCAAAAGAAATAAAATATCGTTCGACCCAAAATTTGTCCACCGAGAACTGTCCCCGAGCGCAAACAAAAAAATCGCGCACGCACCTGCGAGCTTGCAAATCAAAATTCGAGCGTACGCGAATCTGCGGCCAAGGTCTCCGAGTATCGAAGCCACGGTTTCGTGTCGAAAAAAGTAGAAGACCCTAAACGATGTTGTAACGGAGGGAACAAAAGGGCAGCGGATTCGTTTCTTTGGCCGGCGCGGCTAATTTCGAAGCGTCCAGAAGGTCTGTGAGACCGCGGCAAGGTAGTCGAAGGGCGAAAGAAAGGCGGGAGACGTGGCAAAAGAGGGAGAGAGCGAGGGGGCCTTGGTGCCGCGGAAACGTTGGCGGGGGTAACGCCGGTAGAGGCTCGCGTGTGCGATGCAATTATTTCGCGAAAGATATGAAGTTCCGTTCGTATAGATACATAGCTGTTCAACGCTTAAGAAGGGCCCATTACGAGGCTATAATCGATCTCGCGCGTAATTGCTAGACCGGTTTGCGGCGTTCCGGATCGTGTGGCGCACAGTTCGACGTTGCACGGACGCGTATCGAATTTTCCTCGGGTGTTCGACTCGGCCGCGCGTTGCCTATCTAATAACGCCTCGTTCCCGTTTCCATCCGAGGGATCCGAGGGAAATAAGGGAACGCTGCGAGGCGTTTTACGGCTCGATCGGACCCTGCCGACGAAACGATCGACAACGTGGCCTGGGATCACGGCGCGCTCGCCGGTTGATTAATACGAGCGATTTCGACGAGTTAATGGCCCCGCCTTTCAGCGTTTCCTCCCGCCGGGGAAAAATCTTCGTTAATATTGTATGAAATTCCCGCGCATTAAGCTCACCGAAAGGCATTCCCGCGCATTCCCGCGCATTCCCGCGCATTCCCCGGGGTCAACGATGCCGCTCGCAACAGGCATTCGCCTAAGTGTACGCACACAAGCCGAGCCGCGCTGCGCCGTGATGCAACGATATTTCATACGATTATCCTTCGCATCGTCGGGTTACTAAATCATCCCCCAAAGGCGGCTCTGCCTTCCTTCCGCGACCGATCGCGTAGGCACAGTCGCAATACGACGCGATCTGGGTCGACACCCTCTCGCGACGCTCAAGGAAATCGCCGGAATTCCCGGCGGAACTCTTACGTTCTACGGAAATGGGCATGGTAATTTAACGCGGAATTAATTTGTGTAACCGGTGTAATTGTTAGGTGTAGTCCAGGTAATTTTACGGCTGCCATTTGAGACGCCGGTTAAGTTGGCGGTAATTTCAAGAGACCGCAGGGAGCCCTGCATTTATGTCATACAGTAACGCGACGAATGCTTGAATATGCCTCGTTAATCGTACAGATTTGGATCAACTGACCCATTTTACAGGACGTATACATTAGTTAGTGACAATAGTTGTTGCTGTAGAAAAGGTTCATGCAAATGACCACTGGGTCATGGAAGCTAGAAAAGTGTGCAGTTTGTGAATTATTTCCAAGTCACAGAAATTTTATTTAAATATTGCAGATAGTGGGTTCAAATGTTTATACCTTGGACCATGTTCACAAATATTTTCATTAAAAATTACACACATTTCATAAAGTTACAAAACTTCATACAGCTCACTCTCTCTCCACTTACTCAAGTCAGACTCGTCACTAAACGATCTTCCACAACTTCCTAAAAAACGAGCCTATCTCAACGAAAAAATTCTTAAACATGGTCCAATGTACAATCATTCAAACCCCCTAACAGCCTCATGTGAGCAAAATTTCCGTATCCCAGAAATAATTCCCAAAGTGCAGACTGTTACCCCTCGCTCCCCAACAGCGATCCATCGTCGCATGGAAGAGCCTCTCGACACACGCAACCATGAAACTCCCGAAGATCCTAACATTCCGGACCACTTCGAGAAATCCTACGGAAGCCTGAAGAAACGTCTAACCTGTCCAACCTCGACTCTAACCAGGATTTCAGGGTCTACGGCTCGTAAACCGCGGAGAGAGAGACTGAGGCGAGAAAAGCGTTCAGGACCGGGTCTGCCGATTCCGCATCGGCTTCCCTCGATCACGGCAATCGGTCCATGGTGCCGCCACCCTTCTGGACACGGGAGAGTCGGTATCCGAGGGTTTTTCTCTCCGTAGCCCGGCTCCTAACCCCCCGTCGTCCATCGTCCCGATGGTTTCCGTTGGTCGTGCGTGCGACCACGCGAGCCGCCGGTTTTTGCTGGCTCGAGCTCGACAGATAGAGCTGTTCGTCGAGTAAGCTGGGAAGCCATCCTCGGTATTCCCGGCTCGCCGGCTCTCTGATGGACTGACAGTCGTCCTCCACCGGTGCTACGAGTATTCCTCGCGATCCTTTCACTCTTCCTTCCTATCCGCGCGCGTTCTTCACGGTCCCGAGCCGGCACCGACCGTTTCCCGCCCGCTTTCGACGGTCCGAGCCGGCCCTACCGAGGTTCCGGCGGGTTTTAAGCCTGAGCTGGGTTCAACGATGGACGTGAGTCATGGGAGGCTCGTGGAAGGCTCCTGGAAGACTCATGGAAGGCTCATAGAAGACCCGTATAGGAGACTTGTGGAAGATTTATAGAAGATTTACAGTAGATTCATAGAAGACTCATGGTAGACTTATAGAAGACTCATGGAAGACTCACAGAAGACTTGTAGAAGACTCATAGAAGAGTCATAGAAAACTCGTAGATAGGATACTTATAGAAGACTCACAGAAGTCTCAAGCAAAACTTGAAGTTCAAAAACTACTAACTACAAAATCCCTCAACAATGCCAAAGGAACAGCTGATCGACTGAAACGAAATGAATGAAAAATAAAGAAGAGGAGATTAAATAGAGTTTTCCTGGTATAAAAATTCATCCGTGAAGAGGTTAAGAACGAATCGTGCTAAACTGTCTCCGCGCATGGTAACATCTCCATGGTCCCAGGGGCAAAGAGCGGCGCAAGATCGTCAGTTCTCGCATCGACAGGAAAGACGATCCGGAATCGCATAAGAACGAATTCCAGGAAACACTCGGTCGCTCGTTACGCACGTAGTACGGTTGTTTATCTGGTGTGCCCGGTCGTGTTTAAAATTCTTGTCATTTGCACATAAGAGCGCCTAATTGCGCGACCATGCAACGCGAGGGCCGCGCGCACGCGAGCCGCTCCGGCTATCTAAGAAAGGGAAAGGGTAGAAACACGGGGACACGG
Organism: Augochlorella aurata; assembly: GCA_028455555.1. Lineage (NCBI taxonomy): Eukaryota > Metazoa > Arthropoda > Insecta > Hymenoptera > Halictidae > Augochlorella > Augochlorella aurata. The sequence goes on along the minus strand of CM052156.1, from coordinate 5,072,543 downwards.
GTTCGAGAGCAGAGGAAGAGGACGAAAGAACGGAGAACGGCGGAGAGAAGCGGGGCCGACGAACCGGAAGTTTCGTGGGTGGACGCCACGCCGCGGCTCCGCGGCCACGACCCTTTGTCACGCGAATTGACATGCAGGAACGATGCCCGGGTCCCGGGTAGTCGTCACGTGAGTCACCGCGGGTGTGCGACCGCACAATTAGCTGGATGCGTATTCCGTTTGCATAAATAAATATGCGCGCGCGAGCAGCCTCTCCTCTGCTCTCCTCTTTCGTCCGCCGGCGGCGTCCTCGTCTCCTCGAGTTTTTCGCGAAACCGAAGTACCATTTAAAACGGCGAAGAACGATTCCGAGCAACAATTTGCTACTTCGCGCGGTGAAGAACGACGCCGGACGGTAAACAGTCGTTTCCAGCGGCGAAGAACCATTTCAAACAACGAGACGCTTCTTCAAACAGCGGAGAACAATTTCGAATAATAAGGCGCCATTTAAAGTAGCAGGGACGACTTTAAAAAATAAAGAAGAATTTTAAATAGCAAAGAAGGATTTTACGCGGCAAAGTGCAATTTCAAACGGTGGAATGCGATATCGAACATCGACGATTTCAAACGTTAATGTACCATTTCAATCGGCAAAGTACCATTTCAGACAAGAAATCGTCCATTTCGTTCCAAATCGTTGAACCGATTTAGAAATAAATTGTTCTAGAAAATAGTTTAGACTCATCGTCATTTTCAGACGTTTCTGTTCAACTATTTTGTCGACTAGCGCAAACAATGAGGCTCTAGAGCAGCGCACTGTCCCGTTGCATTACTTGTAGACCACTGCACTGTCTCGGTGGCGAATATGCATATAATTGTAACGCAATTCGTCGGATGAAATAAAATATAGACGGAGAGAGAGACAAGAGAGAGAGAAAAGAGAGAGAGAGAGAGAGGAAGGGGAAAAGTCACAAGACGATAAAAGACCAGCAAAGAAAGGGAGAAGAGGAGAAGGTATAAGCGCTGTAAACTTAGTCCTGTATCTCTAAATAGAGTATCGCGGTTCTAATTGTAGTTGGAATTTTTTCCACGAGCACAATCACCGTTCCCGCGGCTTGCGTGAATGCCGCATCGGATTCCACGGTTTTACGTGTTCGCAGCCCTGCCATAATCGCGAACAGTGCACTTTGGATAATAAAGCGCTTAGCTTCTGTACTCTGCGCATTCCGATCGATCTGGAACCAGTGCATTGTGGATGCTGTTGCAATGGGACTTCTCTTCATGCTAATGTAATCATTGTTTCATGTGTAGCGTGTAATATGAAGTTAATTGGCCCTCTTCCGCTTAATTATAATTGTCGCAACTTATTCAAATCGAACGAGGTACTCGTTGGTATCACTCGCTGTAATCGTCTGGCTTCGTGGAGATTTCCATTTACTTCGACCATTATCAAGTAACAGTACAAACTAGCATTGCATATTAACATTGTTAATGGAACATCGTTTAGAAACTGTTGACTTAGGCGTGCTGCATGGAATGCAATAAATAGACTGGGAATCTTCTCGGAAATTAGAAATAATTTTCATTGACTGCATCAGATATAAGTCAAGCAGAAAATACTTCCTTTCCTTGTTTCATAATTTCAGTGAATTGGAAATAAAATACATGTTCTAAAATTCATTTAATACTTATTAAATGTCATATGTTCATTTTTTAAGTAAATGTTTAAAACTCACTAGAAAAATGACTAGATTAAAAACAGACATTACGAGAGTTTGATAATATTTTTATATTATGCATATTCTATTCAAATTAATAAAAGAAAGACATTTATATACGACTCAGGGTCCTTACAGTAAACTTGGACAATTTTTCTTTGCATAAAAATCCACAGCCTACAAATTATAATGATTTAATTACTTTATTTAATATTCCATAGCCCGATGTCATATGAGCCACGATGCCTAGCAACGTATCTGTTAAATAAACGTGAATGGATTTTGCCAGAGTTAATAGAGAAAAATGACGTATTTCGAGTGGAGTGAAACGGCGATTCGAGGACGCGGGTCCCGAGAGTGGTCGGGACGGGACCCGCTTGTAAATTGAGTGGCAAGTGGGCGCTGGAGGCACCGGAATCGGTCTAAAACGTCCGCGACAAGAAGATAATCGAGCTCGGTGTCCGAGGTGTACCGGAGCTCGTCTCCCGGCTCAGTTACAGCCGATATACACGACGTACGGTACTAAATGTCGTGAGCGTTACCGAGGCCGATACGACGCTTTACATACGAGCTCGCGAGAGAGTACCGCGGCAAAAGTGACCGCTAAGAGATGCCCGAGGAGAAGGGAAATCCGCACAATGCTACCAACCCGACGAACTCTATAGAGCTGTCACTCACTGTTGCCTGAAGAGTCGGTTCCCGGACGACGACTCGTCCTCCTCTCTCTGCTTCTCTGTCTCTTCGTTATTTCCCCCATCCCCTCCTGCCACCCTAGTATTCCTCCACCTCCCGTCCTCCTGTTCCAGGATCTCTGCCACGCGGCCAACGGGTTCATCGACGTTGATTTTCTATGGAGTTGGATAAGGAATATCCAGACGTCACGGATATCGCCGGCCTGTCGACGGTCCCGCGCAAAAATCGGGATCCCCTCGGAACAGGGAAAGTCAAATTCTTTGAAAAATCTTCTAGAAGCTCTTCTAAAATAGGCTACATTTTATCTAGACTATACCTTATACTAAAAAGTTAAAATTTATTATAGCAAGTATTTTTATTTAACTCTTGTGTACTTTAAAAATTGCATTAATATTCTAGATCCTTGTTCGAATGAATTTGTTATGAATAAGTATTGAATATAATTAAAGTTATTTAATTAATAAAACCTAGCACTGGGAAGATAATATTGATCACAGCAAATGCTGATTTATTTTTGTGTATATTAAAAATCTTATTATACGCGTTAATCATGCTGTGTAAAGGCTATGGTAACGCGATGAGTGGATTTCCTAGGTCTCCGACAGTATTGAAAACGCGGAGAGAAATTTCATATCTTGGAAAACAGTTGATGCCTCGAAAAATAGAGAGATCGCCCCGTGGGGCACTGTCGAGGCTCGAGAGCAACAAGGCCACGCCCACTCGGACAGTCTACGCTGAGAGGACGAGATAGCCAATCTCTCCTTTCACTAGTTTTCCATCTGCTTCACGGAAACCTTGCTCCTGAGGCAGTGGAGAGTGCTTATTAACCGTCTGTGGATCTACCATCCGGGATTTTAAAGACTAATTGACGAAACTGTTCTACGAGATGAAGTCTTTCGATCTCTGAACTACGTTTTAATGGCAACCTATTATATCCGAGGCTACCAGCCCCGGCATAGGCATCTACTGAGTGTCATAGCGTCTTTCGTTTGATGATAAAAATAATCTTTGCTTTAGACTCTTCCGGGACGCAACACAATTAAGTATACTCGTCTACTAAGCTTTATAGCGACTTTCATTTTTATTATAAGAACGACTTTTGGTTCTTCCACGGTGCAATAGTTCGATTTTTATTTTGCCATAAACAAATATAATTAAAACATTCTCTATATTACATTCTGTTAACTGAAGAATATTGAGATCGTTCAGTTAATAAATAATAATCAATGACCTTGGCAGTAGATCATCCAATAATCTCAACTCAGGCATCTACTAGTCCTCGCAAGGGTTTTCATTTCCCCATAAAAATCACCTCGGATTTTGGTGACAAGGAGACAAACGGCGTCGATTAGCCGAATGCCGAATTTGCGAAAAATAAACTCCGGCTCCCCCATAGTAATCGTGTTCACGTGGGAAGGGTGGTGCGGCGGACAGCAGGGCCACGGAGAGGCGATAACGAATGGCGGGACATACGTCGCGGTGATAGCTTGACAAATATATATTAAACTATTTTAATGAGAAGTGGCTGCCATATCTCATCGCAATTACCGGACACCAACCCGCCGGGGGACCCGAGCCCGACTCGCCTCTCGGCTTGCGGCTCCGACGCAAAAACACGCACCCCGAAAGAGCAAAGGTTAAGAGGAGGTCCCGTGCAGCTTCTTCTTTCACCGGAGGAGCCTCTACTCTCGTACCCTCGTCTTGGCCCCCGTGTCATTCGATCGGGAAGATTGCCTCTCTTCGATCCTCCAAATACGTTCGCTTCGCGTCTCCAGCGCCGTTTGCTCCGATCATTTAAGGATCTTCTTCTTTGATTCTTTACAGATGTTTGTATCGATCTTCTGGATACATTAGATTCGATCATTGATAGATGTTAGTTCCTATCCTTTAAAGACGTTAGCTTCGATTCTCTTTAATTTCGTCTGCTTGGATCTTGTATGGATGTTCATTGTGATCCTCTAAAGACGTCTGCTTTGATTCTCTAAAAACACTTTCATCTTCATCTTCTAGTGGTGTCATCTCATCATCGTGTACCTATTTCGTTGCTCTCAGGACGCCTCTTCGATCTCCAAAGGATGTTAGCCTCGATCGCCTTTATTTTCAGTAACCAATTTGCATTATAAGCTCATATACGCGCGGATTCTGACATTCTAGACCAGTTTTCCGAATGATTCAAATGGGTCAACTCATAATCCTTTTTCAATTCGTTAGCTCAGATCCTTTTTAGCCATCGAGGACATCTGTGGGCATATCGAAGACACCAGAGCCCCGCGTCTCATTTCATTAGTAACAGAATTTGCATACTGACACATCAAAAGACGATGTTTAACCATAGCTTAAGCGTCCGATAATAATCTAGCTTCCTTAGGTGTTTTAAAAATGTCCTGGTGCATAAGTGACGAAGTTAGACGCCCGTTAAAGGAAGAGGCGCACCGTTCGTGCATCAAAGGTGGAGCAGTCGTCTGTTGCGCTCTCGATCCTCGATTCGCCGTTGGATCGACAGCCCGGCGGCCATTACCTCCTCGACGATGTCCCCTCGAAACGCTACATTATTGCGCAGGCCAGTTGCCCGCTACTCACAAACAGTTCCCTCTTGTTTCTCCCTTTATCGCTGCTGCCCGCGCTCATAACCATGCACGAAGGATACTAGGGCGCAGAAGAGCTCGTTAGTAATCTGCCTTTACAATCGGCCGGCATATATACGAGCCGTGGGCGGATGTCGACAGTTAAATCTGCAGTTTAAACGCGCGGCTCGTTGCGGGACAACTGCGTGAGCGAGCACACACGCACCGCGCGCGCTTTTTTCCAAGCGTATTCAACCGACTCAAAACTGGCGTACAGGGCCGCGGTAATTGGAGCCCCCGCGTCACGGAGTCCGCGCGACCTTCGCCAAGGTGCAATAGGTTTTATCCGAGAGTCGCGCCGAGAGAGCGCAGGCAATTCTCTATCGCCTCTCCCGGATTGCACCGGCGAGAAACCCGGCGTTGTCAGCGTTCCCGTTGCTTCTCGACGGCAATTAACTCCGGCGATACACAGCGTCCTCGGACGTGCCCCAGGAATTCCGCACTTTACCCCGATGATTCTATTCCAGCCTGCATTTATACCTTCGCAGCTCCGCGGCGCTGTGTCTCCCGCTCTGATTATAAGGCGATCTCCGGTATTTTTTCTCACGGCACGATGCTTAATATTATAATTCCTAAGTTCGCGCGCTTGTTAGGCGACATTCGGAGAATGCGGACAAATTTTTATCACCGGCAATTGCCGTTTTCTGCGGGCTTGTGGCGGTGACAGGGGGAGAGAGCTTCGAGGGGAGGAAGATATCGCGCTGTGATTATAAGGCGATTTTCGGGCATTTTTTCGGAGGACCTGCTGAGTATTATAATCTCTATGTTTTCACGCTTGTTAGGTGTCATCGGAGGAGTATATTCGTATTTTTAGCGGCAGGAATGCTCGTTTCCTGCGAAGTTATAGCGACCTTAGGAAGAACGAGAGAGGGAAGTCTTACGCTTGGAGTGTAAGGCGATCTTTGAGAATTTTTTCAAACAACGATACTTAGTATTATAATTCGTAACGTTGCACACCTGTTAGGCGACACTTTTCGAATGCGTACGAATTTTTACGAGGAGAGATAATCATGTTGCGCAAAGTTACAGCGGTGACTATAAGAGCCTCTCCGATCGTAATGTCAAGCGATCTTCAGGAATTTTTCCAAAGTGCGATACTTGGTATTCAAATTTGACACTTTGCACAATTATTAATCGACATTCGAAGAACGCGTATGAATTTTCCTGGACAAAAATAGCCATTCCCTGCAAAGTTACAGCGGCGACAGTAACAGTCTTCCGACAGAACATAGCCTCACGATCTCGTTACAAGGGGATGTTCAGGAATTTTTCCAAAGTGCGCTGCTCAGCATCGAAATCCCAAACTCTGTACATAAATTAATCAACGTTCAAAGAACCTTCTCAAATTTTCTCAAGCAAAGATACCGTCTCGCTGCGGAGATCCAGCGAGGAGATCGTCCGAAGAAAAATCGTGGCCACTGAAATAGTTGGCGAAAGAGATCGAGAAGAAGAGGAAGTCGAAGAAGGACGTCGAGGACAGCAAGAAAAGGGTGGCACGGGTAGCGGGTGTCGCCGGACCGGTCCGTAGATCGTATTCTATTGAGACAAACCACGCGAAGCGACGACGTCCAATCGGCAGGGGAGGAAAGGCAGCCGAGGGAGCATAGGAGAGAGGGGTAGCCGAGGAGGAGAGTACTATGGAAGGCACGCCACGAACACCGGACAGCTATCTTAATCGACGACCTTTCTCTTAACCCGCCGATGGTTGCGCGGCACGCTCGGGCCGACAGTTGCTTTTCCACGAGTCGCTTCTCGAGGAAGGTCCGTCGCTTCGGCCGAGGGAGAATAACCAACGGTGGAAGGAGAGGAGAGGGAAGACGAGGAGAAGGAAGAGTAAGAGACAGAACGAAGGAACGCGGAATCCGAGGCCGGGAATCGGGCATCGGGGCAACCGGTCGAGACCGGGTACGCGTGGGCGGTTGCCGAATAATAATAAACTGGTCTCTCGGAGCCGCGAGCATCTCGCTCCTCTTTGTCTCCCGAGTATTTATATTCGCCGGGTTTTCCTTCCAGCGACCGCTGGAACCGTCGCGTCCGCGAATCCTGATTCCGAATCTCTCAGCCTCCTCCCTCTCAAATCGCTTCAACCATTTTCTATTCGAACCCCTGTCCCTCGAAACCCTTTTCCAATACACCTGCTGCCAATTTTGCTGTGCAAAGTTGAATGTAGAGGAAAATAAAGACCGCACAAAGGTCCGCAGTCTAGCGACAAGTGTAAAAGCGAAATAAATCGTCGGTCGATGGGTTAAGTAGACTAATTGTTCCGGACTTCCGCGATCCTAATTAAATGAACAGGTTTCAAGACAGTTTGTCAGGTGTCGGTGAACCAGGTGTCCCGATCGGCGACACGCAAAGATAATCAGATCCCCGTGGAACAACGTCGGATTTCAAGAAAGTCGCTGTCCGTCAGATTTCGCAAGAATTAATCCGCCGCAACAATTTTCCCCCTTTCCTTCGGAATTAACGCGGGCATTAAGCGGCGCAAACGGATTTCACGCGGTTTTACAACTAATGGAGCGCGACTATCTGTTAGCGGGGTGCCCGATCCGGCGTCGAACAACCGGAGACAGCGGTACCGATTTATGTTCGATCGGCGTCCGGCGATCGCGAAATTGACGCGTTCTAATCTGCCCGATCGGATCGCGGATTTCTAACAGACCGAACCTGGTGGCGAACGGTGCGCGCCCGATCAAACCTCCCGCTCGAATCTGTCGCTAATCTATTTGCAATTTCACTCGGCTAACCGGCCGGCCTGTGCCGCGCCGGCCGCAATTACCGGAGCGAAACGATCTATTGTCCTGCGCGCGACCTGCGATCCTTCTGCGACACGTCCAGCTTTCAAACCGACTGGGACCGTCGACAGACGCTTTCCTCGCGCCTCACCTGCTCGTGTCTGTCACTAAGTAGTTCACTCGATTAAGTAGTTGAAATTTTATGCACGATCTTTCGTTATCTTGTTCTTTTAGATCAGGCTTACGCGATGATCTTATGTATTTCATCGATTCCTCAGGTCTACGATGATGCCTTTTACCTGTTTTATTGTTCTCCGATGTCAATAGTGATGGCTTTTAATTGTTTTATTGTTCTATGAGATCAATGGCGGTGGCTTTTACGCGTTTTCTTGTCCTTTGGAATCGACGATAATGCTTTTAACTATTTTATTGTTCCTCGATATCAATGGTGATGGCTTTTATTTGTTTTCTTATCCTTCGCAATCAATGATGATGCTTTTAACTGTTTTATTGTTCTCCAATACCAATAGTCACGGCTTTCATGTATTTTCTCGTTCATTGGAATCAATGATGACGCTATTAACTGTTTCATTGTTCTTCGAGATCAATGGTGGTGCTTTTAAGTATTTTTCTGTTCTATGAGATCAATGGCGATGCTTCCACGTATTTTCTTATTCTTTCAGATCGATAAAGATGCTTCTACATGTTCTTTTGCTCTATCGGATCGATGACAATGCTGCCAGGTACTTTCTCGTCCCATCGGATCAACGCCGAAGCCCTCGCGTCTCCTTAAAATGCCACGCGAGTCATCAATTTCCCGAGGTAACAGCTTCTCCGCTCGCGTGACATCGAACCAGCACGTGTCATCGATTCCACATGAATCGGCCAGGGATTAGAGCGAACCCCGGACTCGCCAGTGCATGGGTCAGGGTGTCAATGGGCCTGAGAAGCGGCGTCGCTCGCGGAGAATCGCCGGCTGTCTATATACTATACGTAGGCGCTACGTTTCTACGTGGACCGGCTCGCAGAACCGGACTATAGCAACGAAGTACATACTCGTTTCACCCGGTCGGTAGAAGGGAGAGCGCGTCGTGGAAGTACAGTAGCGGCAGCCCGGGGCATCACCACGAAGGGCACCTCATTATTTATCGCGATATCAACCTATATTTCACACACATCTGCACGGTCAGGGAGAAGAAGGGAGGCGATCAGGGAAAGGGTTAGACAGAGAGAAAGAGAGAGAGAGAAAAGACGAGATCAAAAGAGAGGGAGGCAGAACGTGTACACCGCTCCTCCCGTTCCTCTGTACACATCCCGTGGTCTCTCTCGCACCACCTATCACGCCCCTTTTCTTTTGCCACCTATTTCCCCCTGCACTTACGTAAGCGGCAGCCTCGCACCTGTACGCGTGCGGTCTCGAGCAGGTTATCATTCCAGGCGACAGCCACCGAGCTTTTATTTTCGTAGGGTATCGACGAGTCGTTCTCAAGCTCTCTCTTCCCTCTATCTCTCTCTCTCTCTCTCTCTCTCTCTTTCTCTCTCGATCTATCTATCGTTCTCCCGCCGTTTCTCTTCTCGATTCAGCCGGCAATAAATCACTAATCAAACATGTGGCGTGGAGTAACGATTCTTGTTCGACTTTGCGCATCGCTCTCGCCAGGATCCGGCGCACTTTTCACGGAGACGAGTAGGAGGATTGAATACAGAGTCGTCGAGTTCTCGGGCCCGTCGACGGAACAAGGAACAGTGCTACTGCGCCATTTCCGTCTCTCTCGGTCTCTCTGTTCGTGGTATCGCGATGGTTACCTGCGGCGGCCGTGCGAGACGCTCGAACGCGATTTGATGAAATAACCGTGGTAGACGGCGAACGCGATCGCAGACGAAAAGATCGGAGACGCTTTAGCATACACGACGCTACGGAACCGATAGAGACGGAGAACGGTGGAAGAGAGAAGATGGAACAGACAGAGAGAGAGAGAGAGAGAGAGAGAGAGAGAGGGATCCGAATGCGATCCAAATGCAGCACGACTGGTTCTCCTCGCGCGATCGCAGAGAATCTTAAGCACCTGCCACTTAAGGACCGGATTGCTCCGCGGGAATGAAACAGCAGAGGGAAGGAAAGACGGAGAAAGAAAAGGGAAAGGGAGCCTCCGAAGATGTCCTTAAGGATCGAACGATCCTCCGGTCTTTATCGAACGCAGATACACGGGAATATTTGACGAGGCGTGCGATCGTCGACACCGAAGAACCATCTTACACGTGTCCGGCTACAATGTTCATTTGGATCTGGTGAACGGTTCCAAGCAGTGCAATATTTAGCGAGGGTCGAAGGGGTTCCGAAAATACTGTTACGTATCGATCCTGATTGAAACTGTTGCGAGGAATCGAGGAGATCTCTGGACTGCTACGAGGTGCATCGGTTCTGACTTTATCAAATCTAGTCGCATTTCAAATGGCATTTGAAATATTCAGGTGGAATTTGATTTGATAGGTAACATTGTTGGATATAATACCTCAGAGAACATGTTATTTTATTCTATAATTATTTGGAATACTGTTTCAAGTAACACGTTGTTTTATTGTATAATTGTTCGAAATAATCATGAAGATCGATCCTTTAAATACCAGTTATGGGACCAGCATAATGCTCTTTCTGAGAAATCAAAAGCAACGTAAGTCAGAACCCAGTTAATTTATAATACAATGCGGTCAATTTATAGTAACTTTATCATTGATGTATGTATTAAAACATAAATAAGAAGTTTCGAAATTGTTATTTACGCCACTAAAATTCCAACTCACTCGTATGTATTGATAGTTGCCTGACTATATCCTGCACGTGACTCTTCGAAACTTCGACAATTCCTTTAAAAAGCGATTCCTCGCAGCAAGTCCCGAATCGATCGACGGAATCGAACGTACCCGAAGCCCGGTTCGAATGTCGCCGCAAGAGCACGTTGGTGGATGGGAGTCGACCCACGTATCCCGAAGGTGGACGCCGGGTCCGCGGCTATAGTTCGCGAGAAAAAGGAGCAACAATGGCCGGGCTCGTGCTCGAAGTTGGTCCCTGCACTGGTTTAACGGCGCCGTGGCACACGGCAGAGCACGGCACGGCACGACCGGCGATGAAATCATAAATTGGTGAACGCCGGCCCGCCGGCACTGATAGCGAACAACCAATAATTATGCTAATACATACATCGTAATGCATCCAAAGAGGCGGTCATTCGTACGTACACTGTAGGCTGACAGGACTGTACGAGCTCTCTCTCTCTCTCTCTCTCACTCTCTCCCGCTCTCTTTCGACTGTCGAAGAGGATCCAGTCTCGGGCCAGGATCGAGAAGACAAGTCGCAACATTGATGCTCGTCCGAACGTCGAAACGATCGAATCTGAGCGGCGCGACTGCCCGATCGAACGCGAACCATCGATCCGTGTGCTCGATCCGTGGAAAAGGGCAGCCAACGATCGGCCCGTCTCGTTAGGGCATTTGTTGTCCGGCGACCCTCCGGATCTCGTTGACGTGCGACCAATAATATCGCGGGTCGAGGGATCACGCATCGGGAGATCGGGGAACGTGGATCGGGAGATCACCGATCGGGAGATCACCGATCGGGAGATCATGGATCGGGAGATCATGGATCGAGAGATCGTGGATCGAGAGATCGCGGTTCGTCGGCTTTATCCGACCGTCGAATCTCGTCGGGGATGGTTAATCAGCGTTCCGCCGCGTTCGACAAGATTAACGCCATTAACGCCTATGGGTCTGAATTAAGAGAATATTATCGCGGCGACCGACGCCGGTAATAGGACTCGGCAAATTACGTCGAATGGCTGGGTAATCTATTAAGATAAGCTGTTGCTTTACATCGCCTCTACCCGTTGCTTCCTGGATCCTTCTCGCTCTTCCTTCGACTCTCTTTCTCACTCCTCCTCCGGCCGTGTCCCCCTTTTCTGTTTCGTGCACGATCTAATCCTTCGATTCCATCGGTCTCTCCCTATCTTTATCACTGACTTTGTACCAGAATCACTATTTTATTCACGACGTCCCAGCTTGTTCGTTATGCCACGATTTTTCTTGTACCACGTGCGGATTTCTAGCGGGATCTTAGCATGCACGAGGACTTATTTCAGCCAGCCTCCTTTCATCTTGATCGGTATCTGCGCGCGATCAATGGACAGCGAATTTTCATGCGGAGCGAACGATTGTAGGACTTGTTGGTATGAAACGTAAATCATATGGAAACGTTTCCCTTCTTTTAGTCATTTTAATAAGTTGCACATTGTAGAGGAATATTCTGATATTATTCTCGCGTCTGAACCATATTCTTTACGATCCAGTGGTTAATAAAATCCACAATTTAATCATCTGGGTAATTAGCAGAACTCGTTTTATCAATCTTCGTTCTAGATTCGAGTATTAGTCAAAAGACAATAGTCCTATCTATATATTCTTTATCGTTCCAAGTAACAGCAAAATTAAAACAGGTATCTCGATCATTCCGCAGTAAATTAATAGCCATAAATTCTCGAAAAAATGCAGCTGACGGAAGGCAGTTATCGCGTTTCGAAAGACGTTCGAATACTTTTTGCCGTAGACAGTATAACTAGATTGTGCTTCGTTTAGAAAATCCGGGTAGCTTTGTATGACACGCAACGTTCGACGGACGTTGCGTGTGCCATGGGTGCGTGAAGATGCCCGAGGAGGAAGCCGCGTGCCGTTTCCTTGGACGTATTAATTGTCCCCGTTATCGGAGGACTCTTTCCGACCGTTTAGCCGTAAAAGGGACAGGAGGGGATAGAGTACGCGTGATCGATGCACAGTTCGATTTCCTCGGAGCCGGGAGTAATTGCGCTGCGACCGTACCGAGCAATCCGCGATCGTGGAAGGCCGTTCGCCGATCGATTACCGGAGAGAAAGAAAGAGAGAGGAAGAGAGAGAAGGAGAGAGAAAGAGAGAGACGATGCGCGCGGGGCAAAAGAACAGCCGGATAAACGAGATCGCAATAATCGATACACCTATCCTCGCATTAAAGGATCCCCTTGCGCCTTGTAAGTCCGTCCCGCGATATTATTGATCCTGCGCACGCAATCGGCCGTATCCCATTGCGATTTAATCGATCGTACCGATTAATAATCGCGTCTCTGAATAACCCTGCCTTTTCTCTGCGGAGATCGCGTTGCTCTAACCCGTTCCACCGCGGCTCGCATCCCCTGGCCCGGTGAAAAATCTCTCTCCGACGTCGCCGCCCCACGCCGCTCTTAGGCCACTTGCCACCCAATAATATAGCCAGACGATTTTATTATGGGAAACTACCGAGCAATTCGGACGGCAATTATTGCCTCCCGATCATAGATAATAGTGGGGAATTGCAATTATAGTTATTTTTTTACTACAACGTGTGCATCGATTAAAATATCTGTTAATTTTCAACGGAAGGGTTTCTATAAATTCAACGACTTTAAAAATGTGGTCGTTTCGACCGACGCTGTGGATTAGGACATTTTCTGAGTTAGTATATTGCTGAAAAAAAATTATAGCACAGACAAATTTTAGATAAAAATTGGCTAACTTGGGACAGACTTTCTTAAATGCCGGTGATACATGACGCAAATGCAAGGGCTTCTTTAAAGTGCTGTAACTTTGCGAAAAAAAATCGTAGCTGCGTTTACTTTTTTTTAAATTAAAGAGGAAGGATCAAGCTTCGTTCTCCTGTAAAGTGCATCGTCGAGGAAAAATCTACAAAGTCCGCGTCGTTCGTTAAACTTCGCAATTTTCAATATGACAAACATAATCTCATATTAAAAGATTGACAGTGGTGAGAATGCATCTAACTTATAATCTATAAACGCTATTTTAAGATAGAGGATTCAAGCTTCGATCTAAAAAAAAAGTCATCATCCTACGATGATTTTTCACAGAGTTATCCTCTGTCAAAGTTTGCTAATTTTTATCGAAAATCTCCTATGCTATAATTGTTTCGCACGGTACAGGTAACACGTTATCTCTTTTAATTAGAGTGCGCGAGGTCGGTGTGTCCAGTCGTATCCATTTTGATCTCGGCGACTGCTAATTGCCAGCCAATTTTTGCTACCGCCGAAGGCCGCACGATGGATGTCAGGCAGGTAAGTTCGGCAACACGAGGACACGCGTCGCGAGGCGCCACGCCGGACGACGGGCTCCGCCGCGTACTCTCGTCGTCCGACAGGTGAACAAAGGTGGTTTTTGGTTTATTATAATGCAACAGATCGTACGGGTGAAACGTGATTCGCCGCGCGGCCGAGTCCTGTCAAGGAGCCAGGACCGATCGAGTCCGAGGCCGGCAAAAACGCGAGCCGGATTCCCCGTGGTCCCATTAATCTTCGAAGTTCCCGCGATTCCACGAAGACGAAGCGTGCGAAGTCCGCGAGAGATCGATCCTGCGCCCCTGTCTGTTGTCGTCGATTTCCCTTGGCCACCGCGCCGCTCGAATTCCGCTCGTGTCCTGGACCTGTCCCTAGGAATACCGATCCGAAAAACCTCCGCCGCCCTTCTTGCGCCTCCGACAGAGCCAGACGCCGCCCTTTGCCCTGGGAACCCTTCCATATAACCTCCTACGTTTCGAATTAATCGCGGATCCGCCGCGAAATATTTATTTATGCGCGATTAATACGGTGAACTTTGACACGGTGCGAGATTACGATGGTTGCGGATGTTTTTGCTTCGCTATGGCACTTATTTTTCAGCGTAATAACTGAATAAAATAATACAATGTGTTATTTGTAATTTAATAATACTGTTATAAGGATAATACTGTTAATATTATGATCGATTTCGAACATTTTTATTCCACATAAAAATGTAACACTATTCGCTACTACAAATTTCCAGCAGGTTCTATTTTATTAATTGCATTAGGTACTTTCTCGCAGTGATAAAGCTTCTGCTTACTCATAATTACCCTTAATTTACTGAATTTATTAACAGAGCTGCGGTTTTCGTCTTTTCCTGTTTGCTATAATCAAGATAGACAATTTGTATCCCGCAGCCGTAATTGATCAAATTGCCCAGGTTCCTTGAAGGTGGCGAAAATGAAGGTGTTACCAGAAGCTGGTCTCGAAGAAATGACAAAGAGATAACCGAAGTGCTTTGAACCTAGCGCTGGCAGCGTCGGCTAGGCCAGTTAAGAGAATTAATTGGGCCGCGAAGGAAATTAGTTAAAGGAACGATCGGCTGATAAGGATCGCCGGAGAATTTTCTCGCGGATGCGGGCAGTAGGCTCGCGTGTTGGCCGGTTAAGAGGACAGAGAATTTCCGAGATTAATGGGGGCGCGAGAAACCTGATTCGCATTTTTCTCGAGGACGGCAGTCGCGACCGGGTCCCGCTCGGTCTTTCCCGGGTTGTCCCCTTCCTTCTCGGCTTATCCTTGGCTTTAACCGTAATAAACGGAGAAACGCGGCCGCGAAGTGGCCGGCGCAACGAGAAAAATCGGTAACGATCGATCCACGCTGCGGCCGAACACGCGGCTCCGTTAAATTTATTCCAAGGCAGCGCTCCGGCATTTTTTCCGTCTGCCGGAGAACAGGTCGCTGCGCCGTGTCGTCGTTAAAAACGCGGACGGCCGCGCGTCGATACGGAATTCTTTATTGTTACCGGGAGACGAATTAATGGAAGGTGTCTCCGGTTGTCTTTGTAATTAATTGATCTCGCGCATGATCGAGCGAACGCTCCTACGGAGAGGGCCCCGGTCAATCTCGCGGGAAGAAGCTCGGCCGGCGAGACGATCGCGCGAGCGCTCGCGCTGGCGCTCACCGTTTTAACTGCGTTCCAAACGGGTAACCAGTTAAATGGATCGGCCGTCATTACCCGGAGAAAATTAAGCTCGCGTTTCATCGGCGCGCAATCTAAATGATTGGTCCATCAAGGCGCTGAGTAGACGGAACGATAGATGGTGAGACTCGCTAGATAAATAACCGTTCGGCCGTGTCCGCGTATATTCGAAGAATCGCATCCGCCGCGTGAGATTTCAATTAAGAAAAAGGAAAGTTTATCGCGCGGAGGGCCCTTCCCTCCTACCGGCCGCGTGAGAACACCTCGGGGTTCATGGCTGCTGGAACGGCGCCGATGCCGACTCGAGTATTCTCGAAATCGATTCCTCGGGCTTCGAGATCGGCCTAATTATACGCCGATCCCTCGCCTTCTCGCTTTTATCGGCGAAATCCCACTCGCACGGATCCGCTTGCGACAAGTACGTGACGCGAATTGCGAGATTTGTGAAACTAATCGTGGGTCGGAGAAAAATTGTTTTAGTGCTTCGAGGAGGAATTATTATTATGACCAGTTGGATAATGTCGATGCGGAAGCTGTATCGTTGTGAGACTTTGCCTGACGATAGACAATAGTATCAGTCGCTAGAATGCGGATTTTATGCATTGATGATTTTATACGAGAAGATGCATTTGCATTGCACCATAATTGTATATAATTGTAATTATCATAATTATAATAAATTGTATTATATTGTGATATTAATTTTAACTATAAATCCAAGATACCTCCTCTAATATAATACAATATAACTGTATTATAATACATTCTAAATTAATATATATTATAATACAATACAATCATTATCAACGTAACTATTATACAACTATTTTAACTGTACTACAATTATAATAGAATTGCAATCAAATTATAATACAATTAAAATACAGTTATAATAAAATTATAACACAATTATATTATATCATATCCGAGAGGGTTCTTCTAATATGATAAAACATATTATAAATTTACAACCGTTATCTAGTGCCGTGCTTGGTGCTAGCATATGTGGGTGACAGAGCGAAGGGCCCCGAAGAATAACGAACCATGACGGGCCCAGTCCGCATCCCGACGCGTAAAGAGCCGCTTTGGTCCCCGCGGAGAGCAACGGGGCGACGAATCCTCGATATAAGCGCCGGTCGCAGGATCCCCGGCGACTGGGCATAGATCACGATCCCCGTTTCACCGACAAAATAGATCGCCGGGATCCATTAAGCCTCGCTGCGAGTCCTCCGCCCGACCGCCCGCCGATAATTAGGCACGGTCCGCGCGAGCGGAGTGCTCGATACACGCGTGTAACCACGCGCGATTCGACGGTGTAACTCACCGATTCGAGAATCCGCTCTCTCTCTCTCTCTCTCTCTCTCTCTCTCTCTCTTCGTCCCGCATCGGAGAGGATACCGCGTACGAGCGTGCTGTACGAGAGTACGAGCGCGGAGGAGAATCGTGACCCGCCGCGCGAGACGAATCGAGCCAGAGGCAGAGGGCTTAACCGCTCCGAAAGATTAAATTCAATTTCCGACACTAGTCCTTAGAGCACAGGAATCGCTCCTCGTCCAGGTGGAAAGGGCGTCGTTTTCTTCTAACTGAGATCGAAGAGCAGGAGAGATCGATATTTTTTCGAGGGTGGGAAGTCGTTGCAAAAAGGGCGCATCTAGGTTCGTTTTGTCCGAGTTGGGTTCGCAAGAAACTGTCCTATCTTTTGTTTAGCTTCTCATGCAATTTATTTCGACAGATTTTGATATATATATTTTAATATTTTGGAATCAATAGACTGCAGGTTTTATGCATTTATAGGAGAGAGAAACAAGATTGCACTCGGCTTCTGCGTCCTGCAATCGATGCAGACAATTCTCATTTCTCTTCAAAATCGTGTGCAACTCTTCAAAAGAGTTAAGTAAACGTTTCTTCAAATAATTCTTTAAACAAATATTCCATTAAGTTTCTGTACTAATAATTTCCCAAGTGTCTCACAATTCATACTTTATGCAGAATAAAAATCGTCGCATAGAAACGAAATACTAAGCTAATTCTTTCTCGAATCAACTTGATACATTATTTCCCATTTTAAATCGCAGTCGCCCCATTCTCTCCCATACAAATCGCGGTCTACCTAGAATTTCATTCATCATCGTGTATAAAATCGGGGGTGAAAAAGTGCCGAAGCGACTCG
>CM052156.1:5044522-5054717 GCA_028455555.1 Augochlorella aurata | reverse complement strand
CATCATCGTGTATAAAATCGGGGGTGAAAAAGTGCCGAAGCGACTCGCTCCGAGCGTAACGACTTAGGCGAGGGTGTCCGCGGTGAAATTCGACAGCGAGACGCGCAAGGGCGCGGAGCGTCATTAAACCGTATCAGATACCGACTCGTCGAAACCGATGGAGTCCGGTTCCTTTTCGATAGTGGCACGCACATACTTCGGCGGGGTATGGGTGATGCGTTTCGCGTGGCTCCGCTCGTTCGCGGAGCGGATAGGGGAGACCGCCGCGCCGGTTCTATCATTCTGCGCGGACGTATAATTAAACGCTATTAAGATTACGTCGGCGATCGTTAGCCGCGGCGGAGAGGGGAGAACGGATTTCGTTTTTTATTCGCGGAAGCGAGCAGGATCCGAGGCTCCGGCGGCTCGTGTTGCTTTTCGAACGTGTCTGCGATCGACGCGCTAATAGCGACGATAACGCGCCGACAACTAATCGCGTGTCTTCCGCCTCGGTACGCATTTTCCGCGAACGACAGTTAAACTTTCCTCTTTCGGAGTACTCGCAATAGCCGGCACGCAATTCCCCGGACGCTGCGTGCGTGTAATGTGTCTTCTAACCTTGGATAATCAATCTCTTGTTCGTCTAATGATCGGAACATTTTGATTTCCATGCGTGTCAATTAAGAAATTCAATAGATGACGCTGTATTCCCTTCGCACGCTGATCCTATTTGTTCTGCGGCCGCTAAGAGAGAAATGATCGTCTTCCTCGGTGCATAAGTACTGCAATTTAACCAGTTATCTGTTAAGATCTCTTCGAAAACTGTGTAACCTACCGTAATTACTCTGCTTTGGGGTTGCCTCCCAATTCACTTTACATTTATCGAATAATTTTTGTATCCTTTCATTTTGTCTAGTTTTGAATAATCGGCCATTCGAGAATATTAAGCTCTGTTATGCTAAGCGTTATTAAATAGGTTGATTTCAATTGCTTGTCAATCTACGAAAGGAGCTTTGCCCGGAATTTAAAGCCAGCTCTGTTCAATGAATATTAAATAGAATTTCGACCGAACAAAAGCGGCGCAATCATTTGTCTTGTAATAATTACAGTCTCCGGTTCTCGAGATCTCGAAAGGCTCGAGCGTTTCCTCAACGAGCCTTTTCCACGTTCGATTTGCCAACGCGTCCGGACGGAGTGATTAACAGGCCGGGTTAGCCTCGCAGCTCGTTATGCGCGCATACGCAGCTGGTTTTTGTCCCGACGCCGCTGCATTTCCACTATGCAGAATAGCGCAGATTCGGCGACGAAATGCGAGCAGATATCGATGCATGATCGAGGGTCGACAAGGCACACAAAGTCTACAAAAGTGACCTTATTATCCGGACGATATTTATTCGATTGGATTTTATTAATTTCTCAATACGATTTTAATTGTTACACTTAATTAACGTCCCGAGTCGTCACGGCAATTAAGAACTCTGCTGTAATTATATGTAATTATGAAAAGGCCCAATAAGAACAGATCGAGCCGCTGCCTTCTGGACGAACACTTTTATGGGCCGCTGTGCGATTATTAATATTCATGACGTCGAAATAAAAATTAATTAGTCAACATACCGATGAAATACTGACTCTGTGATACTTCGGATATTTCGTGGTTACGACGATCTCGGTGACACACGTCAATGAATCATTATCTCTCCCCGTTATCTATCCGCGCAGACGCCGGAACAAATGTCTGAGCTTCCTTGGCAAATCTCCGGACATCTGCCTGGGCTTTGCGCGCGGTTCGTCTACAAGCGTTCTCTTTTATTTCGAAAGCTCCGTCGCGGCTGATTAAATCCGCGCGCCGGTCGCCGATCCGAGAGGACAGGTGAAAACGAAGTCGCTGTTTGTCGGGACCGAGCCGGCGACGCATGCCGACGGTTTATCGTTTCCGGAGCGCGTGAGCGTAATTACGCCGATCAGCCGCTCGCTTTTGCCAGCCTTTCGCCGGAATCGGTGCAATCTGCGATAGAAATCTTCGATTCGATTCGATTCGATTCGATCCTAGTTTCCTCGGGACGCGCGAACTCGCTGCTGGGACCAATTCGATTACACACCCGTCCACGTCGATAGTTTCCTGCCGCGGAATTAATGAGATCGGTTTCGTACGAGCGAAACTACGATGTTGCGTAAAAATCGGCAATTAGATCGGTCGGACATTTGAGAATTTGTTCGCTACGTTCCCATAATAAATTATTGCGCCGCTCGTATATGGGTGACACTGTTCTTTGGTCGGGTTTGGAAACTGTTGCGAGATATTCGAACACTTTCGTCGAGGCTCGTATTCTGCGCCACGAAACGACTCGATGTCAATGATCTATATTGATTTTTTCATATAATTTATATAATTTGTGTAATTATTATATAATTATCAAACAGAAAAATATAGAAGAGACGAAACTAATGGTCACAAGCGAGTAGGAAAGATGTTAATGTAAATATAAAATAATAGCAATAGTGGAGATAATATATAAGGAAATATGCATATTATTTGAACCATTTCTAATCAAGCAACTCAAGCATTTTAGCTTCACTGGTCACAATAAATTAAATTTTCCTTCTAAATCGTGAATTCGTTGTTAATTTATATTTAGGGATCAATATCATTACATATAAATCTCTCATAATAATTCGCAAGACTCGGATCGCTTTTTAATTTTAAAATCGAAGCTATCAATTTTATAAAGATCTACGCGATCGATGAAACGTCGCTTCGGAATATTGACACTTGATCTAGAATTCTTGCTCTAGAATTCAGAGATTGATTTATAATTCTGCTGGATGTTCTTTGCCGAGTCAAAACAGAGGGCAACGCTTGCCAATGACAGGTTTACTAGCATTCGAGGCCGGTGTTACCCGGTCAAGCTCGATTCCGAGAATGTCTACGACCAGTGGGGGAGCAATTATCAATGTTTCAAGAAGCGGCGAGAGGCCGGTGTTAGTGAATTTCTTCCACGTTACCGTCGAATTCCAGGCCTGTTGCGCTGCCATCGCGGACACGCCGCTAATGCATCCGATCGGAATTTATAGTTTCGCTTTGGACGACTATCGTTCCTCGTACCCTCGCCAGCGGCGATTAGATTCATGGCTTTTCGCGCGTTTCAATTAACACGTCCGATGCTCGGCGTCTCGCTGTGCTCGTTTTGCTGTCCCCTTTCGCTGTTCTCCGTAATTGAGGAATCTTCCAGCGCGCACTTTATGAATATATAATCAACGTCCATTTCTCAGCGCGGTTTTCGGTGACTTCACGGGGAATCTCTTTGGTCAATTTTCGGGGGACACCTTTGGCATCTGTTGGGAGATCTCTTTGGCAATTTTTTCGGCTTCTTTCATTTTTCAGGAATTTTTAAAATCATTTTTGAGGGATCTCTTTAGTCATTTTTGGGGGTCATTATTTAGGGATCTCTGTAGTTATTTTCTGGCGATAATTTTAGTCATTTTTTAGAGATCTTTTTAGTCATTTCTTGGGGATTTTTCTAATCAATTTTTATGGACTACTTCAGTAGAGTGATGTGAATAATTATGGACTTGAAATAACTTTTACATTCTCACTGAGATTTAAACAAAAATCAAGAACTAACTATACTTATATATTTCCATTTTCCAGACATGTAAAAATATATTTAATTACATTTCTGCTGAAGTATTACTAAAAATGTCAAAGTTACTACGAGAATATAATGATCGTTCACACACCACTGTACTTTTTAACGATTTCACTAGTAATTTTCAAGACTCCTTTAATAACTTTCACGACTTCTTTCTCCACGGATTTCTTCAACAATCGTCGAGGCTTTCCATCGATCCTTGAACTTCGACCGTGTTTCCCACAGAACCCGAAAATCGGAAAGTTAGTCGCAGGATTCGGTTTTCGCGGCAGCGACCGCGAAAATAAAGACGGCAGAGCCCGGCGATCCACGGCGTCAGCGATACGTTCCGAAACCATTCGTTTTGATTACACCTTTCGACACCGTCCTCATCCGGCCGAGGGGAGCAGATATGCCCGATACGTTCCCCCGTGGCCGTCTGTGATTTATACGCGATCAGAACGAGCAGCCAGAAGAGAGGAAGAAACGCCAAAGACCGAAATTCCTCCGATAGCCATTTATCTCGCGGGCTATTTAATCACCGACTACCACGGCCGCTCTCCGAGCAGGAAGCTCTCTGACGGCGACGCGACTCGTTGAAGCAGGACGGGGACGAGAAGGGAGGGGGTATATGGAATCTTAATCTTAATCTTGCACGTTATCCCAGGCCTTCTAAACGCTGAAACGATTCCAGCGGAGCGAGCAGCGCCCGGAACACCCGATCACCGGTTCGTTTCGTTCCTTCTATCGTCCCTCCCTTTTTTCGACCCCCCTTCCTCTCTCCGTCTCTGTCACGCTAGGACGTTTATTCCCGAGGAATTACCCGCTATCTCGAGCGACGCTTGTTCGTTACCGATGCCACCATTTGTGTATCGGAGGGGCAAAGTGAAATGACTAATGTCGCTATTAGCACCGGCCGAAACCTTTACGTCTCAATGTATCTCGATGCTCCTCCTCGCCTTTCTCTCTTTCTCGCTCTCTGCACTCTCACCCCGGCGAGATAACGCGATGGAAATTCTTTGTCGAGAGTTCAACGCGCCCGGAGTGTCGGCCTAATCTATCGTTTCCCCTCGACCCCCGCTCCCTGATAAATTAACACGAGGCTGCGTCGCCTCGGTCTGACCGAGAACTTCCTATACCACTCGCGCGGCTCTATCGGGACCGAGTCGGTGCGCATTTGTATCGGCACGTGGATAAATGTCGAGTAACGTGGACCGTTTCTTAGAGATCGCAGGTATGTATTAGGGAAGGATTGCATCGATGAAAGTAGGAAACGGTGACGCATTTCTGATGCGCAGAGTAGTGGCGTTCTTGGTTGGAATGTCTTACCTACTGATTTGCTTGATATTTATGTTTGGAAAATATTATATTCTATTAAATTATATTGTATAATATTATTATTATTATTATTGTGTTATGTATTTTATGTTATATTAATATTTGGCTGATAACATTAAGTGTACCGAGCATTAAAAGCAACGAGTGTGTGTTGCTCTGTGAGATCAATGTGACTATTTAGACTTTCCACAATTTTGGAAAAGAAATTTATTCAATAATTTCGTATTAAAAAGTCTATAATTTCTGCAACTGGATTTTACTCGATCTCTATTATTTAGATTTGTCATTATTCCAAGTAATAACGATGATTCCTGTAAAAGGACCTTAGTTAACCCTCGATCTATCATCGCATACCATTTTATTAACAGTTTCTCGAATAAGATAAGAAATGAACTATCATTTTTGAACTCCGATCGTCGAGGTTCTACTATACTTCGCAGAATTCAAGCGAAATGAAAGATGTCACTTAGGACAATTTGTCTGAGAACGGAATAGCGCGTCGCCAGCGGTGAAATGCGATCGGATCGATGGTCGGAAAGGCACACAAAGTCTACAAAAGTGTCCTTATTATCCGGACGATATTTATTTGATTGGATTTTATTGATTTCTCAATAAGATTTTAATTGTTACACTTAATTAACGTCCCGAGTCGCCAGGACGATTAAGAACTCTACTTTAATTGTATGTAATTATGAAAAGGCCCAATAAGAACAGATCGAACAGCCAGCCTTGTGGACGAACACTTTTATGGGCCGCTGTGTGAGAGTTAATATTCATGACGTCGATATAAAAATTAATTAATCAAAATACCGCCGAAACGCTGACTCTGTGATACTTCGAATTTCGGTTGAGTGACACGCGTGAATGAACCATTATCTCTCTCCGGGCATTTGCATGCGGACGCTGGAAAAAACTTCTACGCTGCTTCGGCAAATGGTCGAGCATTTGCGCACGGTAGATCCACGCGCATTTTCTTTTCCACCTAATTCTCTCTCTCTCTCTCTCTCTCTCTCTCTCTTTCTCTCTCTGTCTCTCTCTTTCTCTTTGTCGACCGCGGCCTTCGACACGGTGTACGGCTAATGCTTCGTGACGTTGATCTAACGCGGCTCGATGGGTCACGGTATCTAGGCCGATGATGTATCGTTAGGAGCGAAGACGAGAGTCACGTTCGCGTGTAGCCGGAACATTCCAGCTCGTGTCGGAATTACTATGCCGCTGCATAGCGATCTAAGGACCCTCTTCCCGACGCCGAAATTGAAAACACCGACTAGAATTCCTTTCCTTAACAATGTCGCGACGACATGTCGTCCTTTCGATAAACTGCTCCTTCTTTCAAGATATAATTTAGATTTTATATGAGAACATTATTATATTTTTTCTGACATTTATATATATATATATATATTCTCCAGGTGATATATCGTCCAGGTGATCCGACGATGGAACGCCGATCCGTCCGAGGTATTCCGGAGTGCTCGCGTGCAGAGTGATCCCGACGGTCGAATTTCATCGATGGTAATCCGCGAGCTATTGACCCCGTAATCTCGACCGCGGTCTTATATAATCTCTAATTAAGGTTCGGGGTCCTCGGAGAGCGCGAGTCCGGTGCCATTTCCAATTAAGGTTACGACTGGCCAGCCGCGCGAGAACGAAATATGTACGTAGATAGAAGAAGACGAAGGGGAGCAAGGGACGACAAAGGGCAGATCGTTGACGAGGGCTTTTCCGTGGCCGGGGGGAGGGGTGAAGAAGGGCACGCCAGGACGGCCGGTCGAAGGCAGCGTGGTCGTGGCCCATTAGGGACTATCGGGAGTCTGGTGAACCAGGGCATAAACATGCTCGACACCTCGCCGCCTCGCGGTAATGCGTTCGTAACTCCTGGCAATATCTTTCTCCCTCTCGTTTCCTCCCTGGGTCCACTCCTCTCTCGTTCATTCACTTTTTCTCCCGTCCTCGCGCCGCTCTACTCTGCTCCGCACCCCTCCGCACCCCTCCGCACCACTCCGCACCGCTCTGCTCGGGTCCGCTTTATTCCCGTCCGTATTCCGTGTCTTTCGATCAAGGGTTGAAATCGTTCCGAACTGTTATACAGGTAAACACTGTTCCGAAGGGTTGTACAGCGAGAGAGCATTCGATGTTGTTTTGACACGAAATAGCTTTTTCTTTAACCCTTTGCGGTCGTTTCTGTCTTCTTTTCTTTAACCCTTTGCTACTTTCAAGCACCATTTATATTTTTTATCTTCTTTATTTTTACATAAAATTCAAACATATTGTTCTGTTACATGTATCGATATTTTAAAAGAGAGTTAATATTATGTACTTGCATATTATGTATATCGATCAACGAAAATTAATTCTGACCAGCATGACAGCTATGTATAAACTTAATAGGACTGCAAAGGGTTAAGGGCAACGCCAGTGTAGAATTTCGGAAAATGCAAATTTTCTTTTCTAATTGTGAGATACAGAAATGATGTAAAAATTAATTGGTCGGTAAGTTAAGAAATGGGCCGAAGCGATTTCAATTGTTTTAAGACGTTAGAGAGATGAATTGATTAGACAATGGCTAAAGTATTGCAAGCTTATAATAAAAATTAAAAGAATTAGATCTCGGTAGCTTGTGTGGCATGCTGCATATTTCGGTACGCCGAAGATTTTATCTGCATCGAATCTACAATCACCGAAAGATGTAAAAACGACGTGCTTCCGATTAAAATTCACGACAAATTTGCAGTCTTTACGAACTCCAAATGCCGATAGCCGGTAACAACGTTGACCGATTCCGTGGTCTCCCAAAGGCGAGCGATATTAAAGCGAAGATCGAATCTGGCCAAGTAACTGTTTCATTATTCCAAAGCTGATGTCGATCCGGCGAGTCCCGATCGAAAGATTCCGCTGAAACCGAGCACAAGGCCCCATATCGTGGCCATCTCGCCGACAGAGAAGGCGCAATCGCGGCGGTATCCCTGCAGATTTTGGCACAGTGTAACAAACTCACGGCGGGTTTCGGTCGGGGCGGGTTTAGTGCCGTCGAATAATGAGTTTGCGCGGATCCCGGGATAATTTCCGGAGCGATTGCCACCGGACAGGACTTCTCCCTCTTATTTGCATAAACAGTACCCGGCGCATTATGAGCGGTTAACCTCCTACCGTTTTCGGGGCCCGAGACAACATGAAACGCGCAGCCGAGGGCGGTTCCGTACCTGTTCGGAGCGAGACGGGCCAGGAAGAAACATTGTCCGACGAACCGAGGGGCTGAGAGTGGTAACAACAGTCGAACGTGGAATGGTAACGAGCCGAGGAAGTAGTCCGGATCGCGCGGGAGACGAGGAGACGACGATCTCGCCGATCGGAGAGACCGCTCTCCCCGGGACCGAGAGAAAGGGGAAGGGCCGGAGGCGGCGGTGAAACGGCGAAACGGCGAAAGGGACAGGAAAGGACAGAAACGGAGAAAAAGAGAGAACGGTTATCGGCGGGTAAGTGCCCTCCCGTGTCGAGATAACGCCGACACCAGGGGCGACAACATCATCCACGCAGGCGAATCGTACAAACGTAATCCTCGGCGCGTCACTAGGTAACAACCGGTAGGTAGGTAGGTAGGTAGGTAGGTAGGTTGGTAGGTAGGTTGGTAGGTAGGTAGGTAGGTAGGTAGATCTTTCTTTCTCTCCAGGCGCGTCTCTCTTTTTCCATCCCTGTCGTCCCGGTCTCTCGCGTACAGCCGTGCGTGTACGTACCGCCTCGTCGAAGACGAAAGAGACTCGCTGAAAGCGAACGAGAGGCAAAGACGAGCGAAGGAAGAGGGATGGAGAACGAATTGACACGTCATTCCTCTTGGGTAGCGAGCACCTGATCGCCGACCAAAGGGAATAAGACCGGACCCGATCTCTTTCTCTCCTTCCCTCCCTTTCTCTTTCTCTTTCCGCAAGGCGACACGCGCTCACGACCTCTGCGAACCAAAAAGAACACCGGCCGCGAACAAGGTCGACGCAGTCCGACCGGCAACACTCCCGGCTTCCACCTGCGACGATCTATCGATTCCGCGAACCTGGATCTGCTCGAAAAATCCCGCGCAGCGAGGATCAATGAACGCGCTGTCTCGGCGACAAATTATTTCTTGACGAGTGGTTACGCAGCCCTCTGCTATTATTAATCTGCAGATCATTTGAATATATCTCACTTTACATTTCGCTGCTTTACGATTTTCTCTAGTTATTTGATCGATAATGTAGTCATAAAGTGCAAGAATGATGTTCAAGGTGTCCAATGCAATTTGAAAATATTCGATACCTGACACATGTAAATAATTCAACCCGAGTCGACCCATATGCACAATTGGCTATCCATATTTCTGAAGACTGACTCTATCACTCTGCTCAAATAATTGCTCGATTATGCGAACCCTGCTATCCTTCCTTTTCGTTCAATCATCCAAAGAATCGCTTCGAAGACGATTCGCGGTATTCCGCGAAGATCCACGAAGTGAATTTCCAAGCTCCCGCCTCACCGGCTGAAACCCTTCAGGAAGGAGCTAGTTCGTATTGAGCCGAGAGCAGGACTCGTTAATAGCGAGGCCGGTAATTAGCCGCGACTGTTTCGACGGTCTCGGAGCGCGTATCTTCATCCGCGGCACGGGCGTGTCCGAGAACGTTCACGTGGGTCCGTTCGGGGCGCAGCTTTGGTGAAGAAAGGGAAGGGGTCGATTCCGCGAGGTTGTCGACGGCGGTTCGGACGTGAGGTGATTGATCGGTTCCAATATAATGAGGGCCGATAATGACCGACACGGGACAAGGCCCGGCGCGAACAGAAAGCGATGGGTCCGCTCGATAGGAGCCGTTCGAGGATGCAAGGTCCTGATCCTCTCGGGGCACACACTCGGCCACACACCTATCCCCGAAAATCTACGTGGCCGAGAGCCACACAGAGGGAGCCGGAGAGCAGAGGGACAGACCGACGCGTTGCTCGGGGCCCGCGCTAGACCCGACAGCCCGATCCTAACCCGGCCGCCTGGCCTGTGTCCACCTTGCTCCTTTTTCCGGGGCGCAGAGCGCGTGTCGATCCGAATCGGAATCTTCCGAGCCGTTTTCACCGCGAGCACCTACAGGTGTACCACGGAGGGGGCCAACACTCGCGACTGAATTAATACATAGTTACTTATCGGGCTACGATCGCGGACCTGATCGATCTTCCCGGTCGAACTCGACGACGCGAGCAATGCTCCCTCGATCCAGGGACGTCGCCGATCGCTT
>CM052156.1:4975206-5044422 GCA_028455555.1 Augochlorella aurata | reverse complement strand
CCCCGACGACCCCCTAAACGGCGCCTGGTTCGCGCGGTGTCGCGACTCGACTCGGGAGCGTGAGATTTACAATATCCCCGGGACGGTTGCATTCCATTAGATTGTTTTACCGCGCGATACTCGTTAATATCGGCTCGGCTGTGCTCGGACCTGCTCGAGAGAGTTCGGCTCGGCTCGGCTCGCCGATTCCAGGCTCCCGATAGAGGGGCCCGGCTCGATCGACGGGCCCCTCGCGATGCGGGGAAACACTTGTTCGGCCGCAAATTTGTATTCCTCCCGGCGCGGTGCGGCGAACGCTGCGTAAAAGATTTCTCCCGTGAAAGGTCCGCGGCCCCCGCTGACATTTACGGTGTACCCGTGTACATATTCACACACGTTTAGGACCGTTTAACATTTCAACGGCGTGTACGATTCTCCTTATTTATGTTGCACGCCGGTTCCGTGGCAGATTTGTTGGCAGGGGATATCCCCGTTGCCATATACGCGATATTAGTAGATGCTAGATAGACCGGGTGGAATTGGTCAATCACCGGCCGCGGCTGGCTTCGCTGGATTCTGCTCGAACGGTTGCCCAAGGCGAGCCACGTGAACCATCCGCCGCGTTCCGATTGCTCTCGCGGAACGGCGGAACGCGTCGGACGCCATGGAACGAGAGACCGACCGCGAAAAACTCTTAATTTCGAGATTACTTCCCGTCACTTTACCGTCGCGTCGAACGTATCGACGTAATTATCTCTTTCTTTGTTTCACCTGTATGTTTCCCATAAATGCGTAAAATCCAAAGTGGAATTTCCAGGTACACTTCTTTATTCAAGTATATATCATAATAAAAATCGTAGGAAATTTAAATAAATCCAGTCTTGGCATTGTTATAAAACAATATATAATGCTCGCGTTTTAAGCTCGGTTTTAAGTGTTAAAACACTGTTTTCCGTCTCTGAAAGTTCATCGTTGACTGTGGCATCGCGAGCTATTGGTTCCGCGGGCCCGACTCCGCGTCCCGTGCCATTCCGCTGTCTTATAAACAATGGCCCTCCGGTAAACTGTTGCAAAACCACGGCGAGGCGTTCACCGTCATGGGATCACGACCGATCCGCGCCTAACCCGGACGAATTGGGATTCGTTACGCTATTTAGTATCTAGTTTCACCACGCAATTACCGATCGGGCGACCAGCAACCGGTTAATTCCTGAGAACGTAAGCGGGACGCTGCGAGGAGTTGTCCTCTTTGTTCCCGACGTCCGCTCGTTAACCCTCGTTTCTTCTGTGACCGTTCTGCCGATGAGTTTAACACCTGTTCCGATCCCCGTCCATTCTCCTTCCTTTTTAATATCGTCGAACCGCGCCTCGTTGCGCCGTGTCCCGCGTGAAATTATACTTCGCAGCGTATTTACGCCCGGCCTCTGTCCGCGGCGTTAGTTTATTAACCGGTGGAAAACCTGAAGTGCTCGGCCACCGTTAACGAGCTCGTTCCGATTCTTGTTCATCGGTTTTTCTACGGTATCATAGCCGGGACGCGCGAGAATCGCATCTGACCACGTTACGAAACTGCACGGCAAAATTGCACGGGATACTAAGTGCATTCTAATGCAATCACGCCTGGCAAAAATGTGCCAGCAATTTCCTCGAACGGAACAAAAGAATCGCGATCTCGCGAGGGTTTGCGCAGGCTTCTTCTTCGCGGTCGTGTACTTTAGCAGGACGAAGACGATGCAAAAAGGTGACGCAGACCTGAGCTGAACCAAGGGAGGTCCGCGTTTCGGTTGATCGAAGCGCTCGAGAACTCTCTTCGGCGAGCGTCCGAGTATTTGCTTTTTCGGTGCGACACCGAGAAATTCGTGGCAGATCGCGGCGTGTTTGCGCAAGCACGAGAGAGCCACTCCCGTCGAGCACCTGTCGCGAGAGGAATCGGCCTCCGGTACCGGTCCGAGATCTCGTTCTCGTTGGATCCTGGAAGCGAGCCGTGTAGAAGCGGTTGATGCGGGTTTATCTCGTGCGGCCGCTTCGCGACATGACGGATCGGTGCATTAGCGCGCTGATTAGGTCCTCTCGGTGGAGCATCGTTCGGAGTCACTCCCTCTTTCTCTCTTTCTCTCTATCTCTCTTTCACCTTTCCTCTCTTCTCTCCTTCTCTCTTCCTCTCTTCTCTCTTCCTCTCTTCTCTCTTTCTCTCTCTCTCTCTCCTCTCTTTTTCTCTCTCCTCCTTCTCGCTCTTCTCTTTCTGGTTTTCTTTCGATTCAACTCCGTCCCCGACTGGTGTCCGTCTCTCGCTTCTTTTTTCTCCTGTCCGACGGTTCCCGCGCGGCTCCTTCGGCCGGCTCGGACTCCGTTCGATTCCACTTTCGTTTGTCGTGAGGAAGGTGTCCTCCGGCCTCCGTAGGAGGGAACCGAGTGGAACCGAGTGGAACCGAGCCGCGCCGCGAGACGCTGACGCCTCTACAACCGGCGACGACTTAATTAAGAACGAATCTGTCCGTGGACCCCGACCGTACGATAACGCCGTCCCGACAAACGGATGATCGATATGCTGCGACACGATCCGCGATTCCGTTCCCACCCGCGCCGACCGAGTTTCCCGCCCCACAGACTCGCCTTGATCCAAAAACCCGGATATACGCTCCGTCTATCCTTCTCTTTCGCTCCGCGTTCGCGTCCTTATGCTATCTAGCAGCTCGTCTCTTGCTCTGCTCGTCTAGTTACTCGTCTCTCTGACTACAGGGCTGCTCGATCATTGGTCTCTTATGGTATTCGTATTTGTTTCCCAAGGCTATGCCAAAGATATTAACAAGGTTAGTATGTTATACAAACTATTATTATTATGTCACTGTTATCTGACCCTGCTCTTTTTTAAAAAAATGGCAAGTGTCAAACGACCAAGTCGGATCTCGAGTTCTGGGTCGGCAACAATTATTCTACTTTCAATAAAGCATTGAGATTCCACGTATCGGCGTGAGACATCATGCAGCATCCGTTATCATAAATTAATCAGCAGACCGAATTAACCCGAGATGCCACTATATAAGGCTGCTTAAGGTCGGAATGGGGGAAGCGATTTTTCGAAGAAGCGTTTCCTGAAAACGTGAGAGTTCGTAGGAGCGAGTCTCTGCGCCAGGTACAACAGGTGTTGGACAGCGGCGTTTGTTTCGCACGACCTTTCTCTCCGTCTCTCTTTGTCGCTCTCTTTCGAGGGAAGCGCGCATTCCTGCGGGACGCTCGAGGATCGAGCTCGTAGCTCCATAAATACAGTTAGCACCAGGCATCCGTTAAATTTTAATTAAGTCCGCGATCCCCGAGACTCGTTCTACCGTTAAGGCGCGCGGACGTTTCCCCGATAGGCGAGGGAAACTTTGACCGATGATGGGAAAATGGCACCTCGTCGCGTTCTACTTGATGCGATAGATCGCTTGGAACCGGCGGAGGCCGCGCCGACCTCGATCGAGAAATCCAAAC
Organism: Augochlorella aurata; assembly: GCA_028455555.1. Classification (NCBI taxonomy): domain Eukaryota; kingdom Metazoa; phylum Arthropoda; class Insecta; order Hymenoptera; family Halictidae; genus Augochlorella; species Augochlorella aurata. The sequence goes on along the minus strand of CM052156.1, from coordinate 5,040,972 downwards.
TGGTTTCCAAAGTGGCGCTCCAATTCGAATTAATAGTTACTCGGAGTTCTGGGGTTATTCCGTTATGTATAATAAAACGCGTTATACTTTCCACGATCTTTCACGGTTCGTTTGCCATTACGGCGGAATTGAATAATTACAATTCTCGGGAACGTTGACAAAATTCGCAAACGTCAATTATTCTTAACCCATTAAAATTGTTAAGAACGTTCTATACATAATAGAACATATATATGTATAATAAGACAGTTACAGAATCGGAGAAACGTCTCTGCAATGTTCTGCACGTTGCAATTAATGCAGCATAAGAATCCGCAGACCAATTATTAATTTAAGGCAGAAAGAGCCAGACTTTTCTCGTCATGCGGCCCCATAAACTTTACGAGCGTTGCGGTCTAGCTGCAGGCGAAACGCCTTCCGCCATAGCGATCGCAAGAATCCCATGGTACCGAGGCAACAGGGCGTGATGCCGATTTTTCCGCGGCGAAGTATTTCCCGGTAATAATCAGCTGCGATTGCGGCGAGTATCCGGACGCTAATTCCGTCGCATAAGTTTGAATCCGTGGCCGGGGACGCTGATATCTTCAACGCCATTAATATCTCGCATTCGTAGCCGGGATAACTATTCCGGAGATTAATGCCGGCGGTTGGCAGCGATATTCCGGCGAACGAGAGAGGCGCAGTCCGTCCCGCGAACGAACTCCCGGCCCCTCTCTCTCTCTCGCTCGCTATAATTACCCGTAATCCCTGACGAACCCACAGGAATTTCCTTAATGAGGGATTCACTTTGCAGCGGTGGCCTAACCGCGACGCCGACACGTCCCTAATTAAGGACAAAGCGATTAAGAGGCCGCGGGGCCGTTCCTGCCTCGTGCCGATCCTGCATTCGTCATTTTTGTCCCGGCGATGGAAACACGCGCTCTCCACGCGCGCACCGGCGTAGAAAACCCGTACGGTTTCGCGGGGATGCCGTGACGGCTGAAAAAAAGGGTGCATCAGCCAGGAAAAGAGCTGAAAGAACCGGGAGAGATTTTGCTGTCGGCCGCGGACTGCATCAGGCCAGACTAGGATAAGACCGGCTTAGAGATTGCCGCGTTTACGGCCAATAAAGTCGGCTTCTTGCTGCCCGTTAACATGTCAGCCCCAGTTTTTCATCGATGCAGCCTCTTTACTGCACCCTGCCCTCCTTCCCGGCCGCCTCGTCCGGCCTCGTCCCTTAGACTTCGCCATTTCTGGCCAACTCCGCTGCGCTTCGTGAAAATCGAAAATTCCGGATGCGATCGAGATGCGTCGGGTTCGATGTCGCTGTGAAGTGACAGTAGTAGTCGTCATTGTCATTTATATGGGCCACTAATATATATTGAAATTTATAGTATTAGGTTCTTTAATAATGACATTGGTAAATTCAGTTTAAGCAAGCTTTATAATTTCATTATTTATGATTTTTGAAACTACGATACGACCGAGATAAAAATGCAATTTGTACATTATCTTGCACTTCGCCGAGCACGAGTCGTAAACGCATAATAACCGACAATTTATTCGCATGATCTTATAGAACGGCGCGCGTTTAAATGTGCAAATGCTTATCGGTAGAGAAATCCAGTCCAGCGACAAAAAAGTTTATAAAATTGGAACGTGCACGCGGCGTTTCCTCGGAGACCAGTTTCGGAAACGAAGGAAATCTCGCGAGGAGCAGGCTCCGGTTTAATTTATACGGCTGAAAAAGAATAACGCCGAAACACAGCGGTGGAATGAAGGAAGCGAGCGCGAAAGGATCGAGGATCGCGTAATCGAGGAGATCGGGATTCCCTAATAATTGAAACGGATCGCAAGAAACGAGAACGCAGGAAACGAGGTGTAAACGGAAAAAGAAGTTGATAGAATGTAATTTCCGCGGGTAATAGTGCGAGCAAGTAATTCGTTCTCTTCGACCGGCGCCGATCTCGCTCTCTCACGATCCAGCGATCGTTTTTGCGGCCGACAAAAATCGACCCGGGATCGCAGCGAGTCGCCGGGCTGCGGCTCGGTACTGATTCGGCTGAAATTTGACGGGGCGAATAATTAACGCGTTATGGAGGACGTCGTATCCTGCGGAATTATTACGTTTTACTATTTCTATATTCGCGGAGCTTCGACGTTGATTGATGAAATTATGTCGGCTAATTACGGAAGTAATTACCGGGCACCGAGCGGGGATTCGTATCGCTGATAGTTTGTCGCGCTTGCGAGTTTTTCTCGCGTAAAAAGGGAACGGTTGTCGCGGCGATGTTTTTAGGGGATGATTGCTGAACCTTCGAGTAATCGAGAGTAATTTGTTGAACGCGGAAGTTGCGAGACGCGTCGGTGTAATCAACGTTTAATCGTGTCACGTTTGCTGGTTTCGCAGGTGAGAAATTGGCTGTACAGGATTAATTATTTTACTATGACACCTTTGACCCTCTAATGGTGTCATGGGGTGTTCCAGGATCCTAGAAATAATTTTTTGTGCACTCGTTAACGTTGATGTATTGCGAACGATATTAGCAAGCACGAAGCAGTTTTTAGAATGACCGGTTTTTTGTTGCATCGATCTACATAAAAATATCATGATAAATATTTTATAATATCGCTATACCTTGCAGTGTTCCCTTTTAAAATTAGACTTTATTTAATCCAAGCATACATGAGGGAGGCTAGACAAATGTTAAAGTTAAGATTAGAAATGTTATTCCAATCACGGAAATATTATTATAATTATGGAAATATTATCGTAATTACGGAAACGTTATTTGAAATATGAGAAGGCTACTGTAATAATTAATTGAAAATATTACTGTAATATATAATATTACAGATATAGATGATTACGATTTCAGACCGCCGTTTCATTACGGAAGAAATTGCGCAAAGTATGAAACGATGCAGCGTGTGTTGCCGATTCGCGAGATACGAGGCTGGCGATCGTCATAAATTTCACGTTAAAGAAGTCGAACTTCCTCTTAACGGACGGACCCGGATCGAATTAACGGTGATCCTTCGATCGAGGCGATCGCCGGCGAGTTTCGCGTGGTTTTTCTTTCGCCGAGATCGATGACACGCGAAGAAGAAGAAGAAACGAGAAAAGGAACCGAGGGGGAGAACAGGCTGGCACGAGTATGTGCTTCCGTGTACGTGAGCGATCGTACGTGGGTGGGCGTGCACCGGCCGACCGGTGTGCGTTTTGACGTTTCGACTTTACGATCCGGCACGGCCACGACAACCTGCGGAATTAAGGATGTAGATTGCTATCGTCGCGTCGGCTGGTCGCGACTGACCGAGCCCAGCCAGCGCGAGCACGTATATACACGTCCGACGAATCCACGCCCGGAGGTGCACCCTAAATCCCGTATTCGCGAATTCCCCGCAAGAAATTGCTGCACCCTCAGCAACATCGAAAGTTAATCCTCCGTTCCGATACGTGAAATATCGCACACCGACTTTTCCAACTTGCTATCACCTTAGAGAAGATCATCGTATTCCCATGATGTTACTTTGCAATGTAGTTTGGTAAATGTTACAATTAACTATATATACTTGTCATGTAATTGCGGTATAAACCGGCGACATAGATCAATTATATTTTCTTCACGTTTTGCTTGAGCACAATACTTTCATAAAATACATTATTTAGTACTAGATCTATTAAAGCAGTGGAAATTATTGTTCTCCGATTTTTTCTTTTATAATTGAATTTTTATATGAGGTAAAAATCGTTGGAAGTAGATCCAATCTTGACATATAAAACAATATAGGATGATCACGTTTAAGGCTGGGTAGTTTTAATGTTAATAAGGAATATTAAAGTATATATTTCTCTTAGCCAATTAGCAACTTTTGACGGCTATACTCGTTATGAGAAAATATGTTATAACAATTATATTCATCAAAGACGGCAATCTGGTTAAATCGATGAAAGGAAATAGGTCTCCGCGAATTATTTCTGGGAAATTTGAATGGAACGTTGCCCTTAGACTGTTTTAATGTACGTACATTGAACCGCGTTCAGTAATTTTATCGCTGCGAAATGTTCATGTTTGAGCAAGTTATGGCAAACAATTTAGTGCATCGTCTGACTCAAACAAGAAGAGAGACTATACGAAGTTTTTCAAATATGGATATTACTCAATGAGCATATAATAATTCAACGTGGACAACGTCGATCCCTCCATGAACAAAATTTCTAAAAAATGTCCAAGAAATCATTCACAAAGAGACATAGTTCTTTCCGAGCGAGCGTTCGATCAACGCGAGTCGCGAATAGCGCTCTTTCTTCAACATTTTACCGCATTACGATGCACCTGTTTTTGCCTCGGCTGCATAAACGCTCTTCCACGCATAATTGTGGATTTGTTTCTTGCACACGCAAGACGTACAGTAATATTAACGTTTGTTAATGGACACGCGTGTTCTTGCGGACCTCGTAAGCGCATAAACATTCGCGGACGGCGTGTAAGTGCCAGTAAACACGTCGTTAGGGTAAAAAAACCTCCTTTTGCCGGTTTGTGACATTCATCACGTGAAAACTTTCAAAAAGCCATACTCGCGGACTGTGCTCGTGCGCGACCAATCCCGGCGGAGAGGAGACGTGGAAATCGAGGAATTGCGATTCCACGGGGTCACCGGTGTTCTGTGCGTCGCAGCCGCGACTTACGATCACTAAATTCCAATTAGCCGCGCGGCTTGTGTCGTAACCGCCGTTCGATTCTAACTCATCGAAACTCGGGAACTGCTGCAACATGTCTCGAGCGACTGCTCGACTCTCGAGACTTCTAATCTACAAAGTGGAAACTCTGCTTCTCGAAATGTCCACTCCAATCAGACCGTCCTCGATGCGAATCGACTCGATCGCCGAAGAATCGGTAACGAGAATATTCTACGTGAAAAAAGTGATTCGAAAATGTGGGATACGATTTTTCCATACGAACCTTCCTTATCGAGATAATTGACCTCGAGGCAGCAGATTAGGGCAGCCACGATCGACCGGCTCGCGGAGGAATCTTTGAACTCGGCTATCTCCGAAATGGGTCCACGTGTGAAGAAGCAGCAAGGGGCATTTTTCGTTCGTTTCGAGTCGTAGAATGAGCCTATGCGGTTGACGAGCGTGGAAACCGCAAAATGGCGGCCAGAAGTCGGCTTTGCCGGACAAACGAGCGATCGTGTAACCGCTTAGCCGAGAACGGTTTTCTAAATACGGTCTAGCTGCTGCTCCGCTGCAGCCGAATCAGTCGGCAACCATAACTCGGTGTCCGAGGAGCATGCCGGCGTAGGTGGATTACGCAAGTTCGGTTAGGGGCCGCGGCCTGAAAAATTCGCGGGCTTTAATTAACGATCGTTACGGCATGCTACAGGTAAATGCAATCCCGGCAAGAATTTACTGCGCGACCGTGGAATATCCGACGGTGTTTCTTGCCTCTCGCAAAAGGGACGTGTATGTGCGTGTGAAAGAGAGAGAGAGAGAGAGAGAGAGAGAGAGAGAGAGAGAGAGAGAGAGTCGACGAGGGAACGCTACGTGGCCTTAGAGCTCTATCGGGGCCGGCTACGCACGAGGCGGGTCCCATCAGAGCGGCTTAGGTTAGTTTCGAAGTCTCATCTTACTCTCACGTGGGGCGGCGTAATGAAGCAACATGACTTGCGGTTTGCAGGGCCGTGTTCTTGCCTTATTGAAAGCAGTGTCGCTCATCCGCCCACTTTCGAATGCATCTATCTTCCGCGTCCTAGGACCTCGGCTAAATCCACCGTTCCATATCTGCCTCGTTGCTCCTTGCAGACGACGGTGACTGAGACCTACGCGAACCGTTCGCTGATTCGAGGATCGACCTTTCTGGCAGGACCTTTCGAGGGAACAATTTTACCAGATTCGTTTCAAAGACAATCCTCTCTAATTCCGAAGATTTTTTTCAAAGAGAAAATCGCAAGGAACCATATTAGTATATCACAGTTACGGAATTTAAAAGATGGAAGTAACTGTTGCATATCTTGGAGAGCAATGCAAGTTGCATTGTACATCGAAATTATATCTTTAAATTACTAGAATTCGCTGAAAATAATTATAAAATAATTACTAAATCGCTAAAATAATATAGCTGAAACCTTGAATTAGCTTGCTAAAATCTTGAAGAAATGAGACTTATTTGGTCATTGAACTGTATAGTACAGAATTGTCTCAGATTTTTCGGTTGCAAACTACGGTTATCAAAAATGCGTTCGTCGACACGGTTCGCCGAACGCCACCCCTAAAATAGAGTTCGCTTGTTCCCTTAATTATCGGCGAAGCAGAGAGAAATATACGAGCCGCGTTCCCGGTACGATATATTCTTTCGCCGCGAACTGCTGTGCGCGATAAATACGTCGGATCCGAGGATTCTCGCGTTACCCTCGTGATAAAAAGGAAATAAGAGAGCGAGGAGAGAGAGAAAAAAAAGAGTAGAGGGCGAAGGAAGGGTACCGATGGGCCCTTCGAAAAAATATAGTCTCCGCGAATACAGATCTAATAACTTGTCCGCTCACGTGGCGCGAAAGAAACTTTCCAAAGCGATTTACGGGGAAATTTACCGGTATGTCGGGCACCGCTGCATAATTCATGGCGCCCTGGGTGCCGACCCCATCCATTGGGCCCGCGACTCCGCGTTCACCGGGGACCAGTTCGCAGAAGGCGTCGGGGGAACGGAGAAAGTTCTCAGCGGACTTCGTCGTTGGCCCCTAAGACGTGAGCCATCTTCGTTCGCAAGGGCTCGTCCTCCGAATTCAACTTCTCCTAGATCGCTTTACACTGTCGCTGCTTCCTTGGATCATCTATCAGCTATTCAAAAGCATTTATTCGCGAGATAGATTTAAATAAAACATTCGAAACATAGTAGGACCCCCTATAACGCAAGAAACACGTTCACATAAATTCTCTTTCTCTTCTAGCAGTAGATTAGAATCGAAATGCGGTTATTTTTACTAAATGGTTGATCAAAGATTTATGCGATAGCAACGAGAATGATCGAATAAAAATCGCTGTATAAAACGAGATATTGTCTCGCGAATACAACATGCAAAAATAGCACCTAACATCACGTCTGTCAAAATTGCGTGCCTTTAATTCAGTATTTAATATTGTCAATTAAACATTATCGTCGACAAAAGTTACCTCGTTGCAACCGCGAAGAAAATTATAAATCGAAGAATTAATATAAATGCGTTGTGAGCGACGTGGCGACTTCCGGGCACGATTATGCAGCGGAAAACGAAAATCTCGCGGTCGCCTGAATAAGGCGTGCGAAAGTGAAAAACGCGGGCGCGGCACGTGACGCGGAATCGCGGATCGTCGCGTCGCCGGGGAACGCGATCACGATCTTACGCAACGATTTAAATGATCGGTACGCGGGTACGTACACACGTCCCCGCCGGTTTTTGCCATGTAATCGTTTTACAGTTTCCTACGGGGCACGGTCGTCCGAGCGAAAAAGTCCGGCGACACAAGCGTGAGCCGCGGTACCACGGGTTCTGGATTCCAGGGTGTCGAGTGTCCTTGAAATTGTACGCGGAGGAACGCCGTCCGACAAGAACGTTCGATTCCGCCGGGTCGATCATGACTCCGAGTCGTTCCGGATTATGTCTTGCTTCTCGCCGTCCCGTGTACTTGTCCCGTAGACGATTTTTTCGCCCGATCTTCTCGCAGCGTCTTTCCCGGATCGGGATCCTGCTAATCACGCACCGCGCTAATCACGAACGCGCTCGTTTCTCTTCCCCTACTTTCTCCGCGTTTGCTTGCTCCTCGCGGCTAGACCATGGACCCTCCAACACGTTTAAGTACTTTCTAGTATGCGAACCATTATGGTAATTATCATATTAATATTTGATAATTAAGAATTTTTTATTTATCGAGCCTATATCGACAGGATCTCTTACTTGAACAGGCAAATTCATTTTTCTGTATCTCTTTACCATTATTTTTATCGTTATATATTACCATTATTAACAAATAGATATACGAATAAACATAATTTGTCTGCCTCATATAGGAAATTATAAATATAATTATATTATAAAATTTGTAGTCATTGTAACTCTAAAGGTAATATAAAATATTATATATCGTTATATATAACATTTATATTGTAAACATTGTAAATAACGAATCTATTAAAATGAAACATGATTCTATTGATACAGATTGCATAAAACAGAAATTCTCAATAATAAAAGTGCCGTAATTAACATCAGCGAATCAAGAGCAAACGAATCCAGAGATGCCTCATCTATCAGATGCATATTCCTAAATGCACTTTCTGTCTGCAATATTCCCAGTGTTTCCGTCGATGGTCGTCGTACTAGCAGACATTGACGGTGATCTTTCCCAGACGTTCTCCCTGGCAATTCCCGGCGGAACGGTGGACGATCGGACAAAAAAGGGGAGCCTTGATCCTTGATACGCCGCCGTACTAGAGCACCGCGCTCATTCGCGAACGGCAAATCGACGAAAAGGGCGTTAATATTATTTATAACGATAATTAAGAGCAGCCACGGGCGATACCGAGGGGGCCGGGGTTCGGCTGGTGTGCGTGTGTCCGACGGTGCCCCGCGCCACGGGAGACCATAAAATATCTTTAATGCCTTTCCGATTCAAATTTGGCCCTTAATGGCTGTAATAGTCATCGGTGCCCGGCGAAGAGCGAATCGAATCGGCCGGGTGCACCTGTACCACGGGATAGGGACAGCTCTTTCGCGAGCGTGGGTGCATCTCCGGCCCGATCTGCCAGCAATATCGACGGCCTCCAGATTAAGACCTTTTCCTTCCACGTTCTGTCCACCTTAACCCCTTTTTGCCTCTGTTCTACTCTTCCGTGGAGAGATCGCCGGTTAATCCACGTCGACGTTTCTGCACGCGATTTGCTTGGCGGGAGAGAAGTCTATTGTCTCCGGATCTTCGTTGGACTATTGTTACTAGACTACGAACTTTTATGCGAAATAAAAATTGTATGTATATTTTTATATGATGCAGAAGCTGCATAGATATTTTTATCGTTGCGTAATTTGTGGTGTGAATATGAATATTATTGAGTGAAGCATCTAACAAGTTAAATATATATATTATAATTTTTATTATTCATCGTACACATCTAAATAGACAAATTTCCATTTCGCCTAAAAATTTGCAGACTAAGAATGAATTCACCCCTGACAGTAAAGTCACCCCTGAAAGTCACCCTTAAAGTCACTCCACTTCCGAACATCGCAAAATCAGCCCGAAAATGTTAGTAAAACGACGATTACGAGAATTCGCGCGACTAATAATGAAGACCGGTGACCCGTACAGCGAACACATTCAGAATACATGTCCGAGTGGCGAGGAAGGTGCTCACCGAGGTGGAATTTAGCAAGGTTTATGCGGTGCGGGGATCTCGAGCGTGGCCGAATATCTCGAATGCAAATGAAATTAATTTCTTGCCTTTTTCGTTGTTCGCGGACCAAGGGGGGTGGCGGGAGATCGGCGCGGGGACATAGACCGGGGTGGACAGTCCACTTTGTCCCCTCCTCTTTTTTCGTGGTCGCTGTTTCTATTAGTGCGAGCCGCTCGAACGAGCCTGTATAAATTAATTAGTAGATATGTCCCGATACGTGGCCTCCCACCGTACGACGTGCCGCTATCTCGTTCTCTATCGAACGTCGACCGCCGTGGGTAACGCATTACGATCTCTGGTGGTAGTAGCGGTGTGCGTGCGCACACACGCCGTCCCTTTCTCCCTTCGTGCCCTCCCGCGTCTCGTTCTCCTCGTCAGTGACACGCTCTCGTCCTCGCTCCGAGATTCTTCTCTCCGTCTTGCTCCCTTTATCTCCCTCTCTCTCTCTCTCTCTCTCCCTCTCTCCCTCTCTGTATACGTCCCTCTTTCTCGCTCGCTCTCGCGCTTTCCGTTTCTCTCGCTCGCCTTCTATCTCCGTTCCTCTCTCCGTCTCCCTTTTCCTCCCCGTTTCTCTCTCGCGTCCCGCGTCGCCCTTTCTCCCGCAGCCGCGCGCGCGTTGCCCCCTACTGTCTGTCCATTCGCGCATGTACACCGGCATGTTGACCGCGTGTGTAGAGCCGTGTATATCGACCACGTACACGGAGGTGTCGGTAGAAAGGAGACCCCTGCAAGGGCCACCGAAGAATACTAACGGTGTCCCGGTGGCTGACACACCGAACGACTACACTGACAATGAGAGCAAGGGTGTAATTGGTTCCGGGGTAATAAAACACGGTGCTCGGGAGATAACCTCCGGTTGTACGCGTCTACGATATTCTTTCGGCTCGGCCACGCTCCGCTCGCCGGCTCGCGATCTCACCGGACGCTCTCTGCCTCCCTGAGAAACCGAGCAGCGCTGCTTACCTGGCGTTCTAGAGCGGCTAATGTTTTAGATCCGGTGCGAATTCGGCGCTTTTCGTGGCGGACCGGATGACAGAGCAACGTAGTAACGAACTATGTGCATCAACATTCTCCATTTCTTTCAACCTTCTTTCCAACGTCACTCTATTTCCAAAAATGAATAGATATTACCACAGCACGGCGAGGATTTAATTGTAAAATTATGAATCCTTGATTTTCCTTATTTCGACATAAAATTAAAATATATCATCGTGTTACATATATTTAGATTTGAAAAAGAATGAATTTTGTTTCTCCTACTTAATCTTGTAGATCATATATTACTGTTCGTTCAACCTTAGCCTCGATTTCTGCGATCATTTAAGCCTGAAGGATCGAAGAGTTCATCGAAGGTAGCTAAGCAAACGAAGACCTAATTAGACCACCGTGCCGAATCCTGTATCGAACAGATCAAAAGACTGACAGGAATCGCTGGGAATATCGTGGAACTGGTCCGAGATGCGGGTCGTCAGCTGGAGGAAGTGGATCGCGATACGGTTGTCGACGCGTGAGGTCCAGGATTAGCTCGTAAACGGGCTCGGCGGGCCTGGTCTCGGCGCGCGGCTTTCCCGCGCCACCGGGAATCGATTCTTCGCGATGGTTCGGTTTTTCGAGCACGAAATTCTTTCGGGGATGGCATCGGTCCCGCGAGCTGTCCTCTGGAAACGCGCAGCTAGAGCGGCCGCGCAGCGGCAGACGGAGGCAGAGGATCGTCCGAGGCTCGTTCCATGGAAGAGGAAGGTGGTCCAGGGCGGCCGAAGCATTCCCGGCTCAGGGTGTGCATTAAATATGATATATGCTTATTGAATTTGTAAGTAAAACGGCCGACGGTAGAACTGCAGCACCTCGGTTGTAGGACGGGACGCGGAGTCGGAGCGGACGGGGAGAAGTTCGAAAGAGAACAGAAATACCAAAGGAGAGGAGCGTCTTCTCTCCTTCTCGGTCTTCGTTTCCTCTCTGCGTCCGTTGCTCTTCCTCTCGTTTCGAAGCGAGATCGGCTTCCCTCCCCACCGGCCGTCTCTCTCGCTCGCTCCCCGACCTGGTAGCCATGGTGGTAAAGCGTGCATAATTAGGAGGAATTCAACGGGGATTACCCTCGTACGGATCCCATCCAGTCATCCCGCTGCTGCCCTTCTTTGTCGAGCAACTAATTTATTTAATCATTCCAGCGTCGTCCACGAGGCGGCGCCTTTGCCCGGCCGCGGCCCCTAAGTTGTTTAATCGCCCTAAGAGGCTGTTCCTTCTCCTCCCAAGGCGCCCCGCGACGCCCCGCGCCAGCACCGTCCCCGACACTGGTGCTCTTCATCGCGAATCCCCGTGTCCGTCGCCTTCGTCCTCGTTCCCCGTGTCGTTGTTTAAATTTTCGAGCAGTCCGGCCAGTTTCCCCCGTCTCTTCCGCGACCGGACGCTGCCGTATTTCCTCCGTAACGTCGCGCGGCACTCGGAAGCGAAAACTCTCACCTCGTGCGCATCGATTTCATCCGTATCGATGCGGATGCGGTTGCGGAGATTATAGTATATCCGATTATGTTGATTATACTCTTTCGGAAAGTTTCACCGTTCTCATCGCGAATGAATTCCTATCGTCTCGAAGTCTGCCGTAGTCGAAGGGTCAATATTGTTCTGACACTTCGTGGGGATTTTTGGTACTTCTTTTGGGAAAGACCATTTTTGCGGCGACGCAGTGGAGAGTAAATAGAACACAAAGAAGAGGGACGGAAGTGGACAGAGGGGTCGATAATCGGGCGAGCGTGCCGTGGCGGGAGCCCGGCCGACTGTGTTTTGCCCGGTCGCGCGTACATCGAAACGGAATCCGGTTCGTGGAACAAAACCGCGTATCCTCCTTGACAAATTGAGTCTCGGGGAGAGGAGTACCCTTTCGCGCTCGCATACGTCACTGGTCGCCGCTTCGGCGATCTAGGCGGACGAAGTTAATCTTCGAATTTGAGAGAACGGTCTCGCAGCGTAATCTTGCACTCATTTTTGTCGCGAATGCATCGAATCCACCGTTTAGTTGAAAAATATTAGTTGATTTAATAATATTAACCCTTTGACAATTTAACTCTAAATCTAAACTAGTTTTCTGGAACTACAGTATTTTCCGTGATCAATATAACAATTCATTTTCTTCCCAATAATTTCAACATTCCTGTGAAAGAAATCTCAAAGTTGAACATCTTTTTCATCCTCAAAATTACAATTCTCATATTCCTAAACATATATAAATTTCTTAAATACAGAATTAAACAATTGAAATATCCTCACCAGCAATCATCGAAGTATAATGGAAACCTGTTATCTTCCTGTCTTCTAATGCCTCGCGAATGCGATTATTTCTATCCTCGTCTGCCTAATTTGATCTCCAAGTCACAGCTCCTCGTCGCATTCTAATATAAATATATTCGGATTCTAAAAAACCTAGTCCGAATACTCGAGTCCAAAAATTTCTGCGACAGAGTACCGGTTCGTCGAACGCTGTGCTCGAATAAATGAATGCGAAGTTAATTAGACAGCGTGGACGGCCGTGTGACGAGTAATAAGCGCAACGAGTCCGCGGCGAAGATCGAAGAACAGAAGTATCGAAGTCGGAGGGAAGAAAAAGAGGATCAGGAAGAAGCGGAGGCCGGTGGGACACTAGCGGAATAAGAAGAAGAGGAATAGAGGGAGCCGTGCTCGAATCGAACGAGTATAATTTTAAGCGGAGTTCTTTCAGCTCGAAAGTTAACCGGTCTGGTATTCTCCTGCCTGAATTATCGTTGACCTCCAACACGGTCTTACAAGGCACTCTCCTCGAATACAGGGTTTCTCCCTGTGGCCCATCCCCTCGCTCCCCGGCGTTGGGACCCGTGGCCGAGCCGGGGCCCGTTCCGACAATGTTGCACCACATAAATTGATACCCTGGACCCGGGAGTTCCTGTGTTACCGGCGAGCATCGACATGCACATGCACCGGTGCACCGATGCCGATGCCGATGTGCGCCGTGCATGCCAAGAGAGAACGAGAGAGAGAAAGAGAGAGAGAGAGAAGAGGGAAAGAGAGAGAGAGGGGACTCGAGGCCCGCCGTTACCGAGCAAGCCTCGGACACTGGATACTCCTTCTGTCACCGAAAACTAAAACCGAGCGCCGAAAAACGCCGCGCCCCGGCCCCGGCAATAAACACTCGGCCCACTTTCACGTTCGTTTATCTTCCACGGCTGATCTGTACTCGAAAGCGCCCCGGTGAAACGTATTAATTGCCCCTTTCCCGAATAACTCGTCCCTGGGGCCCCCCATCTCTCCGACGGGACCCTACGGTACCCGCGCTCGAAATTAGAAGCCTCGGGACACCGGCCTGAAACAATTACTAACCTCGGAATCGCGGCTACCAACTTGTCCTCTCGTGTTAATCAATTGTTCGTAGGCGGAACGAAAGTCAGCTAGGAGATAACGTCTAGTTGTACACGGTGGTGCTCCGGATACTGTTACCTCAATTCACACGACTATTATTACTGGCGGAGTGGAACTAGTAAATGTTGTTAGGACGACTTTGTTTTTTGAAATGTCATGATGTATTTCTTGATGCAGTAATCGATGCAACTTGTAAAATACATTAACCTAATTGTGTCAACGGGGTAGTAGTTCAGCTGATATTTCAATTTAAAATCAATTGGAAATGGAATAATCGAAATGAAATAGAAAACGTCAGAGATAAAATACAAATAATTAAAAATAATATATGGACAGCCAAAAGTAAAATCGAAAATAAAGTGTAGACATTTTTATAAGCAATGTCGATCTGGATTCAATTGTTGAAAAATGTGTACGGAGAACGGGCTTCCGGTACGGTATCGTGATTAAGTCGGTTTTCAAGGGTTAACGACGCCAGGTTGACGCGAGCGGCGAGCCAACAAAGGATTCCCACGACAAAACGGCCCCGGGAGAAAACGGCACACGAGGATGAGTCGCGAGATAGCCTCCCGATCGGAGTCGTTCCATTTTTCTCGGCTGGCAGGCTCGCGAGCTCCACGAGATGCACGATCGCGGCTCGGTTTCTGTGAAATATCATCGGGCCCCGGATTTGCATACAGTGACGCGGAGAAAGGTGCCATTTCCAGCGCCGCGTCTCGCCCCGTTCCAGCATCGTGGAAAAGAGGAGAAAGCGCGGGAGAGCGTCGCGAGCTTCGATCGATCGACCGGTCTCGATTACTCGATCGGCGGGTTCTACGGAAAACTGATTTTATCCCGCTGAAAAAAACCTTTGGTTACTTCGATCCGGGTTGAGCAACGAATTGGTCTGATTGGAAGAGGTATGCACGGAAGAATCGCCAAGATTGATGCAGGATCGATGGGGAGAAAATCGGTTGTTAACTTTGATTCGATCGATGCATGAATTATTCCGATTGCAACACGTCTTTCTTTAGAATTTTTTAGAATTGATGGATTGAAAATCGTTTGTTCACTTTCATCAGAAATATATGATTCGAAGCTATCTACGAAATAATTTCCTAGTTTAAGGTGTAATAGAATTGATCGATGGAATATCGTTTGTCCACTCTGATTTAGATTAAAAATTAATAACTACTCTACTTCTGACTATAGACTCGTTGGACAAGAGAGATTTATTTCGATCAAGCTCGTAGAATAATTATGTTAATTTGAAGATTTCCACAAAATAACGTCCTAGTTCAGCAAAGAATTTATTGATAGAAAATTGTTTCCCCTTTGGATCTAGCTCAAAAATTGAACTATTGCGATTTGAAGACATCTATAAAATATCTCCCAGCTTCGCATAAACCATATAGATCGCCAGTTGACTATGATCTAGCTGATCAGTCTAATAGAAGAGTTCCTTAGTTCAACGTAGAATCGATGTCAGCCATTCTGACCTCAAAAAAGAACTATACCGATTCCAAGGTAAAACAATTAAACAAAATAATTACAATAACAATTTCCTAGCTCACCATAGACTTGTTATATAGAAGATCGTTCCAATGGACCTATCTCAAAAATGAACTATCCCGATTTCAAGAGATCCCCGAGAAGAATTCATCAGCTCAACGTGGACCTGATAGATAGGAGATCGTCGGTCCACTTTGGCGAAGCTCGGACACAATTCCGATCTGGCGGCGTTCATGGAAGGGTCGGCAAGTTTGACGGAGCATCTCGCGGATCTCTGTCTATCACTGGGAGCCTGGGACAGTGCGCTGGAAAGCCGAGTGTCCCCGCCTCCGCTGACTGGGCTCTTCAAGCCCGTGTGCGCCGGCCCGGAGGTTTTACATTCCGCGAGGATTTATCGTAGGAAAGAACGTGTTCACCGGTGTAGAAGCAGCGTCATGAAGGGGACCGTGATCTGACTACATCTCTTATGCGCGCTATATATCAGCCTGCCGGCAGGCAAGAAGGAGACGGCCAGGAAGAGAAGGTAACTCTCCACCGCCGCGCGGCTCCGCCGAGTCCTGCGGCCCGGCCACGGACGGACAGCTACGTGTGTATACAACCTTAGGTACCTACGTACCCGAGCAACGTAAACCAGATAAAAGCAGCGCATACACGCCGACCCCGGCCGTGGACCGCGCCGAAAAACCTCGGGACCCCGAAATTTTCTTATTATTTCAAGGAATTCCTCGCGCGATGGTCCTAGCGATACCTCCCGGCTGCCCTTTCTTCCAGAGAGGAAGATGGACACCGGAGAAAAACGAGGATGGACGCCGAGGGAAGACGGGTTCGGTGTAATCGTGATGACTCGCGCGAGTCTCGGCCCTGGAAACACAGTTTCACGCGGTTCCGGCGAAACATTGTTCTTGGTGACGGTCTCCTAGTCGAAATTCGGACCTTGAACTTTGCTTTGTGGAGTCTCTAGATTGCATGGTGGATGGTGGATCGTGTCTGAGCCCTTCAATCAGAGCGAGAGCTGAAGAGGTGCTTAAATCGCGAATCGGGTGATTTCGATTGTCTCTTTCCATTCAGAGGCGTGTGACAGTTCTTTCTTCGTCCTGGCTATCATTTAAGTTAACTATATAGTCTTTGTAATGCATTCAGTTTTTTAGGATCAAAGAGTCCTATCAGATTCGAAGACGTTCTTTAAACGTCATAGACTATCTCTAGATTAACAGATTCTAGCTCAAACGAGAGAAATAGCTACCTTTGAAGCTACCTGATGTTCTGCGCTACAAACAGTGCAAAAGGTCACCCTTTGGAAGGAAAAGTAGCACCCATCACCCAGCTAGCAGATGATCTCTATTATCTAGAAAATGATGAGATCCAGGAAACATACAGTCTCCAAGACAACTAGATTTCAGCTCAGACAAGAAATATGCCAACTTTCTATTCTTATAGGTTGAATTATTCGCCAACGCAATCATCGAATCTCCTTCGCTGCACACAGAGTTTCCAGGCCGGGAAACTTTCGTCAGATTTCAGCTGGATCAAGGCAAGATCTTTCTCGGTTTGGACCGAGGAAACCCTAATAAGATCCCAAAGGTGTGTTTCCGATGGGAGAAGATGCCGGCACAGAACGATTAAAGTTGATCGATACGGGCTCCCTTTTGTCAGCTGTCCGTAAAGCGAGGATTAGAGGCGTTGATAGACGAACAACTTCCGCTTTCGTGTCGCGCTGGACGTGGAGGAGTGTGTTTGGGAGTCTGGTCTGTTTTGATGGGATGAATCGGGTGAATACGAGATGAGCCAATCCGATTACGAGAGCTTGTCTACCAGGGATTAGGCTGCTCGGCCGTATAGAGGAACCTTTTTCAAGTGGCGTTTCGATCTCTATTTCGTCGTTTCGGCGGACCTGGCTATCGAGTCGTTTGTAGGGATCACCGGTGTCAGACATGCGTCACTGCTTGCTCGAAGTGTCCCATTTTATCACTGCAAGCTTTAATGAAAATTGCAGTAATCGATGCGGTTGCTTTTTTGGAAAGTTCGAAATATGAGAATTGACTATGGTGTCGTGGAATTCTGTTCGTTTCTATCGCTGGAAAGTAGTATGAAAATTGCAGTAGCCAACACGTCTGCTTCTTGGGAATATTTAAGATATGGGGATCAAATATCGATTCGTGAAATTAGGGCCTATTATACTACAAAGTTCCACGAAGGTTCTAACGATTAATATGTCAGCTTCTTTGCAGAGTTCGAAATAGTTCTAATATCAAATTCATCATAGCCTCTTATGAAATCTGATCGAAATGTCAAACCTATAAATTCCCTAACGCCACGTGTTACAATTATAACTAATTACATTAACAACATTAATTCGACGTCCTTTACGTAAAACAGTAAATCGCGATCGTCGTCCACGAGTGACCCTGAAAGCGACCATCTTGCTCGCTGCATCTGCCACTTGGTAAAGTTGCAATTACGACGATGGGACTCGCGTAGCCGCGTTTCGAATCGACTCTTCTCCACGAGCGCATCTCGGATCCCTCAATTCCAGCGGCCCGTTGGCAATTTTCTATTCCGCGCGCCCATTCGTGGCCGCATTTCGCAGCTGTTTCGGATTCCGGGCAAATTCGAGGAGCGCGATCTCGCCCTCAGCAGCTTCACCGAGCAATGACGCGGCATGACGTAATTAAACGGCTCCGTATTATCCGGCAGTTAACTCGAACGTCGTAGGAGACACCTCTTTTTTGCGTGGCGGACCCCGCGCGCCGTGGAATCTCTCTCCTTCTTTCATTCTCTCGCCGTTTGCCGGTTTTTCTGTCGTGGTCCGCTCTCTTCTTCCACCTTTCTGTCTCGCTTTTTCCCCTCGGCCCCCGGCGTTCTCGTTTCTCCGTGTGCGCGGGGTAGGCCGCGGCGAGCCGAGCAGAGCCGCGACCGGCTGGTACCGTCTGGCTGGTGGCGACGCGACGGTAGCCTGGCTTTCGAGAGCCGTAAACCTAAGCTTAATTACCAATTAGACGTAGCGCGGAGGCACGCTTTCGCCCGGTAAAATCGATTAGTGGTATGGGACACGACGAGTACCACTGCTTGGTGCTTCGCCGCGGGCTCTGCCCCTCTCCCGGCTGTCCCCCCTCGCACTAATTTACCGATACACGAGCACACGTTCTATCCGGCCGTGCAGCCTACATACGTGACGGAGCAACCCCGTCGCCCGTTACCGATCCGCTTATGCAAATCGGCTGCATCGCGGAAACGGCCGTCCGGCTACCCTCTCGACCGGGCCCCAACGAACAACCGCCGCGCTCGGCATTCCTGCCGACCCGATTTTTCCTGCCGGATTCCTCTCGTCATTAAACTCTGGATGCAGCTCCGCGGCTAGAGAACCGATCCACCGCGCATCGCATTCCACGCGGAAAAATATCGCATCAGGAAACAGATGCGTCCTTCGCGCGTGTAATCTTTTTACAGAATGTTTAGCCAGAAGAATGCGCGCTAATGGTGCGTGGAATTATACTGTAGATTTTATGCGTTTATAACAGGCTATGCAGTTTCGAATTGAATCGCTACATTATATTCTGTTATCGAGAGTCATTTTGTCTGGTTTGATAGTTCCAGTATTAAATAACAACTTTGTTACACGTCGTCGCTTTCCCAAATTTCGTTGTACTATTGGGTTTATTCTTCTCGTTTGAATAATTCAATAAACGGAAAGAGAATTTTTACCAAAAAATGGCATGTAACTAGATCCAAAAATTTTATTGTGAAATGCATTATTCGATAATGTTCTCTATTTATGTATTTTATTTAATGTTTAAACACGTCTCGTTACTATACAGCCAGAAATTACGACGCGATGAGGATAATGAATACAATTAGATTTATTCAATGGGATTGTTTCGATTCCTCCCCGACGAATCGATAGAATCAGCGACGGCGCATAATTCGTGCACACGACGACCGTAGAGATTCGATGATCGACGCAGGACGAACGATAGCTCGCTGCGGTTCGATTGACAGTCACGGAACACGCGATGCCAGACCGTGGCTGCATGACGAACCGTTCAGACGAGTCGATACCTTTCATCGTCGGCTGCGTACAAGCTTTGAATGAAGATTAACGGGGGAACGGTTACAAAGCCCCTGAACTTGTCGGGAATATTAATCCGCGATCGATCCGCTCCTCCCACTTATACCTTTTCGCCGACTATTCGACGTTGGCGAATCTCTGTTTCATTTGCATTCCTCGGACCCCGCATTGTTCTCCCCGGAATTTCTTTCGTATGATACATTGTTCCTTCAACGTTTTCGTCACGTCTCGATTTCACGGTTTACATGGAAATAGACGAATTAATTCGTTGCGACTAATTAAATAATAGTTAATTAAATGGTATTTGTTAACTTAATGAGAGTCTTTCTATTTATTAAGATCTTTCTATTTATTATTATCTATCGAGAGTATTTCTATTTATCTAAATGATTAAAATCATAAAATGTGAGAGGAACCTTTGGAATCACTATATTCTTATTAAGAAATAAGCACTTCTTTTTATATGTAACATTACTTAGGACATAAAGAGCGCTATTCCAAGAACGTCGCTCGCGTTCCACCTAAGCAGGAAGTTCGGGACTAGGGACCCGATCTCGAAATACCGAAAACAATCTTCGAAACGGTTGGGCCGGTAGGAACCGGTTCGCGGCGAGGAATCGCGGCGAATCGATTTCGCGTCGGATTTGTTTGGCGCGAGTTGGCCCGAAAACGCGCGGCGAGCCCGGCACGGAGGAACCCGATCGGCGTTTCGTGCAAGGTCAGACCGGCTGTACGGCAAATTTATTTCACCGGAAACGCCTTCCTATTCCTTTCATCGCTAACGACCGAGAGAGCGGCCCCGGCGAAATGAACTCCGGCGAATTCGCCTCTCGAGCGAACCGACCGAATCAACCGACCGAACGAGAGAACGTACGAACGAGCGGACGAACGCCGCGGCGTGATCGAGACACGCAACGCTCACCGCGGAGAAAGGAATGGAACACGCGGCGAAATGGCCGAGCGGCGCGGAGCGGAGCCGAGAGCCGATCGAGGGAACTCGATCTCCTTCGTTACAGCGGTATCGTTCCATAATCCGGCACCGTAGGCGGTACACGTACACGCTCGATTCGGGAGCGTAAGATCCACCGAATCGCGGAACGACCAGCGAAGCCGCACCTGTTCGCGCATGCGATCCGCTCGCCCCCGTGGCTTTCGATCTTGCACCTCGCCCCGATCCTCCTTCCTCTCTCTCTTCATCGGCAGTCCCCTGCGCTCTCTTAATTAATTCGTAAACGATCGACGGTTTTCAATTGCTCGTTAGCCGCGAGACAAATCGGTTCGCCGGCGCTGCGCGAGTCCGAGCCGGTCGAGCTGCGATTTTCCATTCATTCTTCCGCCGTCTGAAGCCTGGAAGCTGCTCCCTGCGATTCTTCGCCGGCTAAATACTCTTTCTGAAACGGTGTCTAGTTCGTAGGATGCGCGCGGATGAACAATCGATGCAATTTGGAACGATTTTTATCGAGCATCGAAGCAACTCTTTTTCTGAGAAAGGAAACTATACTAAGGAAACCCTCGTGTTGCATCCTATTTCAGACTAATGTTTATGATGATCGTAAAAATGTATTATCTACGGTATTATTACCGAAAACATTATTTTATAAATCGTATTATTAGAAGTATATTTTTATAAATATAAATATAATTATTCTTATAAAAATAATTTACTCGTGAATACCTATAAGTTTAATCAGAAGCTGCAGTGCAACGGACTGCAATCGATGCAACTTTCGGTCAATCGCGTGTAGCAATTACTTATCGAAGCATCTCTTGCTCTAAAACAGCAGTCTAGAACAGTCATTTGCACATAGTACGCCATATCTTAATCGAATCTAGTTCCCAATTTCGAACGATGCAGCTCGTAGAAATTTCAGCTGATTCCTAGGCGTCCGCGAGTGCGCGGTAAAATGACTGCAAGGTCGGAGGAGCAGTTTAATCCACATCCAGGAGACGCAGGGTCTGCCGGTCACGTTCTATCGTCGCGTCTCTCGGAGGGACATTATTTATAGCGCTCGCAATGCCACCGGCGGGTTAAGATATCGCTCTGAAATTGGTCGGCGTACAGGCGACGGCGATACCACGCGGAATTTTTCATCGGGCCCCGCGCTGCGCCGCGCCACGCCGGCCGCTGCCTTTTTCTTCGGTGTCGCAGTCGTCGGGTTCAGCTGCCGGTGCCGGCAGCCACCGAGAAAAAGGGACGAGGAGCGGCGAACCCGAGATTAATTGCCTATCGACCGTTTGTCTCGAGAGTCGACCGCGCAAGGCCCACTTTCCGCGGGGCCAGTTTGTTCTTCGCTGACAGGAGTATCGCGGCCGCGGATCGCCGCTCCCTCGAAAGACCTACGCCTAATTATGGCGACCGAACTCGGGTACGAGAAGGGTACGAGCTGCGTTACGCGACGAGGGGACGCGATAAGGCCACTTCGCCGGCAGACGCGTTTCCACGATTTTTCGCAGACGAGCTCCTGCCGATCGAAGCCTGTTCCCGCGGTCGAAGCACTGGGATTTTTGGGAAATTGATTTTTCAAGAAGAACGTGGCAAATTAGAGGAGGTTTAAGTCATCGCTTCGTCGAAATCGATCCGATTCGCGAACTATAGATCCCTAAACTCTGCAAGCTTGCTGTTAGTCACATGCTGGAACACGATGCATTCGCGTATTTTTATCTCGGGAACTATTCATTGGATCGGGACGAACTTTGATTTGTTTTAATCTAGAAGATCGGAGCTAGAACTGTAAATTTTCTCCAGTCGGAAGAGTAAACTGATAACCCTGTATAACAACTACAATAAGCGTCGTCTTATAAGCTTGTACATCGAAGATCTAAGGATTTTAAGAAAATGCTTGAGATTTGGACAAAGCGCCACATTTTTCTATGAACTATGGTACAATTACCACCGTTTGTAATAACAAATTATTACTATATGTAATGCACTATTTCCTGCAGCATGAGTCCAGAAGCAGAGCATAGTTTCGACGAGAAGATTCGAGGACCTCGGTTGTCGTGTGGGTGACCGGCTTCGACGAGCGCAGCAGCCTGAGCCAAAAGGAGCGAGATGAAATCGGTGGCAGTGATTGTTCGCGGGAATTGCGTCGATTCCAGGATTTCAAGGAACCGGTCGCTCGGGGGTCGATAAGCGGCGATTAAGAAGGATGTTCGCGCGCGTAACGCGACCCGCCCGTCGTAAAGCCTTCCTCGGAATGGACGGGACGGCGCAGGACGCGCGTAATTATTCGCGAACGAGCTAATTGTTTCGGTCGGAATTACAGAGCGGTCCGAAACGTTCGCGCACGCTCGCCGCCGCTCGCCATCGCTCGACGACGCATTTCGAGCTGGAACCGTCCCATCGGACCGTTCCGATAATTTCGCTGCGACTCCGAGTACCCTAAATTGTTGTTTGTTTAATGGGCGAGCACCATTATTCGGGGATCCGAGACTAACGAGCGACGACCTCGTGAGATTTTTTTCTCTCCTCGTTCCCTTGTTCTTCCACTCCTCTCTCTCTCTCTCTCTCTCTCTCTCTCTCTTCTTCTCTCTCCTTCTCTCTCCCACCGTGCCCTCAACCCCCTCGGATCCGCTTTGTTCCACTTGGCCCCTCTCGTACCCCCTCGGCCGGGATCTTCGTTCTGGCAGTACGTCTCGAAAAGGAGTCGCTGCACGCACACGTCGTCGCGCCTCGGCTTTTCTCGAGCGGTCGATCTTAATCTCTCCCACGAGGAATTCGAGAACGCGGTGCTTCGTTTTGCTCGGCCGCCTCACCTTTCGAGACCGGTAGCTGGGTGTCCGTTTTATTTTCTTTTTATTCCTGCTGCGAGTCCTGAGACCGAGCAACAGGCGACACGCGCAGCTTTTCTTTAATCCCGACACCGGTCCTTGTTTTCTCCACGGTTTCCGTACAGAGAAATGCGGTTCGCACTGGTTAAGCGCTTCGAGATTGTAAAGAGATTTATCGATCGATTTCGAAAGTAAAGCGATGAATTTTTACCGAACAGTGAACCTATTCGACTCTCGTGTAGTATAAAATCGGTCACGGTACTTGAAAGCGTGCTCAATTAAGCAATTCCTTCATTATTACACAAACGCTCATATAATCTTGGTAAAATTGAAGAATTTTAAATCGGAATGAATTTTGATAAAGTAACAATTTATTTTCTACGTTTGATATAAACATCTTCAGCGCTTAATTTCTCATCGGAAAACAGCTTGGACCCGACGATACGTAAGCTTGACATACATCTGTTCCGCAAAGTGTTAACGTCGTTCGAGTTCGAGGTTATCCGACGACGTCGCTGCAAAAACGGGGAGCCCGATTTGTTCGAAAGTTAACAAGAAAAGGGTAGCCGTCGGGAGCGGTTGAATTTTCGGGCAGGAAGATCGCGAGACAAGGGGTCACGACGAAACGAGTTGATAGAGGCGCGAGCGGCCTCGTTGTTCGCGGCAGTCATTTGCAACGCTCAAAGGGCACCGAAAGCCAGCCCGTGTGTCCCTGGTTTTTGCGGGGTCGCGTCTCTCGTCGCGTCGGATAAAAGTCCCGTCGCGGAATTCGCAAAAACCGCGAATCTTCGTTCTCGGATGACCTCGCGTTTATGGGCAATGGGCGAGGCGAAAGTCGCGCGTGTCGCGCCTCGGTCCTCCCGAGCCCGCTCGAACAGAGAGAAGCGAATGAGGCCTGGCGAGCCGAGCCGAGCCGAACGGGTCCGCTGGATGTCGCGGAATGAGGCGAGGAGCAGCCACGGGGTAAAAAAGGGACGGCGAAACAGCGCGGATATTATTTGCCATTAAAGCGAGGGACAATTTAAAAGCTATTACTATTACTCACGGTGTTCGTGTGTACGCGGCCTGTCGGCTGTTCTCGGCCCTCGCCTGTTCCCGGTCCTTCACGCCGCTGCATGGCGATCGCGAGAACACCGAGAACCGAGCAACGCCGTAGACCGCCTATCTCCCTCCCCCTTTCTCTCTATCTCTCCTTCCCTCTCTCTCTCTCTCTCACTCTTTTTCTCTCTCTATTTCTTTCACTTTATCCTCTCACATTCTCTCCTCTCCGTTTCTTCGGAGAGCGCGGCGATCGTTTTGCGTGACCGTGTCTATCTCGATGCCCACCCCCGCGCCTCCCCATCGCAGCACCACGCGATTTTCACGGCGCGTTACGCGCCGACCGAGCTCTTCTTGCCCGCGAAACGGAAAACAAATTACGAAACGGGGCTACGAACGAGCAAGACCTAGCCTGCTCGCCTCCGCTGATCTAACTTTAATAGAGCCTCCGCGACGGCCTTGATGGTAATTGTATCTGAACACGGTAACCGATGGTCACCGCGACGTTTTTTGCCCCGGCTCCGCCACTTTTCCGCTGCTATGCTCTTCCAGCAACGGCGGACCTACGATCGTTGCCCCGGATTCTACGCTTGCGTCGCAGCTTAACCCCTGCCTTCTGCTCCCGGGTCAATTGCGATCCCTATCTGCGAAATGCGCGCGCGCATCCATCCTCGCTGACCCGTTGTCAAGCTAATTTATTTATTCATTCGTTTATTTTATTTCAGCCGCATCGGTCGTTAGTACAACAGGAACACAAACGTTGAGGATCCAAGGGGGTGTTTCAGAGGGAACGACGTCCACTTTAGCTCACTCTTTGAGAGTTTTTTCTGAAGAATTTCTACTGTTAATTAGAACTTTTTATTAATTAAAGAGGGTATGTAATATTTTCGCTCAACTAGAATCATGTCAGGTGGAAGATAAAATATTATTTGCTAGATTAATTATTGCGTTCAACGTATTTGTTGAGATTCAACGCTAATTCTTTCGTCCAATTCCGAAGAAGATGCGACATTCGTCGATACCGAGGGGATAATGAAAGAAAAATGGGAGAACTGCTTGATCTCGACAACGGAGGATTACTTTAAACATTGGAAGTCGTTGATCGAAGATCCTTTCACCCTAAGAATTCGAAGACTGACTAATGCAACGTTGGAAATCGCCGGATCCCAGCGAACAATGGCAGAAGGACTCATGCAAGCCGAGCATTAGGCATGTTCCTCGGCAAGGACACCGTAAACCGGAGGTTTCTTGCCTCGAGAGTGGCGTTTCTTGCGTCGCGACGCGCGAACTGTGTTACACGCGACTTTACGGATTGCTCCATTAGCCAGAAAATCCTGCGTGTCGAATCGCCGGTCGGTAGGAAAGAACTGTACAATCTGAATTGAAAGACGACAGTCGTCGTGTTGCGCTTAGCCGAGCGATTTCATTTCTTTTCGAAGACAATTCCGGTCTGTTCCCTGCACGCACTTGTCACTTGCGAGAACTGCCAGCTGCGTGGGAGGCGATCGCTCGGCGTGGACCTTAGAGATACCTCCAGGTCCTTTGGGTACCTCAAACTTCCCAATTGATATACAATTTTGTTTTAAAAAATTGCTGTTTGCCTTGAAAAAGATAGGATTTGGAGGGCGTCGTCCACCTTTGAATACTTAGTATGCACCATTTGGAAACCAGGACCCTTCTTGTGTATCAGATATGTCAGAGGATCTTCTCAATCGACATTTAAGCTCATTTCGGATGCTGTTGCTCTTTCTGCTAGAAGCTAGGCCCTTCAGCTCAATTTCGTCAACGATGTTCAGCTCTGAACACTGATAGACCTCCTTGCTCCTGAGAGACGTTAAAGGGTCTTGCCAAGTTCCTTAAAGAGTTCCGCAGGGAACTGCTATTCCTCCTACAGATTAGTATCCTCCGCAAAATCTCTCGAGCGACGTTCATCTCCGAACAGTGAGCACGGACCTCCCGGACCGCAGATCTCTTCATGTCCCTCAGATATCTCGACCTTCCCAATCGACGTTCGCGTTCGTCAAAAGCAAGACGTCCCAGCCTCCTCGCGGAAGACTCTCTCTCTCCCTCTCTCTCTCTCTCTCCCCGTCCCCCGAGGTCCTCGCAAGAGGACGAATAAAACGGGAACTCCCGCGGCGAGGCCCGCTAAAAAATGAGGATCCGGAGGAGCGACGCGGTCCAACTGAATGGTCGCGGCCTGCTGCCAAGCCGAAAGTTAAGCCGCGGGCCACGAGCCACGGGCGGAACGGCGCGCGTGCGTACGTCTCGGCTCGGCTCGGCTCGTCGCGGATCCGCTCCGGTCCGCGCGCACACCTAAGCTCGGCTCTCCCTATCTTGTACACACGTGTGCCGGAGCCGCGCGGCCAGCACGCTGCACACAAAAGCGGCGTATACGCTTGCTAGCGACCGGTTCGCGGCCCCTTAATGACTCGTAATCACGGAACGCTGATGTCTCTGAGTTATGACGCGCCTTACCCGGCAGGGACGTGTACCCGACGCGAGCCGAGACCCGGCCACCGAGGCGAGCCGCGCCGACAACGAGGAAGAA
Organism: Augochlorella aurata; assembly: GCA_028455555.1. Classification (NCBI taxonomy): domain Eukaryota; kingdom Metazoa; phylum Arthropoda; class Insecta; order Hymenoptera; family Halictidae; genus Augochlorella; species Augochlorella aurata. The sequence continues at coordinate 5,014,265 of CM052156.1, read as the reverse complement.
CGCGGCGCTCGAACGGGCCACCATCTTATGTAACACTTAGGGGACACGGCCGCCTCGAACCCCCTTCGCGAAAACGCGCTCCCGTTTGCTGTTCCCCGGCAAGTTACGAGCTGCTCGAAATTTCCTTCTCTTTCGCCGGTATAGGGGTTTGCTTCAGGTTGGAAGATACGAGCGATCTTCGAACCGGTCGCGAGGAAACGCGGTTATTTTTCTAGCAACAGTTACACGATCTGCTCGAAATTGGATCTGGCATTTTCTTTCTGTCTACAGAACGTTTGAAACTGTTTGATCAAGCGTTATTCGATCCCCTGTCGGGAGAAACGCGATCTCGATCGCAATTCTGGTAGGAGTTACGATCTGCTTGCAATTAAAACCCTATTAGGAGCCTGGGTGCAGAGTTCGCTGTGGTTTGAAGCTGTTTGAGTATATTGGAACCACCTCGCTGACAGACCGACATTCTCCTAATCGTCGTACAATTACGTAAATTTGTGATCTCGCCGACTGCGTAACTTCGCATTCCTAGAAATCTCCAACACCCGAGATCGTTCCACGATCTCGCATGAAGTCCAGCGCTCGGATTAACGCCGATCACATCGAAGTAGGTGTCGGCGAAGGCGCGAAAAGAATTTCAGCGGATTCTAGAAATCTATCCTCGGGATTAGAGCGTATTTCCCGCGGAGTGCCGTTCGGAACGAGTAAGTCCGCTTCTATCTGATTCCGAATACACCGTGTATTATCCTCTCGTGTTTCCATCGGGTCGCAAACGGCGTTCAATCGACCATAAGGAGTCACCGGATCGTGTCGCGGCGACGAGGAAACAGGTTTTCCATCGGGCAGGCTGTGTACCAATCTCCGGGCTCGTTCACACGTAGCGTCTAGCCGTGATACCTCGGCGGATCGCAGGCGATCGTCGCGGGCAATTAATCAACGGGACCACCGAGAGGATTTATAGATCGCTCGCCCGGACGTGCTCCATAATTTTGACGCGAGGGACATCACGATTTCAGCAGCGAAGCGACGAGACGTGTCCGGCCTCGTCGCCGCTGTTTCTGCACGGGCTGCGGCCGTTCGGCGGCCGGCATCCTCGGGAACGCTCGTCAGCTCCCGTGAATTCGTCATAGGCGAATAATTAACGAGCGGACGGCCGCCGAAAACAGGTTTTGTTCGATTCGGAGGACGAGTGAGTAGGTGAGAAAAACCGGATGGATCTTTTTCTTGCGGCGAGTCCTTCGGATCGATCCTCGGTCGCAGACGCATTCCGCGGGTAGGAAAGTATCTGGTATTCGAAAGTCACGGTACCGTGGACTCATGAAAGTCGATGAACCGGCCGATTCGTTCGAGAGTGTCGACGTCGGAGACGTTACTACCGAACGAGACTTCCGCCCCGATCGCTCCGCGAGAAGACAAGCCGGCGAGGAGTCGCGTTCCCGATAATAGAGGCCATTTGAAATTCATACTGGACGCGGTTTCCGGATGATACGTCTCCGCTGGCACCGCCGCGGACCTTTCCTCTCTCTGTCTGCCGGCTCGGTAATGGGGGAAAAGCAAAGATCATTAAGGTCGACCGGGAAAAAACGCGACTGCCAGTTTTTTCTCTCATCGTAAGTATCCTCTCGCGTTCTCCAGGACCGCGCCGGAACGAACGACTTTCGACGAAGAACTCCGAGCCGGCCACACAGCCTTGGAGCGGCTTTTTACAGGCCCCGGCAAATTTTCTTTGAAAAATTGCGAGCCGAGGCAATGCAACGCGCTGAAAAAGGTGGCGCGGGCTCGGACATTGTTCGACCCTTTGGTAAGTATTCGATCGGCGTGTCTGTCTAAATTATTGTCACGATTTTTTTACAGAATGTAAACCAGTATTATTTATTCACTTACTATATTTTATAGAATGTAATTGCGAAACATCTAACTCGCAATATTAATAACCAAACCGCGGATTTAATGCATTTGATGCATGCAAGAAGAACGGATAAATACTGTTGCATTATTGTCACTATAGAAACGTATTATATTACGTATCATATTATATATTTCGTCAAAGATCCACGCGGTCTATCGATAAAGTATCGGTTCGTTCCAGAGGGTGCAATCTCGCGAGGTTTGCTCCTGCTGAATAACGCGCTAAACGAGGGCTTCGGGCATCGATTAATAAATGTTAGCAGAGTTGCGCGGCCTCGTAGAATATTATAGAAAGTGAATAAAATATGTATTGTTCCGTCGAGACCGCGGAGCTATTCCGTGCAAGAAACATTAGCGCGAGTTTCACGGTGGAGGCGTGAAAAATCGTGGAAGACATTCAGCGCACGGAAGGCTGGAAGAGTGGTCTTCGCTGGGCCGATAGTCGCAAGAAGAATATGCGCTAGAGAATAATAGGAGAAGAGGGAACGGCGGCGCGAGAGGAGGGCGGAAGGGTGGTCTGCGGGAGGTGGAGGCAGAAGGTGGCCCTGACAGGGCGGTTTTTGTACCGTTGCTCGTGCACGCTCGCCTTCCAGCGTACAAAAGGGCGCCCCTTCGCGCGATAATCCTTTATCGTTCCCCGGACGTCACTCGAATAATCCGTATTCATAAACGGCGGAGTCATTAGTGGCTCCTCTTTGAGGCACGCGTGGGTAGGGTGGTAATCGGCGGTTGCCAGAGGTAGCAATTGAAAAAAGAAGCAACCGCGATGAACGAGCGGCTGAGAAACGGGGCCCGCGACAAAGGCGGATACAGTCGACTCTATTAATCTCGTAGACAGCTAGGATTTAACGGGAGGTCGTCGAAACCCTCGCTCCCGATTGTGCCGGCCGGCTGAAAATAATGCGAGCCGCCGCCACGAGGTATCCTTGCGCCAGGAATTAGCGATATTGAATTCCTTGCACCGGTGTGCACCAGTTACCTCCACTTGTTCAACGCGAAACTCTGAACTCGATGTCCACTGGTTTTCGATTTTGAAGTTTCACAGCCGACTCGGGAGATTATATCTGAAAAATTTTCCCTTTTTATTTATTTATCAAGGTCTCATCGACAGCTTGATCATTTCAGCGACCGCATTAAGATCATGGAAATATTATGCAGTCCTCTTGAAAGTGCAATACAATACAGTACAATGCAGTAACAATTTTGAATGTTAAATTTAGGTTTAAAGACCACTTGTAATATTATTTTAAAAAAGTAAAAAATACGGAGTCGTTGCAACGACCGCAGAAAAATCGCTGCGATGTGGTATGAATCTTAATTAGAGGCGATTCTCACGGGAGACCGATTCGTGCAGTGATTGAGAAAAGCACCGAGGTCACTGACTGGACCCCACCGACCCAGATGTTAATTGGCAGGACCTCTCGCAGCTCGATTCCGAGAACGCGGCGTTTAAAAAGTTGCAGTGTTGCGATACAGCGATATCCCCTTGGAAGTCAACTTTCTCGGCCGATAAGCCGCATAAGGGCTTGATAAGGATCCCTGTTAATGAGGTATCCCTGTTTCTTTTATTAAAATCCGATAAATAAGAAGATGCTTTCGGCTCGTTCGCTTGTAACTCCGGATCGAGTTTCCTGCTCGAATCCTTCATTTCGCCGAACGGTCGAATGCGTTTTATAAGGGTGAGCGCATGCGAGTTCGAGTTCTCATCTGCCTCTGATCGGAACAAGTTCCGCGATCGGTAGAATTCATTTTTCTCAAAATTCTGTCGCTTTTCGAGCTCTCGGAAAATTGCGGAATTTGGAAGATCCATGTAAATTGCGCTGGGAGAATCGTGGCATAGTTTTCGACTCGCCGATGCACCGCAGTTCCCGGCAGGATCCCGAGACATCCTGCAACGAAGACGAATGGCTCGTCCTGTCCCGTGTCCGCGTATCGCAGCGTGTTTCGTAAATTCTTGCGGATCGTCCGCGAGGTATTATTTTCCTCGACCACGCACGCCGGCTGATTTTACGTGAATGGTATTCGAGACGCGGCGAACACCGCTGTCAGAAGGACGATATTCAATCGACACGGCTGAGACGGAAGAGGAAGAGAAGGTGGAAGGGTGAGAAGATGGGCGCAGCCACCTCCACGGTGGTTACCTCCACCGAGCCTCCTTTCTTCTCCCCCCTCTCTCTCTTTCTCTCTTTCTCTCTCTATCTATCTATCTCACTCTCTCGGTCTCTCTTTCCTCGGCAGGTTTACGACGAGCCAACGCAAACACGACACTTGGCCGCTAACTGGCCACCTAGCTACCGGTGACTAGCCTCTTCCTGCTGCGATCCCGAGACCTTGGAATTTAACCGCGTCCAACTTGCTCCCGATACTGTTACCGCCGACACCCACGCTCTTCCCCTCAAAATTCAAAGATCCCGAGTTCGCAACCTTCTCTCATCGTAGACTCGATCGGAGAACATTGCTCGCTGTTATCTTAGATTAACTCATCGGCAACTATCTTTCGTAAAAACAAGTTCATCTCTAAATTAGAGTATCCATTACTTCGTACCTTGTAATCGATTTCACCTGTATGAATATGTTCTTTTGCTGTTTGCAATATGAAATAAATCAGCAAGGGTTTGATATATTTGACGATGGAACTAACAAACTAGCTACGACGACTGGATTGTCACAATTACAAAAACAATATGCATTGATCGAGTTCAACGCTCGATAGTTTTTAATAAAAAAAAGTAAAAAATGATCGCACCTAACTACAGATCGCATAGATATATTGACCTAACCGCGCGAAACCAGCGTCGAACCACAGTAATACCGCCGCGATTCGGAGAGATCTATGCAGCATAGATCGCGGGTCGCGGAAAGTCCGTCGCGTACTCTGTCGGATGATTCTCGGCAAGACGGTGGTTGACTTTAAGCGGCGTTACGGTACTCGGCTGGAACGTCGAACGTGCTTCTAATTACCGGCGGGAAGAGCGCGGGGATTCGCGGGCACGCACAGGACGTAGTACGTGTGCGCCCGTAATATTCTATTCGCGTTGGAGAAGCGGTTAATTGCTCCGTCCTGGTAAGCGATACGATCGTATTGCGATCCGGAACCCTGACCCTCGCAAACGCGTCCAGTCACTCGATGATTTTCCGTTCGCCGATCGCTAAACAATATCGGCCTGTATACCGTGCCTATAGAGCCACTTCTGTCTACGGAGCGATACGGCCGATAGCATCTGCAAATCTCTCCTCTCGCTCGGTTTGTTCGTCTCTCGCGAGAGACGGGGCGAAGAGACAGAGGGAAAGAGAGGCAAACGGCGTGTACCAGAACGTATATACGTGGAACGTAGCCGGGAGAATGAGATATCGGACAGTGACCCGCGCAACGTTACCGGTCGGCCACGGTTCCTCCTCACGAGAATACATCATTTACTCTTTACTCCGCTATTGTACAGGGCCGCGCCGGATGGCGAGCCGAGGTATTTCGATAAATATGGTGCCCGTCGCGGATATTATTTAGAGACGGCCGCGACATAATCTAGAGGCTGCATCTGCCACTTTTTTACGAAGCTCCATGCCGCTCCGACAGCGGCCGACGTCAAAACGTACACGATACCTACGCTCGTACCCGGATGTACCTACCTAGGAAACGTCCGACGTTTCCCGGACACTACGGGACGATCCCGTAACCAATTTCTATGGAAAAATCGGAAACAACCGGGGCACTTTGGAAAGCTGGATGTAGCTACCTGGTTGCATTGCCAGACTCGACGCTACATTGCTTTGTTCGTATGACTCGGATCGGAGTAGAGTGTATATCATTTAAATGTCACGTGGATGATCGAAGTCGCCGAAAATGTCGACAAGAGAAATCTATGCAGCTTCGAGATGTGATCCGCGCGTCTCCTCTATATAAAGGTTCTTCCATAAAAGTTGAAACGGTTCAATACCATTTTAATTACAATGGCTTCGGCAGGAATTATAACGATGCTCCCACAGAATATGATCGAAGAAATCTCTTAATCCGAGCACGCGTTCTGTGATATATAATTGCTGAAATTGTAATAGCTCTTTCGTAGGAAATGATCGAAGAAATTTCTTAAGCCAGAACGCGAGGCAATAAAATTGGCGAAATGTCTAAATAACTGCAGCCTTTCATCGCCGGTAATCAGCGCGGTTTTAAGCCGCGGTGGATGCAGTGTTAAATGCTCGAAACGGAACACGCTCCGCTAAGAAGAAACGTACACCACATCCATCCAATTATCCAACGAACCTCGCCTGATCGTTGATCGATTGTTCGAGCAGCGCGCGGCTCGCTCGGGGAAAGAAATACAAGCAGTTTCGCGTTGCAGGACTCGTTCGGCTTACCTGGAACAGAAAGAAAAATTCGGGTTAGATCGGGTATCGCTCGGCGGCGCACGAACGTTTCAATTACGCGACGCGATAAATATCGCACGGAACGAGGCACGCCTCGCGTAAACTCGGCTGGGAAACTTGTAAATCAGCCGGGAAATGTCAACGTTCTCCGCGTTCCGCCACGCTTTCCGGACGGCGGAAATCGCTGGAAAATAGCCGCTGCACTCGCTCGCGGAAGGAGATGTTCGCGTTACGGCGAACTAATTGCTGTCATTACTTTTATTATGTCGTATTTGGTCGGAACGCGCGGAAGCATAACACGCGAACCACTGTTCTGCCGACAATTATTCCACGGTTCAAATAAGAAACGCGCGTGGAAGCATTAATTTGTTGGACTACGATTTCTTTCATAGCCAAGTTGATTGGTCTAGACTCGCTCGTCCACGATCATTTCCCTGATAAAACAAGTCCATTTTTGTTTCTTATATGTCTTCATTTACCTTCGTTCTTTTTCCATTTCGATAGCAGAAGAAGGAGATTTTGTTTCGATTCAGAGATAATGACATTTTGTTATTGCAGGTCTTTATCTAGAATAAAAATTGCCTTTATTGGTTAGAGGATGCTGGACCTACGTGAACTTTATTTCCTGTCTCGACCGTGTTAATAACTCGACAGCAGTAGGATAATACTTTCAAATCGAATATATATTTTTGCATTTCGACAATTGACTTTTGTCGTAAAAGCAGAAAATCCGAAGTCTTCGCCATAAGTCTAGCTCGTTGTTACAGAGATTAATTTCTGCAGCAGAGTCCATTTCCTTTCCAAGTCCATTTACTTTAAAGTCCCGATATTTTTAAAGGATTTTGCTGATACGAAATTATATAATATATAACGCAGAGATGTAAATATTAAAATAGCCAGCTCGATGTTTCTAAAGAATGGACCCGAGCTGCTCGTTTATTCCGATTCGGAGGAAACGGACAGCACGCATACGCGGCGCGCCATGCATGAAATCTCCATCGCGAGTCAGAGCTGTCGGCAATTATCGTCCATCAACTGCTCGTGGATCATTCCGGCGCTCGTGGCAGGAGTCGGTATAGATTCCGTATTTTTGGGATTTCGCAAACTGTTGCGGTCTCTGGTTTTTAAGCTCGTTAGCAGTCGCGGCAGGGAGACCTATAACTGTATAATAAATACGCGAACACGGTCCCGGGAGCGAGCGGTTCGAGTCGGCAGGCAGAAATGAAATTACGGAAATGAGAAGCGCGAGAAAAAGAGGAGCGTATCGATAGCGTGAGAAAGAAAATAAACGGCGTCGAGTCAAAGGGTGTTGCCCTAGCGTAACACGATTCAGGTAGCGCCGGTGATTGCGCGAAGTGTGGTCGGCTGCGAGGAAAGGCAGCAAAACGAGGATCGGCTCGAGCCGTGGAACGAAGGGAACGACGCGCGACGCTCGCGGAAAGTTTCCGTCGATCGCGAGAGGCAGCTCCGGTACCTCTGACCCGATGGTAATTATCGATAATAACAGTACCAGATACTTTTTCTAATTAATATCGATCGAGCGCCGGTCCGTGCGCGCCGGATTGCGTGCGCACCGGTATTCGTAACGCAACGATAATCGATCGCGGTGGATGGAACGCCGGCAATAATTAATTACCAGTGCGTCATAATTATTGCTTTCGCGGGTAATACTTTTCTTGTTGCTCGTAAACGTTACCCTCGCCGCACGATACATACTTCATCGTTATTAATAGGTCAGAGGCATACGCGCGAGCTGAAAAAATCGGCGCGGCGCTATTACGCAGATTAAATTGATAACAGCGGCGGCCAAGGGCTTCCCTGCTACCGTCCTGTGCTACACTTTCTCGGTAATGGCAACATCCGCTTTAATCCCTCCGTTTAACGTTTAATACCGTGACAATTTAATTTGTCACGTCGATGCAACGCGATCGACGATTATCCTCGCTATTAACTCTTCGAGCCACGCGATTTTCGAGGAAATAAAAACCCACAGACTGCGCCATGGGAAGGACAAATTTTCACTCCACCACGTAATTCGCCAACCTTGGTTGCAACAGCCAATGTTTATTTTCAGTTATTTACGCAGTCAATGTTGATGCCATTATTGCCAACCGAATGAAATATTTTTAACAAAATATCGATTTTTTGATGTTAGTTAAAATATTCTACGACTATTTCAGAAAAATCCATGTCGGTCTTTTTAGGAAATTGTTTATTGACGCTTCTTAAATTCCACTTGCTTTATAAATGCGCATATATTGAATAGATGATTTTCTAATAATTCATTTACAAAGTCAATTCCAACATTATTTCTTTCAATTGATTTTTACTGGGCTTAATGTTTCAATTTATACAGTTTATTTAACGATGGACGACATCGAAATGCTTCGACAAAGGTATGTGAAACGAGAAATGTTATAACATTATTTCATTCTGTATGAAATGAATAACGTATAAGCCCGATGCAAGAAGTGTCAAGTTATAAATAAACAGTGAGAAGGCCGCGATGCAGCGAGAACGCGTCGAGATAGAAAGAGATCGAGAGACGGGAACACTCTGACCCGGGACACGAGGGCTGCAAGGAAGAAGGCTCGACCCCGCCGCTCCCCTGGAGAGCATTATTACACATTTAACTAATTTCCTTGTCTCGTAAAGCACGGGAAGACACCTCGGTGCTCCGGCGGCTCTCACAAAGCCTCGCCGCCGTTATTGCAGTCGCTTCTATACGCGGCTGATTCGAGGACTCGCCGATAAAATTCGGGCACCGGCGAAGAAGACGTGGAAACCTGGATCCACGAATCACCGAAAGTGGGCGTTATATTGCCGACTTTAACAGCGCGCTTTATTGATTCGCTTTTTATTGCTTATTTACGAGCGGACGCGAATTTGCACGCTTTTATCTCGGCGGATCTCACGCGCGAAATTATCCGGCGAGGAACACCGATGTTTTAGAAGGGGAGAAGTGTCCTGGGACCGTCCATCGGTCGAGGACCCTGGCCCCAAAGCGACCGTTAATCCTGTCTGGGATACCGATCGACGATCCATCGAGCGCCGCAGAAGCTCCGTAAAATACGCGAGAATCATCGCACGGCTCTGCGACGTATGCCGGTCGCACCGGTGCTCGAATCGCGAGCGATTCGTATGCGAAATCTGCCGTCGCGGATCTATAAAACCGACCGTCGATCCTCTGGATCTCTCTCCGATGGCCGCGCCATTCGGATTTTTAATTGACTGGGCCGGAATCTGTCGCGTTTCTCTCATTCTGGGAAACGGGGAGTGTCGTTTCTCAACGTGTGTGTTGTTTAGGGATTAAATTTATTCGCAAGATAATTTAAAATTACGTTAATTTATCATAACTCGATTATTTGTTCAATTTGTCTTCCTGACATTTTGACATGTATATATTTGAAATGTTGTTTCGGAAGTGTTCATCTTATAATTAAAAATTCAAAGTATATAGTTCGGTGATCTAAATCATTGATACATAATTAACTTTTTTGAGGAAAATTTGGTGATCTGCAGAGATTTCCATCATCACCTACATCATAGAATCGATTTCTCCGAGGAAAATACATTCGACGAAAAATCCTTTAAAAATCGCTTGGAAGTAGAGCAATTTAATTAACACGTCGATTATGTCTCAGCATTGAAGCGGCAAGATCCCTAATCTCGCTCAATAATTTCACAAAAGAATCTCTCGTCTGTCTTAACAAGCCCCGCGAACCACGCCGATTATCATACAAACAGCCTGGAAGCCGAAGAAAATTAAATGTTGATTGAAATTTATTAAATCGATAAAATAATGCCGTATATTTTCGAGCCGAGCCGTGGAGGCTGCGCCAGAGACCGGCGTTCGAAAGCGGATCTGCTTCTCCGAGTTTTACGCGATCGATTTGCTGGATCAATTGCGGCGAATCGAGAATTAAGCGACTTCTGGATCGAGGATGAGGAAGGAACGGCCTATTAATCGCGGCGGGGGAAACGTAACGGGCATGGGGTGCCGTGGCTATCTCGCAATAATCTCATTGTCGTCTTCGACCGCTACAACGTCATTAAGGACGCTGGTGGAAAGCAAATATGAGACCGCGTCTCACGTTTCAGGCAGTCCTCTCTTGCCAGTGTCGACGACAGCGGCCTTTTTTCTTCCTTTAGATCGCGCGCGCGCGAATACCGTCCCTCCACCATCGCTGTCTCACTCGTCGTTACTTAAGAGGGGTATTCTTAGAGCAAACTTTTGACATAATCAATCTTTTTTGCTTTTGCATATTCTTGAAAAATACAGTTTCAAAATTACTGGAACTTCGCATGCGAACTCCTGAAATTAATGAAGTTATGGTTGTTCGAAAAACGCGACGACGTTATATCGTTTTGGATATCAAAGTTTAAAGGCATTTTTAAGGAAACGTAGACACGCGATTAATATAAAGTGTCTTTTCTTTTCTTAGATATTATTGTAATCGAAGAACTTCTAATTATTGCAACTACGAAGAAAATGATATGACAAAGGATTGAGCTTCCACCGTGAGACTACGCTTTTTAAAAGCGACTGCGTTCCAGAGTATGCAGTGCCACTGACTTTATTTCCTTCCAAAAAATTTTGTAACATCGTCGAAATACGTACAAATGAACCTAATCAATTCGACTGCAAAAGGTATAATAGTTTCTCCGAAAAAGATTCCCTAACAAAGTTAAAAATACACGCACTTGGCGCTAGAATATTCCTTTAAAGACGCGGCATTTTCTCTTCGAAATTTAACGATCGCCTGAGAACGGGACCGATCCAGTGGATCGTTCGAGATCGTTCGAGATCGTACCGGTCTCGTCTATCGACGCCGGCTCGCCCCGATATTTTCTGGCTCGATCTCCATTACGATCCGCGGAACAATCCCTTCCCGGGCCGGCGGCGGATCTTTAATTAATTTAATCTTTACGATTATATCGACGGGCTTCCAGCTCGCGCGGTTACTTTTCTCGTTTCGACGCGGTTCCAGGATGCGTCGAAGACACAAGAACGCGACGAAGAAATAAACCCGTTCGCTGCTCGTAAAAAGTAAGCGAAACCGGAGAACTGGTTTGCATACGCTCCGCGAGTAGCCGCGCGCGATCTACAGCCGCCATAGTAACTGGCGGCGATCAAAAACCGATTTTCGTGATCTCCCCAATTAAAAACGTGTTTCGCTCCTAATGGGAAACGTCGATCTTCTTCATAGAAAATACCGCTGCCGAATGCCTCGCGATTCTTCGTCACCCATTGTCCCTCGGAGTTGCACCTTCGCGAGCCTAACCTTGTCAGATGAAGTATCGACGAGGTTACAATTAAACCACGGGTCTCCGTGCATTTACGGCATCGATTTCTATTAATTATAAATATTATTCCATAATTTTAAGACGGAAATCTTCTTATCTCCGTTCGAGCAATTAAATAGGCGCGGTCACGCAACAAATACGAATTCTTTCGATCTTCTAAGAAGCAATTAAAGTCGAAAAGCTTCGGAGCAATTAAATAATTATAGTCACGCGAGATGTACGAATTCTCTCGTTCTTCTAAGAAGTAATTACGATCGAAGAACTTCCGACGATTGCGACCACAAGGAGAAAACTGCAACAATGAGTTCAAGCAATCATAGGAGGCGGAAGTTAACCCTGAATAATTTCCTCGATGCCTCTCGAAGTCTACCGTAGTCAAAGGGTTAAATAGAAATCGACCTCCTCTCCACGATATTCCCGAATGAATGTAACGTCTTCATGGTCCCGTATCTCGCACACGCAGTTCCGTGACGAGTGCATAAAATCGGCACTCGAGCCACGGCGGAGATCGGCGTTACGCGCGAGGCATCTCGGTATAGAATCGATCGGGCAACAATGCAGCAAAGCGAGAAATGACAGAAGCTAACTCTTCGCGCGCCTCGACATAAATCCCGGTTGTCGCGGAACACCTAAGCGCCGGTTTCCGCAAAGTAGCACCGGCTGCGATTTCAGGAATCCGTGGAAAAATGCGAAAAAGCGGCGGCGTGCATGCAAGTGGCCGGCTTCGATTCGAGTTTCAAGATCGCGGCTAACCCCGAGAGCCTCACGATCCTCCTCGCCGATTCACGCCGCTGCTAGAGCGATCGCGGCGGGAACAATGGCCGTTTACGGCCGGTCCGAGGAACGCGAGAGCGTCGTGTCGAACCGCGATTACGGAAACGCTTTGTATTTTATATCGCTGCATTGGAACGCAGCCAGGAATCCGGCGATCGCGAATTCTAGAGAACCAATTACTCGTAACGGTCCGAATTCTGCTGCTTCCGATTGGCGATCCTTCGATCCGCGATTCCTCGATCGCCGATTCTTCGATCGGCGATTCTTCGATCTCCGGTCAACCGATTTTCCGTTGAAAAGTTTTCCGAATTTCTGGGGATCATAATTACAAATTAACCGAGTAGATAACTATGAATTGGAGTCACAACCGGGCCTGACCTCGGAGCCCGAGAAGAACTCTGAAGAAATTGGCCTCGCGTCGAAAGAAAGAAGTCGAGCCCGGCGAGAGCATGATTGCGTTTCTGTCCAGATTCCCTTCACCGGCGTTTCGGTCATAATGCAACGGCCATTGCAAGTTTTCCGCGGCTGAACTTGCCCGGCCGATCTCGGAGGTGTAATTGCGGGTCCGCAAAAAAATATGAGCGTTCGCCTAAAGAGACGAGGAGGTGAATCGTAAGATGGCCGAGCGGGAAAGGGACGGCGAGGTTACGTACGGATGCCGAGTTTGCCAGCATGTCATTCGTGGCTGCCTCGGGCGACGACGGGAATCCAGCCAGAATTTCTCTCCGCCTGTTTCTCCGTCTGTTACGTGTCCGTGTTGCCAAATACAATGTACCAAAGTACCACCTCTGCACGCGATGCGCAGAAATTCTTTCGAATCACTTACTAAAAATGAGGGATAAGTAGACAGATACATTGTTGCCTAATCATTGTAACCTCTGGCGCTGCGATTTTTTTTTTTGAAGCTATTTAACACCTCCGTGGCACGTGCACCGCCGATGGTGCATGCTTACTCGTTTATACGAACTGCAGAATTAATTAATAATTAATTGAAAATTAACAATTACATATAATGCACCAAGTTTTAGTAAAAAGATAGCCAGTATGAAAGAACAGCGAAAATTAGGCTGCGAATTTTATGTATTTGTAAAAAATATGGTAACGTGAAATAGAAAATAGAGAATACGGTCTTGCTATTTTTAAATAATTAAAATTGTTAAGAGAAAGGGTACAGTTCCAGTGAACTCTGAATTTTTGCAGCCGACGGAGGAAATATTGAATCGGGGAGTACGATTTGGAATCGACTGTGCAGAGATTTTTAATCTGGGGAGAGATTAAAGATGCGAAGTCGCGTGATAGCGAGGCGCTTAGGTTCGTCCGGAAGCGGAGGAAAAGAGGAAGCAGTTGAATCGATTCAGTCGGATCCGCGGTACGGCCCGTGAAAGCGACAAGCAACGAAAGGTCCCTTGTCCACATTAAAGCCGATAAATATCTAGAGGAATCCCGACAAGCATATGCAAGAAACCTGCTCGCGTTCGCGATGATCGAGGAGCTGTCGTCGCTCTCGCCGCTACTCTCAGTCGTACGAACGATATCTACTTCTTTCGCCGTCCGATGTATAGACGTGTTTCCATTCAGAAACGAACAGCCCCCTTTCGCTACTGTGTAGCGGTTTCTCCTTCTTGATCGTTTTCTTCTTTTCTCGTTCTTTCTTAGGAAGAGCGATCCGCGATCGAGCCGGATGCGGGGCCTCGCGATGTTTCATTTTATCGGCCGATTGCTTTGTTCGCTGGGAACCGAGATAGACAAGTCGACGGGCCACATAGCAATCTCAGCGAATCAAAAATCTCCGAGCGGTAGACAAGCTGAATTAATCGGTCGATTGCGACAAGGCGCGCGGATCCAGCTAGAGATTGTCGGCACGGTTTCAGAAAATTATGACATTCTCTGTCTGGATGTTACGGAACATCTCGGGTTCGTTAGAAGAAGAAGAAGATCGTTGGAATAAGAGACAATTTATCTTACAGACATTTGTTACCTTGCATATAGATCGGCAGTCTATTCGCCAGAATACGATTCAGACAAGTGTCGCGGCGATTTCCGCGCGATCTAGGATTTTAAGGATCGTTGGGAACCGGGCCACGATGGGATTTCTGCGCCGCTTTCCCTCGTCCGGGGCGTAATAACTGGACATTCCAGCGCGATTCAGGATCTCGGAATGGGAAAGCCGGGAAGAAAAGCTTTCGAAGGCGCAGCTCTGGTCACGAACTCGCGGCGGATGATCCAGACTGATACGTGTCGGCGCGTACCGAGCGTATCCGGTTCGCCTTTGGCTCTCGTAGCTGGCGAGGAGTTCGAGTTTCTGGGTTCGAAGCGAGGCGAAGCGATGCGAGGCAAAGCGGAGGGAAGCAAAGCGAAGCAAAGCGGAGGAAGACTTCGCGATGCGGTGCTCGCCGCGCCGGCCGGCCGCGAAATGCAGCTTAAAAAGACGGTAGACAAATGAGCGGAGCGTTCTACATAGATCCCTTCGAGAAGATTGGATCGAGTTTCTCGCGTCGTGAGAGAAAAGAGTAGCAGAGAGAGAGAGGGAAAGAGAGAGAAAGAGAGAGAAAGAGAGAGATAGAGAAAAGGAGGGAGGAAAGGCGCTGCTCGCCACCCTCTGCTCACCCGCTTGCGAGCAGAACCGAGCCGCAAACAGAGCCGAACCGAACCGAACGAGAGGCTCGAAGAAAGAACAACGGAAAAGAAGAAGATGATCTCTCTTCTCGCGAGAGCTCCGGAATATCTGCGCGGGCCTATTATGCGAGAATGATAAATCGACGGGCAAGGCCGTCGGGAATCTCGATAAGGTGCTTCTCTCCCTCCCCCTCGGCCTCTGCAGCGCCGTTCGCCCGCTTCGGAGATGCAGTCTGCGCGCTTCGTCTTCCTCAAACTCATCCCAAAGCCCGAGGTCGTTTAAACTATCGACCATCGTCGTTCATCCAACGTCGACTCCCTCTCGCCGGCTGAATGCCGATCCTCGACGCGCTCTCCGCACTGTGAACCCGCGTCTCCCCGATATCAAGGACAAACGATGATCCCGGATACCGCTATATCGTCGGCCGAAACTGGAGCGAAGGACGTCTCAGTCATCTTCGAGCATCGGCTGTCGAACGCTCGATTAAGATCGCGGCTCGTCTTCATCTCGAGCTTCGAGATGGATGTTCAGATGCATGTTCGGATGGACGTTCAACGGAGCCTGCGAACTATCCATTAGAATCGAGGAGCATAGATGCTCTATCGAGGCTGCGAGGTGTCTGTTAGAGTCGAGGACCAGTCTCTATCATTTAGTTTCTAGGATCACCGGTTAAACCGTCTCTATCTTCCAGCTTTAACCCTGACTACGAAAGACGTATATGTACTCCCTCGCAAGTCAACTTGTCGTTGTTTTAGAAATGCTAAATGAAACCTGCTTCTTTCTTTGCGATTATAATATTATATTTCAGTCTTCGTGCATCGTCATTTCTCAGTCTTCAACGATCAAGAGCCCCAGCATATGCATCTCTCAGCTTCCAATATCGCTAGCTACACGAGCTCCATCCTTGATCTTCAAGGACCAGCCACCAGCCGCTCG
Organism: Augochlorella aurata; assembly: GCA_028455555.1. Taxonomy (NCBI): domain Eukaryota; kingdom Metazoa; phylum Arthropoda; class Insecta; order Hymenoptera; family Halictidae; genus Augochlorella; species Augochlorella aurata. Next base: position 4,998,370 of record CM052156.1, on the reverse strand, counting down.
AAGATCGGAAAACGAAGGGGATGCGGAGGTTCGAACCGCCGAATTGAAGAAGAGTCGGTATATATGTGGCCGGTGTTATCTGTTCGATCCGGAGTGGGAGTCGAGTACGACAGAAGCGGATGAACGATCGTCATAACGGGCTGCCGGCGGAGGGAAGTCATGGAAACGGGAAAGGTGGCGAGATAAGGAGTCGCGCGAATGGTCCCGGAATCTGCTTGGACGTCGTGGGTCACGGTGCGCGAGTAACTCGTGTAACTCGAAACGACGAACCCGGAGCTGGCCGTTACTGTAAGAGACCTCTGTTAGAGGCTGCCTCTCTGTCCGTCTCCGTCTTGCGCTGGCTTTTCTACGTTTTTATCCGGGGGCCCTCTTTGCCACTAAATGTGCCGTTACGCCGCGAGAAGGGCAACACAACGGAGCGAGGAACGCGAGAAACAACGAGCAGAGTCGAGAGAAGCTGAGGCCGCATCGTGGTTGCCAAACGTATTGCCGGGCTGGGTCGATTACTTAGGATTAGCCTCCCGCGCCTACGTTGCAAAGGATACCTTGCAACTATCCCCTCTCTCTCTCTCTCTCTCTTTCTCTTTCACAGCCTTCCGTTTCCTAGGTGTCTCTCAGCACCCTGAGAACCTGGTCTCGGGGGTGTGGGGAACGCCGCGGAGAGATATACCCTGCAGAAGGGAACTGAAAACGAATGGAATGAGGAAGGAGAAACGAGAGCCTACACCGTTCGCGAATAAAAGAGAGTTCGTGAGGGAGAGACGGACGAGGCCCGGACAGGAGACAAAGAGAGGAAAGCGACAGACTTACAAACAAATACACGGGGAGATACACGGGAGCAAGGATCTCTCCCTCCTTTCTAGTATCTGCTGCGCAACCTTTGCGGCGCTCGAGTTCCCGGGTGAATGCAAATGAGACAACCGGGGTACCGGTTAACCACCGTTGCCACCGGGGAAGACGCTCGGCCATATCCATCGATCGGCAGGGCCCGATCGATGACGTTTCCGCCTGGAATCCGCAGCGCCGTTCCCGGTACACTTTTCTTGAAAACCATCCGCGACCGGTACCTCCGATTCCCTTATTTGCGAACGGCTTAGGCTGGGGGTGTTCCCGGAGCTATTCCCAATTTGCTGATGCTGCTTCGAGACGTCAGCTTCGATGGGACCGACGATGAACTTGTATGTGGCTAGAGTGAATCTTTTACCTTTCGTTATAGTGAATCGTTTACCTTTCGAAATGACGAAGTTGCGATCATCTCTGCAGTACCTCGCAGTACGTTCATAAGTAGACAGCGGAACTTTGTGCAAAATAAATCTATTACTCGGTAATTATATGTAACTGTAGCTGAATAAAACTCTGCTCCTGTTTTTAGTAGTTTTAATCAACTGAAAATGATGTAACAGTGTTCTCAAATTTATTCAATATCTGCTGATCGATTTTCTAGCTGAATTTCATTTAGAAAATCGCAAGACGTATAACGCCAGATAATAACTTCCAAGATGAACTGCAGTACTGCCAGGAGAAAGGATCGACGAGAATAATGGCGAGCGTAGGTCCACGCTCGAACGAACAGTTCGCGAAGTGTACGGCGCTGAGCTGTTCGGACTCGGTTGGTGCGGCGGGAATGATCTTAGCCGCTCCGAATTTAGTATAGCGGGTAGAAAGGATCAGCCACCGGTGTCCGGAACGTGAGAACGTCGGAATTTTACGAAGCACGGTGAAACGGTACAGAGATCGTTGGTCCGGCTGCAGCGCGCGTGCTCGCGCCTCGCCGCGGCTAGAGCCGAGAAAACGCGCGGCTCCGCTCGGCTCGGTCGCGGCTCGGTCGCGGCGTGTCGAAGCGGGCCGCGCGTATCCCTTTCGCGACGTTCCGTGCTGCGGAAAGCCGGCCACGGCAACCACCGTCGCGTCCCCGGGAACTTTATGGCTCATGAATGAAACATAGGCTTAACCGTATACTCGCGGGGTAGGCGGCTACGTGTTGCAACGGTGGCTTAATGTATGCCGCGATCGCGAAAAATGCCGAACCGATAAATGGAATTAAGGCGGGGACCGGTGTCGTGGTCTTTCTTTGTAAGCTGCTCGATATCACGAACACGAAGACCAGGCTCTTAGGCCACGATTCCCGGCGACGACGCTCCCGAAAGAAACAACGAGAGATCCGGCCGACGATCGCGAGTGCTGGAACACCGCGAAACCGGGTGAAAGGACCGATCGACGATCGACGGATCGCGAAAACCGCAATCCCCGATCCAGCTTCGTTTCCGGATACCGAGACAACGACTCCGACTACGAACTCGACGAATATCTCTTCTAGCGAACATCTCGCCGCGGAACATCGCGAATCCATTAACCCTCTCGACACGATCCGAACCTATATGCGGGTAACTGCAGTTTTTCGAGAACATGTGGAAACGCGCGGCGTCTATCTGTTCCGATACTCCGGCAATATTTCGCTAATTTGGTCCTGCACCTGGTGAAAGTGTAGCGTCGCTTGCGCACTATGAACGCGACGATGATAGTGCGACGTATACGAGTCTTTATAGTAAGTGGAACCAGCTAGTTATGATCAGACACGGTCTAGTGTGCGGAATTAAACTGCGAATTAAAATCTTCTGAAACAGAGTAAGACAGAGCAGTGAACTCTTTGTTCTACGATAAGATTTCTGTCCGAGATGCTGTCACTAATAAATTTCTGAACAAGAGAGAAAAATATACGCGATATCAGCCATTTAATTAATGAAATCGAAAGTAGAAAGTTGAAATTTACCTTGGAAAATATTAGTTTAACTCCTACTAAGAATCGCTTCGTTCAATAAAGTAAAATACAAATGAATTTCAAAATCTAATTAAAAATTAGTCTCACCAATGGGTGACTGACGCGGCAGTTGTGTTAATGCGCATCGAACTTTGATTTAATGGAAGTGTATTACATTCATTTTTAGTATATTATGTTCACCGATTTCTGACTCACACGCGCTCAGTAAATCGACCGTAAAATCAGAGTCGTATAAAATAATAACGTAAATTAACAGTGGCCAAAGACAATATAAATTAATAGCGTGAAATCTGCAGTCGAGCAATTACGTTTCTTGCAATTCTATAAAAAGCAGAAGAAACTGTGTCCGACGAAGCTGTGTCTGGCCATGGTCCACCGTTTCCACTTCTCGCGCGACCAGCTGCGGCGGACGCGTTCTAAATCGATCGAGGAAGTGTCGCCGACGAAAGTATCGATCACGGTCGAACGGCGATAGCGAGAGGTGACAATCGTGCGGCAGCAACGCAGAAGATTAAAACGTCGACATCGGGCAATATTTCTGCGTGGCGGCGGGTGGTTGAAAATGCGCGTCGAACACCACGAGCGAAGCTACCGGAACGCGGGGCAAAAAGTTGTCGCGTTAACTTTGATCGGCTCCGGTAAAAATACAAAAGGAAATCGGGCATAATGTTGAATAGGAGGCGGCCCGACCTCTGGTCCACCTCGGAAGCGAGCGTGTCCTCGAAGCGTCGTAAAGAGCGGGCCACGAATCCTCTCGCCTCGGCCCACTTAACCGCTTAATGGCGGGTCAAGCGGCAATAACACCGCCAAATAATCATAAAAATGAGGTTGGTAGCTACGCGGAACCCCCCGTTGCGTTCGTAACGCCGCGTTAACGTCCTCCACGGCGACGACGTATCTTATGCCGGGCCTTCGTGGGTGACTACCACGATACAGCTGTTCGAGAGCCACCGATTCCTCTCCTTCTCCCTCCCGAACGTCGCCGGAGATTGCTTTCCTCGCTCCTCTGTCTTCTTCTTCTCTGCCACAATGCTCTCCGAGGCGATCGAGAAACTGCGCAGAAATACTCGCCGGCTGCGAGAAAAACTCGGCTACTTTATTCGCCGATTATTTCAACTGACCCGAGCTAGATTTTTAGGGGATGCGAGAGGTCTAAGACTGCTCTCTGTCTATATAATCTTCTATTGCTCTCAGTCGTTGGAATTATTGTTACAGGCAGTTCAATTCTCCAAAATTCGTCTTCAATGTCGATCTCAGAGAAAGAGCAAGGATGACGTCATGGATCTTCGAACGAGACTACAGAAACCCTTTTAGATTTAACAGAAGAATAGTTCAATCATTGCGCAGCTCGTAGTTAGATCTGGGGATGCGAGGTCTAGCTCAGTCTAATTAAAATTCTTACTCTTGTTACTGTATCATATTGTTATTATTGCATTTCCTAATATCTATTAGGAAATGAAAGTTCAGAAGCTAGATTTCTAAAGGATAGCGCCGCAGATTGAGTACGTCTTCTAGGATTCAGACAGTGTTGCACTCGGAGATGGTTGGGGGCTCTCCCATGGCATCAGCAGACGGTTCCGAGGTATCAAGTATCCGTGTTTCTTGCGCCCGAAGCTCGAAATCTATTCCTCGAGCACGGCAGCCGGGTCGGAAAATTTTTCTGCCGGGTTTCCCCTCGGCTTTGTCTTTGCCACCAACGAAGCTGGGGCCGAGGGGGATGAAGGACAAAGGAGCTCGCAGCTCACCGGGTAGAAACGAAGCGCGGTCGAGGCAGCAGCGGCACGCGGTGGGCCAGGAAAATCACGCTCGACCCTCGGCCCTGACCTGTGGGGCCCGTGCTAGCTGGTAGCCGCAGAGAAGAGGGGGCCGGCTCCATGGTCCCCGTGGACGGTGCTCGGGGCCCCTTTAAACATCCGCGGAACTTTGTCTCTCTCTCTCTCTCTCTCTCTCTCTCTCTCTCTCTCTCTCTCTCTCTCGGCGATGATTTCTAATGCCAGTCTCTATTCTCTCGGTTGCCAGAAACCGGCGGAAGTAAGCGATGAAGAAGGAGAAGACGAAGAGAAAGAATAAAGAGAAGAAGGAGCACCGATGATTGGCTCGATTTAATAAGCATATCACGAAACTGTATGATTACGAGAGATCGCGAGAGGATCGACTTTATTTCCAATTGGATCTACGCCGGATCGGCTCTCGAGAAAGAGGATTCCGAGCACATGGGAATTATTTTTAATAACGACGACCTCGCCCCGTCGTCTCCATACCGGGTGGCGGAAAAGTATCATCGACGAAGATCGAAGCGTTTGATCTTGCGGGTCGGTGTTAAAGGGTCGCTACCCTTGGCCGACGTCTGGCGTTCTCCCGTTAGGACGGCGCAGAAGAGACAGCGTTACCAAAGGGGTAGCTCTATAATCATAATTTAGCCATAATTACATTTATGACCCACTTTACCCTCGTAAATTGTCCACGAAGATCGAGGCCCTCGGTCGTCGTTATTACGCGCCTCGGATACCACGGCCGATCCTCCCGAATCACTTTTTCTTCCTCTCTCTCTCTCTCTCTCTCGCTCTCTCTTCTCTACCCTCCGTTCCTTTCCAGCATCGTTCTCCTCTTCCTCGTCTTCTTTTCGGCTCCACCTCTCTCCGTCCGACCGCACCACGTCCTCCGTTGTCGTCGACAGCGCCGTCTTCGTCCCCTTTTCGAGCGTCCGAGGTTATTAAGATCGTGATTGGAAGAGGCGAACGGCTCTCGGTGTGCTCGCCGCTCCTCTACGGAGGCTCGATGCGAGAGTTCAGCCACCCCGGGTAATCGAGAACGGTGATAATCCGAGCGCAAGGGGAAACGATAAATTCCAAGTATCGATCTCTCTTTCCAAGGAACGCCGATGTTCTCCCGAAAATTACCGATCCGAGCTACTCGTTCCCCGGTCCCGCTCTCCAGCAGACCACGTCGGGCCCGCCGCAACCCGCCAAGACCCGCAGGCCCGCAAAACGTTTCTCTTAATCGACGCCTCTTCCGTTTCTCGCACCGTGACGCTATTACACGCATCGTAACTCTTCGGACAACCGGACGGAGGAACCCGGGAAATCGTTTCCCGGGATGTCCTCTGAGCAATGTCTGCTGTCGGACGCAAAAACCGAATTCATTGGTCCTGCGATGCTCTCTTTAGAGTCGGCTGTAGAGACTTTTTCGCACGTATGTGGATTAGTTTCGCGATGATGCGGTTGGAACGCGATGTCTTTGGTACTTGGCGCGGGTTCATGCCTTTTGGGATTTTTCAGGGTCTTTCGAGATTGCACGTGACAGAGACTGTTTCATCGGGTGTAAAGAAAGATGATAGACTTCCTTATGGTACTGGTTACCTTTGACGATTAGTAGGAAGACATAGACATAGGTTATGTCCAGAAATTCTCCGGCGAAGTCTGTGGCACTTGCTTCAGGTTGATGCGCTCCGAGATTGTTCGGTATAATACAAGATTGCACGAAGAAGGCATTATTACACTAGGTGTAAAAAGAGACGGGTGACTTTCTTATGGTATCGGATACATTTCGCGTTCGTAGAAAGACACTGTGCTCGGACCATTAAACGTTCTTCATGGGGAAAAAATCTCCATTACGGGGGAATCAAAAAATGTTCGGGAGACACGATTGACGTTTAAATCGACGCTGCGATTTTTGACGTTCCGCGAGAAGGCGCAGCCTCTAAAACGAGCGTCCTTTCGAGCACGAAGAAAGGCGAAGCTAACTTTGACGTCCGTTAAAATAGAGTCTCGTGTCCCACCGAAGTGGCTCTCTCCCCTTGATCTTAGAGTGTATTGACCGAGACGGAGGGGCACACCGACATCCGGTGAGAGAGCGGAAATGGTGTCCGCCGAATCGACAGGTCAAAATGCCGAGAACGTATAGACGAGAGAAAGGAAGAGAAAAAGAGAGAGAGAGAGTGAGAGAGAGAGAGAGAGAGGCGAGAGGCAGTTTGGGAGCGATCCCGGCGCAAGAAGAGAGAATTCGTTGATCTTGCCGGAAACGGTGGGGGCTCGTTTTCGTGGAGGGCACCGGCGAAGGTAGGAGTGGACGCATTCCAGCCGCGATGAGACGCGGTGCCATTGGCTCCTGGGACGCGGAGCGTCACACCGGTTGGCCGCCTTAATAATATGGTACGGCAGCCCAGCCAGCACCGTCGACTACCACTGCCTACCTACCTACCCTACCTCCTTCTGCGTTCCTCGGCTTACCTACAGGAGGTTGTTGCCGTATGGTTGTTGCACTCATACCTATCGGCTACCCGCTCGTTACCTTGCCCCCACGACAAGCGTTTGCGCGAGCGATCTCCCGTGGCAGGCCCGTGTTTCCCCATCGACGGGCCGGCAGCCGTTCACCTTCCTCGAAAAGCCATCCTATAGACGCGCGTCATTTCGACTACCTTTCGTACTTTCCGCCTCTATCTCCGGGACCACCGGTGAGTTTTCCGAAAGCAGAGCATTCGGAACCCTCGGGGATGAGCGTAGAGAGGCGTCTGGAGCAACGGCAGGATCAAAAGAGTCCACGGAGGATGGCCGACCGCTGATTTCCTGGTCGAAACCCGATGGGAACGTGACTCGTTTGCAAACGGCCGCGCGGCCGGTGCGCCGCGCCGGGGAAAAAGAAGCGCGAGGAAGACATTAGGCATTTCTCGCCTCTCGAATCTCGAGCGGTCAGGGACGAATTCGCGCAAATTTCATAGTCCGACTTATGATTAGTCGAGGTGCAGCCTATCATTACGCGTATTACCATCTCTCGCGCGTTTCGTCCGAGAGGCTTCCGATCCCCGGCCGCCCGGCCAGAAAGAAACCAGCGGCGCGCATATACATTCGGCTGGACCAGGGGAGGGCATAGATAATACGGGAGCGCCGACGGATAATTTCACAGTACCCTCGAAACTTTTCATGCGATACGATTACAACCTTTCTCCCCGGCCCCTCGATTGGCCACGAATCCTCTGCGTGCCATCTTCTTCCGCTGCTGCTGCCATCGCGCTGCCATCGCGCTGCCATCGCGTTGCCATCACGCTACCATGCGACTTTCTTTCTCGCGCTGGGAATTTCATTTCGCGACGCACTGTCAGCCCCATTTTTTCACCGAAAGATCCGATCGTTATGGCGGCGGCACGTCTTCCTCCTCTGTCGGGCCACGTGAATCTCCGATCTGCCCGGAAAAAAATTCGCCCGTGACCACAAGCTATGCTTCCACGGCCCTCGTTGCGGCTTGTTTCGATAACCAGTGGTGCATGATACATTGTACCGCCAGTCATTATTCTCAGACAGCTTCGATAAAAATGTTAGCCCCGTCTCGCTTCGTCAGATTGCTTCTCGATCAGCCAGTGCAGATTTCGATGCCTTCCTAAGAGGATAGACCCAACAGCTGTGAACGCAATTTTCACGGCGAGCCACGGTCCTGGCTGATTCGGAGCTGCGAGGCCACGCCCACAGATCTATACACAGACCAAGACGATCCGTATTTCGAAGAGGGAATGATTCGAAAAGGAAAGCTATTGTGATCTTCAAAGGTAGACTTTGTGGATGCAGACTCAAGCAGAGATTGCCTCATTGGACACTGCCCTGGCTCTGTTCAAATCGAGAGCAATCAAGTCACGCCCTCAGTTTGTACCCAAAATAATCAGACTGCTCAAAAAGAAATAATTTAAAACGAAAAGCCATTGTTATCTTCGAGTCTTTGTAAACGCAGATTCGAATAAAAATTGGAATTATATAAATCGAGAGTAACGAAGCCACGCCCACTGTCTATACATAAACGAGAATAAATAATCGCGATCCCCCGAGCTAGATTTCGAAGATGCAGGCCAAAATAATGCCCAAAGGAAAAGCTACGAAGGATAAAAACGAGAAAAACAGAGGCAAACGAAAGGCGTCGAAGAACAGTGATCCGTAACTCAAAGAATCGGCTGGCTCGCAGATTTCGCAAGGGTCTCGCTAACAAATCGGCCGTCGTCGCGCCGCGGAGCGCCGTGTAACCTGCCCGGCATTGTAACAGTCACACTGTTAAGCGGTAATAACGGACAGGTTATCGGCAGCTGTTACAACAAGTCGGACCTTTACGTAATGACCGGTGTCAGTCGACGCTGGCTCGCTTCGCAGGGGTCTGCCGATGCACCGGCAGTCCTCGTTCCTGGGGAGAATCGCGGTGCTTGATGGTATCGCTCTTCGCTCACCACCGGAACCGCCAACACTGGCTTGTGACAAGGACGAGCCCGAGCATGCGTTCCGATACCACCGTCATTTACCATCGAGATGCACGCCGCGGGCCTCGAGTAGAAACAATAGTCAGCGTTGCGTGCACTCGCGAGCGCAGATCCCGCGGAATTTCAAGTTCAAGTGTACGGGGACCACCCAGGATTTCGGAATCTTTCGTGTTTATTGCTAATTAACGGTTGCCATCTATTCGTCAAAGTTTGAAATATAGTTGAGGTATTTAAATATAGTTGAGTTATTAAAAATAACTAGAGACTTCTTTTTAGACAGTTCAGAGCGACAGGTACTATAGCTATACAAAATTTGTTAAGGAGTAGAAGATTATATTACGATGAGAAAAGCGTCGTTAATCAGATAGGCGATAATATATAAAACATTGAGAACTTACAAACTGATAGGATTTACACAATAATTCGTTTAAGGTGGAGCAACTGGAAAATAGAATTATATTTGGCAAAGTTCGTTTCTTCGATCGTCAAAAATTTGACGAATCCGTAGTAAAAGCTCTTGAGAATAAATAAAAATTAGGAAGGTATGATCTTTATAATACAAAAAGTCAAGTTCATTAATTTCTTCATTCGTCAGGTCCATAGATCTTTGCAAATCAATAAAAAGTGAATAATAAATTTGGAAAATGAGATTTTTTCCTTATATATCATCGAATTCTTCAAACCACTGTGCGTCGGAGGAGCCGCGATCTCTGCCATTTTGTCCGCGAACCCCCTGCCCGGCTTTTGTTGCTGGCGAGCCCATCTCCCTTCTTCCGCTGGTGCCAGCCCCCTTCGCTCGAAAATTACTCGTTGCCCGGGATCGCTGGCACCTCCGTTCGACAGAAACGAAGCGGATCAGGAGCGCGGATAAAACACCGGGCCAGCCCGAGGAAAGTGCAAGCGACGACGAGGACCGCGCGCGCGTCCGCCCCGATCACCGCAGAATGCAATATCAGCTTTTTGCAGCAACATTTCGAGCGAATTTAAAATAATGATCGACCGGGCCCCGCGCGTCAGTCAACCTGAAATCCGTGGGGGCGCGGCCCCGGGGGAAAGGAACGGAAGGCATAAAAAGGGCGGGGGCGAGCGGGCTCGAGGGGCCGAGGATGCCGGCGGAGTTAATGAGATCACGCGTAATCGAAAATCGTCTGCTCGATTTTATTGGGACGGCCGAGCGCTCCTTAAGGCCCGGATGATCGGCCTGTGGATAATACCCTAGCTCGCAGCTTGCCAACTTCGGCTTAGCTTCTTAGAGTTACTCCCGAACCGATCTTTCGGTGTCGAGGAAATATTTAAACGCTTCCACGATGGAAGCAATTATAATTATCAATTAGCTGCCGAATATCGGTTGCAATTTAAATGAAACCAGATCGCTGATAAAATTCTCAATAATATATAAAACATTGAGAACTTGTAAACTAATGAGATTCATAATTATTTAAACTGTAACAACTGGGGAACAAAATGCCAGAATTCTCAATCATGTCCGCACGCATTTGGTGAATATAAAGTAAGCGTTTCGTTCCACTGTGCGGCCAGATGCATCGGCAATGGACACCGACGGGTACCGAGAGGAGGGAGAGGAAGACGAAGAGGAAGAGGAAGACCGGGGAACGAAGAGGCGAGGTGACGAAGGTAGCGACGACGATGGTGGTGGTAGTAGCGAGCCAGAAGCGGGAGGTGATGGCTTAAAAATGAAGTAATATGGTAAAAATATGGCGGGCAATTTTCAAGAGAGACGGAGCTAAGCCTGTTACTCGAGACACCGAGGACGCTCGTGTACCAACGGGGTTGTAAACGTGTTCCTGTCGGTGTGCGCCGCAACACGTAACGTCGGTAGACCAACGGCTCACGGTAGATACGCCTCACTCGATCCGGCAGCGTAAAGATGGTCGTCCGAGATAGCGCAAAGTTAATAACGAACGGCCGGATAGAACGCGTACGCAAACGCGGACCAAAGACGAATCGGGGGAACCGCCTCCGCTCCGCTCGGCTCCGCTCGGCGCGCACTGCCGCGACCAAAACCGCCGTGCTTTTTTGCTCGCACGCATCCCGGGGCCGACCGCGTAAATACGAAATACTCGCGAGCCTGTAAAATCACGATCCACCGGGGGATACCGCTGCGCGACGTGTACTCGACGATCCTCGCCGACGTAATGGCGTCCCGATGCTGGATTACGCTCGACCCCGATCAAGCGCTCTCAACGGATCCGCTTCGCCTTGTCGCGGAAATTGCCGATCCTCCGCCGATCCGCTTCTAAACTTCTTAAGGCCTTTGCTTTTTTAACCCTTTTAGGGTGGATCAGAAGTTGTCTTTCAAAACTGTTTGGAAAACCGAAATCAATATGACAATAACACGGAGAGAAATTATGTATTAAATATTTTTATATCGTTGTTGGGACGTTACTTAGGGGATGCGACGTTGTTGGGACAATTTGGAAGACCAATTTCTCAGATCTAGGATCTTTCTCTGTTCCTCTTTGATCGCTGCGATTTTCTCCGCGGTTGCGGTAATTGGATGAAGATTACATCGGTGGTGAACGTGAATTTGCTGGCAGATTCTCTCATTTCTTCGATTAGGACGAGCACTGATACAGCCTCGAGGCAGCGATAAAATCCTATCTTGACATCAATCTGACTTGATATCGATCACAATAAAACTGAACGACCAGAGCTGAACGATTACGAACTTAATAGAGACATTCAACAAGTATAAACGTTGTTAACTTCGACAAACTTAAGTACACTCAGAATTTGTTTAATTTTTCCAAGAAGCCACACGATTCAAAATTCGAACACAGGCGGCCATTTTGTCGGATCACGAGTCAACGATCTTCCTCAACTGTTCCTTCCTTCGTCGCACAATTGTCTTCGGAGTAGCGATAATCGTCGAAAACCAGCCTCCGATCGACGCAGAGTCGCGTTAAAAATAAACCAATTCCACGGGGTCAGAGGTCGCGGAGGAATTCTGCAAATGTGCCGAGGTTTTTGCGAGTAAGAAGAGGATACGGAGAATTATAATTGTAATCCGTCACGGTTAGGGAGAAGAGGCTCGCGCACAGTCGTCCTGCACCCCCGTCGTGTCCAGGCGAGATTCCCCGCGGAATCGTTGGAGCGTTGCAAGTTGCGACTGCGTGTACCAGCGCAGCGCCAGCGCGAGCACGCGCGCCATATCGATTCGCTCTCGCTCCTCCCCGTATTATACCCGTTCGAATAGAACGCGTATCTACTTAGTGTCGACGATGTACGCGGGATTGCTGGGCCGCTCGGCTTAAACGCACGCGCCCGCAACTACCCGTCCCGGATAGCTAACGAGGCACCGGTACATCGTGTATGCATTGTATTTGTCTTCCGAGCGGAACGAATAATAGAACCTTCCGGAGATTTCACCGCGCCCCGCGGAACAATCGACCCGAACGAAAATTGAATCGTCCCGGGAACCGACTTGAATGGTCCTATCCTTCGAATCGTTCTCCAAATTTCGCGATCGGTAACTATACTTTTAAAGAATAATCAAATATAATCAAGAGTAATGAATAATAATAAAGAGTAATAATACAGAGTAACAGAGAACAATTAAGAATAAAAAAGAATAAAAAAGAATAATGAAGAATGAAAAAGAATAATGAAGAATAATTAAGAATAAAAAAGGATAATAAAAACTGATAAAGGGTAATAAAGAATAAGGAACAATGATAAAGTATTCTAAAGAATAGCGAATGATTCGAGACTGGTACAATCAAAGTTCAATTGTAAATGCAAATTCTCGGTAGCAAGGAACATAGTTACATTATCGCGGAACAGCAGCGTTAATCTAAGAGGAGCTCGGAGCGTTAATTAGCACGGGCTGCTCGAGCTAAGAAATAATGGATCGCGATAGAAACACGATCGAACAATGGCGAACTTTCGTTCTCAGCGGTCAGCGACAATGAAGACCGTTTGTTACGATAGGAGGGTATAGATGTCTCTCAGGAAAGTCGAAACGATCCGTTCATTTATTCTTCGGCGGATCGAACGTCGGACGTCCGTGAGCAACCTTTCGGTCAATTAATTACGAGCGTTGCGATCAGTTCGGCAAAAGGGTTTTTGCCGGACTCGCAATGACCGCCGGCGCGGCGTCGTAAATTATACAACGCGGTCATTTGTTTTCGGGAGCTTCGGCCCCCACGATTAGGGCTACCAAACCGCGCTCGCCTTGGCCGGCCAATCGGCAACTATTTGTTATTGCTCCTTATTGAGCATTGTCTGCGGACGGGACTCTTTTGTCTGCCAACGGAATTCGTCCGGCGTGCTTTCTCGTATGCGCGAAACGAAACGGATGAAGACGTTCGTAGAAACGACTTCGAAAACTGCTTTTCTGACTTGGAACGTTTCCATTTAGTACAATTAATTTATTTTCATATTTTCAATGAGATCGAATCTAGTTGTTCCTAGTAAATAATTGAAAATAATTTGGTGATCTCAAAATTGTTTCAGAAAACGGTGTAGAAGATTTTAAGCGTGATGTTCTAACAATACATTTAACTTACTTCGATTTCTACCTATATATATGAATAAATTATTATTATTATAATGCAGAAACCGATATAACCCCAAGATCGTTGTAGTACCAAATGTACGAATATCGGAAACGTTTGGCCACCGAAACAGTTGTTCCAGATTTCGGGAAAAGTGTCCGGTTTCGAAGAAAATTCGCCGGCCTGCCGGTGCCGCATTCCATAGACGTTGTCGACCGGTACCGATCCGCGTGAAATCGCGGCGGACAAGTGCTCCCGCTGTTCGAGCTTACAATCGTCGGCTCGGAATGTAGACCGATCCTTTCACGCGGCGAGGGAGCGTGCGTGGCCGGTCGCACCTGCGCCGGTTCTCGATCGGTTGATCGATCGCGGGACCCGGGTATTACAGAAAATGGAAACGCGTTCGTTTTCTCGCGACCGGCTCGCAGCCTGCGTGTCTCTATTAATCGGCCGGTAATTCGCAACGCGTGATCTTGATAATGCGGGGTCTGGCGGCGGCGGCAGCCGACGTCGACGTCCATCAAAATTACACGTTGCGGCCTCGTTTCCGTCCTCTACCGGTTTCGTTAATCCGACACGATTGTTGCGCGCCGACCACGGCCGGCCCACGGTCCTGCCACGCCGCGCCGATTCAACCGTAGCTCGCAATAAGCGTCGCGCCCATAATCCGCTCCTAGCTGCTACTTCCACCGACGAATCTTTCTCGCAGAGTTCGACCGATCGAACCGGATCGATGAACGACGGCCATTGTTGCCGCGGCACGTGGGACGAGACGAATGCCAGGAAGGTGGCAGCGGGCCCCGGGATGCGAAAGCTCTCGAAAGTCTCGCCAGGTGAGCTCGGACGCGGACAGCGCGCGTAGAGATGCAACTATGCGCTCTGTCATCGCGAGCGCACCTGACGACACCTAGCCCGCGAGGAATGCGGATCAGATCTACCGTTTCGATCGCGTCTTCCCTGCAAAATTGCGCGTTCAATTCCCTAGTTAACTATTTATTAGATTTTTATGGGAAATAAAAATTGTCTGCATCAATATCAATACGTGGGTGTCAGAGTTTCTCTCTTAAATTGTTTCAATAAGCTCTAATTAACATATCAATATTTTTAGCTTCTTTCCCATAATTGAATGCAATGCGCAGTCTATTAACGACTGACAATTAGAACCACAATTGACGTAAAGTAGAAGCCTCGTACAAGAAGAAAGCACCCGCTCGGAGTGAAATTCCAGCGCGAAGGTCGGCCATAGACCTCCGTTTTCAAGCTCCGTTCGTGGACACCGGTGAGGAATTTATTGCAGCAAATCTGCGAACAGTCTGACTCACAGGGTGATCTCATTGGCGCCCTGGCCAGAACTTTACAGCGAGCGGACCCGCGAAAAGGTGTCGGTGTTATGTCTGATTACCGCTTTACAACCGCGAGGGACCGTCTCTCCTCCGGTTCTCCTTTCCGTCTGTTCGATGAATCCGCTGGCCGGTCGAATATGCAGCGGCGCGGTGCAATACCGTACGTGGAAAAATGCGGCGACCAACGGAACGGGGCCCCGGCCAGCGAGAAAACAAAATCACGTTGCACCGCGCCATGCCGCGCCGAGGTCAGAGAAGGAGGAATCATCGTCGACTGCAGAATAAACCCGACTGCGCTCGGAGGAAGGAGGTCGGTACGCGCGCTCCGAGATTCAATTTACGATCGATCGAGGCCCGGTCGACCGACCATCCGACCAACCGACTGGCCAGCCTGACCGGCCGGCTTCACTCTGGACAAATACCGCGCGCGAGAGATAAGGCGGATCGTTCGCTCGCTTCCTGGAGCTGAAGGCTATTAGCCTCGAATACGTTTGATTCATTGAACCGCTTTGTCACGGCTCGAAACTGCTATCACCGAAAACGCGGCGCTGGCTGCTCCGGATTCGATGAAATGCGGGATACTGTTGCGCCGCGAGAAGTTCGAGCTCCGATTGGTGGATCGTACTGCTCTGTCACCGGCTACTGTCTAGTAGCCACGCCTCCCGGACCACGTGGCCTCGTTAACCATTCAGCTGTTGCACAGACGCTGTTGCGTCGATTTAAAAGAATAGAAACCAGATGGTTCTGCAGGGAATTACGTAAATTTTAAATGATGAAATAGAGGAACACACTGCTAGGAGACTAGAAGCTAGAATGCCAGCTCTGATTGGCTGCTAGCGATGATCTACTACTATGCCTGATAGCCACGCCTCTTAGCCACATGATTGCATTAAATGCCAAAATGGTCGAATCTGTCACGCACTATAATTATAAACTAAATGAACGCCGATGTCCTGCTTTTATTATAAAATAAAAGATCTACAGACTTATACTTTCATTACAGAATAAAAGATCTACCGTCTCATACTTTCATAACATAATGAATGATCTACAGTCTCACACTTTCATTAGAGAATAAATGATCTACAGTCTTATTCATTATAGAATAAATGACCCACAGTCTTATGCTTTAATTAACGAATAAATAATGTCCAGTCTTATACATTCGCTGGAAAATAAATTGTCTCCATACAATTATTAGACTCGCGAAACTGCTCCGATAAGAAATAATAAAATAAATTACATTGCGAAAGAATTGACTTTGCAGCTAAGATCTAGAATGGACAACTATTTTAGTGAAAAGTGGACCCGGTCGAAGATCTCCCGTAGAACGAAGTGACGTCACACGGTCAGAATTCGATTCCAGGTCTGTCGGAGCCTATTAACGCGATGTGAATAGATTGAATAAAGGGGCGAGATAAGATCGAGCACGGCGCGGTGAATAGAAAATGGTCGGGCACGGCGACGAAGTCACGATCGCGCGAGGATCAATCACCTAGCATCGATATCGGGAATGACACCCAGAAACGAGTCTATTAGGAGGTCGATAACCACCGTTCCCCGGGATGCAGCCCCTATCCACGGAGCCCATCGACATTCCTTATCGACGCGATAATAATTTATTACCTTGTCCCTCGTTCCGGTGTCCCACGGGGCGAGGAACGATCGAAATACGCGCGCCCCGAGACCGGTCAGTCACACCTCTCCGAATAACCCATGAGAACTCTTCCTTTGATTCCTACTAATTTTTAACTTCAGAAGTTCGATAATTCTATCAACACGTAGTATTCCAATTTTTTATTAGTTTCGTATCGATATCAAATTGAGAAACAGGAAAGAAAGAAAGAAAGAGACAAGAAACCTTCGTCATCGATTTTTATAGACCTAGCAAATTCGTGAAGAAGAAGAAGCTAGACATACAAGACGAAAATCAGAGGTTCCAAATGATTAGCAGAAGTTATTGCTAAAGAATAACGACGTCGATTACAAATTTTCCGCGTCGTTTGCATCGTCGATCACCAGAGGATAGACTCGGATGCCGTATCAAAAATTGGATTTTATCCGGCGTGGTTCGGAACGGTATCTATAAAAATCGAGAGGACGACATTCCGGGTAAGACCGAATTACTGCGGCGAATTTTATGGAGATGCACAGTTTACTGTGGCGTTTCTCGCCGATTCACGGAGTCGCGTAACAGGGGTCGCTTAGACGGCGACGCATTTATTTGGCGAAATACCGAGGGCCATTTTCTTAAACGAAAAACCGTCGACATCGTCCCGCCGCTATTAACGTAACCGACTGGGGCCCGCATTAATGATACGTAATACAGAAACACAAAAAGGTACGTTTCATCCCGATAATCATCGGCGCACGTTGAAACGGCCGGAGGTCGTCACCGAAAGTAAAAGAGAGAGCGGGAGAAAGAGAGAGATGGAGCCAGAGAAAAGGAGAGAGATGAAACGTGAGAAAGAGAGAGATGAAAGGAGAGAAAGAGAAAGAGAGAGAGAGAGAGAGAGAGAGATGAAACGAGAGAAAGAGAGAGGCGGGGAATATGAGTTAAGCCGAGCAAGCCTCATCTTCGTAAATCGAGTCTTCGACGTCCCTCTTCCAGCCCCATTTCAATATCCCTGGCTTCGTAAAAGCAATCGCTGATTCACGGCGTAACGATCCAGGTGTATGAGATTTGCACCTTGCCGGGCCTCACGCATCGCGCATGCAACCCAACGACCGGCCGAACGAGAACCATTTCGTTTCGAGCCGCATAGGATGGACCGTTCTTGCCGAAATTAAATTCTCACAAAACCGCGGAGGAACGAAACTCCGGAATGCCTACCGAATAACGTACTTTTACGTCTTCCTTACCCTTCTCCGATCGTTAACAGAAAATAATTCTGCTTCCACGCGGCCCTTCCATCCTCTCGCACCTATCAATCGGATCTTTAACCTGTAACGCCTCGTTTCCACCTCGAGAATCCACGATCTTCTGCTTCCGACGCAGCAATAATTTCCTATCGCTATTAAATGCGAGATCATTGTGTCAAAAGATACCGATGTTACATTCGCGACGTTAAAAGAGCTTCGCAGAAGCCATACGTCTTAATCCTTGAAGATTTCTGAACTAAGATTTTGCTTAAAGATATTTTATTGTTAACCATGTATTTATAGGGATCCTGGAGTGGACAGGATATTTATGCGAACTTATTAACACGGGATTGCTATGGAATAAACCTCCAAACTGCATAAAAGCTTGCAGATTGGTAAAAGACGACTCGTCTTAACATTTGAACCCTCGAACAGCAGCAATTTTAAATTAATAGATCCGTGGACGATTTTAATTAATTTTCAGTATTCATATTCCGGGTCCAAAGGAACTGGAGCTGTCCAAGTGCTAACAAAGATTCTTCTGTTTCAATTTATGTACACTTAAAAGCACTTTGTAGTCGTTACTACGTATTTAGGAGGATTTCACTGCGTAACTTTACAGTCTGAAGAAGCAGGCTTCAATTTCAGGCTGCTCGTGGCACCTTATTGCCGTAGGATCTGCACGAAACAAACCCCGAAGCCTCGCGAAAGCTTCTAAGCTGAAAGAAGACCATCCAGCTGAACTCTCCGAGGAAGATTCTTCGGCTTAGATCTCACTTAAAGGTATTCCGTTATTGTTTCTGCGCGCGTAGAAAGGCTGCAGAGTGTACGAAGAAGCGGTTACCACTGGAGGGTTAGAGAAGACGCTTCCTGGGTTTAGTATCGACGTCGACGGAGGCCGTCGACGATCGACGTCCGCGAGGGATGGAGGAACCGAGGCGGATCGTTGGCAGCGTTACGAGTTTCGCGCAAAGACTCCAAGGACGGCGAAGCAATTTCCATCTTCTTGCGGCCGGCAAGGCGAACGTAAACGGCGCACGGCAGATAGGAGAAGTTTCTTTCTTCTCTCGGTCTCCTCGCCGCGTCGTCGTTTAGTCGACCGCAAAATTAGCTGCGAGCTGTTCGAAGGGTCCTTGAGTGAGATAAAATAGCATCCGTTTTTTTGATGGCCGCGCGCAGAGACAAGAAAGGTTTAGAGTGCCCCTCGCGGCTGAATGCTATTTGCGCGAGCGAGCGGGCGAGCGGAGACGCGCGCGGCCAGGCGATTACGAACGCTCCGCTCCGCTCGGCGTTCAACGAACCGAGGGAATCTACTCGTTGGCGGTTTTCGCCTCCCTCCCGCTCGCCTTCGACGTTTCCCAGATACCTTTCGGACCCAGACGGCCTCGTTTCCCGATCATTCCGCGTTGCGGCTTCGCGAATTCCGCGGCCATGGTCAGGCCTCAACGAGTCTAGTTTGAAATCGCATCAACCGACCCGTCCCAGACCCGACGAGCAATCTTCCCGATTAATCCCGCGGAAGCAATCCTCAGGTACACGGAAGTCAGCTGACGAGCGATATTCACGATCGTGAACAATTAAGCTCATTAATTTAGCATCAAACGTTGACGAGTGGCGTTTGAACTCCTTAAATCGACGGAGGTCCGCTAACAAATAAAATGTTAGGATCGCGAAGAATATACCGCTGATTTTGATGGAAAATGAAACCTGAAAATTCCTTCTTTCTCTAATCATTTTAGAGGATTAAACATAACTGACATCTTTCTGCTGCTTTAAATTGCAGCGACTGTCATAAATGCATAAAACCCGCAGACGTATTGAACTCGGTGACACGAAGGGATGAAGCTAATATATCGTCTCATACCCACGGCAGTCTTTTTACCGAAGATCCCACTGCCGACGAAGTCGAAGATCGAGCCACCCTTAGCCCGGAGAGCGATCCCAATTAATTTCGTGTTCGGCCGATTAATTTATACAAGTTTTTCTGTCCCGTGGCCGGGGATCGGTTTTGGGAATTAATTAACTCCTTTTTGGGACAGCCCCACGGTTCTATCCACGGTTGTACCGAATCAAGCGGCATAGTTACCTCGCATGGAGGCTCTATGTAGGTCCGAGGTCGCCGAGAAAAACAAGATATATCGTGGCCGGTGCGAGTGTGTGGACACCGATTCGCTATGGAGGACGCACGGTCCCGAAGCTGCTCGTGATGTTCACCGAGGTCGTGTACCGAGGATCTCTGAAACGTCTCCGAGAGGCGCTAACGAAGCTGCACCCCTTCGCACCCTCGCTCCAACTGGGTGAAGAGAGTACGGGCAGGAAGAGGACGAGAAGAAGAAGACGAAGCAGAAGAAGAAGAAGAAGAACGCGGAGGAGGGGGGAGGTGTTCGTGTTGTTCGTCGGAGGGGACCCGGTAAATGTAAATTGATCGAAGCAACGTTCATTAATTAGTCGCGAAGCGGTGTGTCCCTGCCGCGTTCCCGCCGACACCGCGGCCCTTCGCGAAAGGGCTCCGGATATCGCTTCTCTTTCGTTGTTCCTCCCGCCGATTCGTTCCCGATCTTCCCCGACCTCGCCGCTTCCTTTGGGAACCCTCATCTGACTTTGTAAGCGTGGATTCGCCAGCCTTCCCCCCTTGCGTCGCGCCGCTAGCTCGAATATCCGGGAAATTGAGCCACTTCGTAGCCGACGTTGCAAACACAATTGGAGATGCTCGAGGTTTCTCCGATAAGTGGTAAAATTCTTGCTAGATTATCATAGACGTTCATTGCCTTAGATATTGTTAGATCGCCATTTTTAGACACTTGGAAATTTTAAGTAAAATCCTATTTAAATAGAGAATACATTCGTATCATTGGTAAGCGATTTAACGCTATCATGATTTCTCTTACGTGGATGACCTTCCCTTTAACTTAATTGATATCAAAGGGTTAATTAAAAAGGAATCGTTTCGAATGCAAATTGTAAATAGAACCGCAACGAATGCTCTCCTCGTTACGATCAGCGGTCTATCCTCTCTCCAAATGCAGACGTCTCCTTCAGCCTAGCACCTAACGCCACTATACCGAAGCACCCACTCCTCGTCACACCCGAACAGATTTTATTACATCATATAACAGCCTTTATTACACCGAAAGAACGCCGATAGCGTGATCTCCGGCAGGAAACACAGGCGATTCCATCGCGAGAGATTCGAAGAATGATGAGGCCTGTCATCGGCCGGCGAAAATGACTTTCGAAAAGGTCGTCTATCGCGAAGACCAGGAGACAACGACCCTGGTCGGAGGCTCTCGAAGGCTCGCGAAGGCAGTCGCGTGGACGGCGGCGCAGCAGACCGTCTAACGAATCGTGGAATGATTTGCTTCGGGAAGGTTAAACGGCTATTCACCTATCGGCTGAACGTCGCGAGCGCGTCCGTCGAGGATGACGAACGGCTGAGAACGAGCGCCGGCGCGAAAGAAGGCGAAACGAAGGAGGCGGAAGCTAGGCCCGAGGGGCGCGAAGCAAATTGCATCGTCGTCGTCTCTTCGTCCTCGCCGTCTTCGTCGTGGTTGTGTTCGGTGCGTGGCGTATTCGCCGCATGCCCGACGGGTAAATTAAATAAGCGGAAGAAACGCGACACTAAGGCTGCGCGGACTGCGCGCGAGGAGCGCGACGTCGCTTTTCTAAATAGTCGGTGACAGCGAGCTAACCGCACGCGTTTCTTCCCGCACGACTTCTACGAGAGGCTCAATGGCTAAACGACCGGCCGACGAATCGACTGCGAATGGAAACGCGGCTTTCCTCGTTAGCGTCGCGCTCGAACTGTCAGCTGTCCGATCGACGGCCGAAGTCGCGGACTTTGCTGCTATTGTAAATCATTTACTGCCTTTCTGATATTTGAGGAAATTGAACTTACTATAATAGACCCTTACGAACAATTTAATTACGACGGAGACAAGTCTTAAATATCGTGTTCAATAGAACTTTAAATAGAATAAATTATAACAGGTTAATCGAGAGTCCGGCTCTTTTTAATTTTTCAAAATGATCTCGTGATTCTATTTCAATCGAATTTACCCTGTCTTAAAGTAGACATTTCCGGCTTTAATTTGAGCTGGGCCGCATGAACTTAGCCCCACAAGAACATAGCTTGAAATCCATCTGAACATCCCTTTCGATTCACGTAGACCCCAAGGTGTCTATGCTGCCTATTTTGAATTTTCCAAAATGATCTCGTCATCCTATTTTAATCCAACCTACCAGATCTTAAAGTAGAAACTTGTAGCTTTCGTTTAAGCTCAGATGTATGCAAATAACCCCAAGAGAACACGACTTTATTATATTTTTACCAGACAACATGCGAACTCGGCGTACCACAGGGTCAGTATCTAACTGGAGCGTGTATTAAAAAGATGGGAAAAAATTCGCGAGGGATAGAAAAGAGGGGAAACAAATGGTGGACGGTATCGCGGACAAGCGGGATGGTCGATGTTAAGATCCGGGGTCTGAAAAAGGAAAGAAGGGTCGATCGGAATATTACGATTCGATTCGACATTTATCACTCGTCGCCTCCGTGAAGCGGCGTCGAAGGGGATATCGGAGGCGGGAGGGTAGATACGGTATTAAAAGTAATTATTCATCGGGGCAAAGCACGAATTCGTAAGGGGCCGGTGCGTGTCCGTCTTGTACGGAATAATCGGCCGAACCGAGAAATACGTTCGGAACCGCGCGCACGCACGGATTATATCCTTTACACGCGCTCGCGGGCTCCTCTCGCGCTGCTCCCCCTTTTTCGCCGGCGCGCGGTCCAGGCCCTCGTAATCGAGTTCTCCCCTTTAACAGGGACTCACCTAATTAAGTCACCTGCGGGGTACCTTGATTTATTCGATCTTGTAGCGGGGATCGCGAGACGGCGCCCGAGAAATCGGCCGGGCCCGATTTCGGCCACGATAGTTGGCTTCGCCGTCCCCGGTGTACGCGATGTAAACTTTTTGGCGGTGATCCCCCGAAAAGCGCCGACCGATACCTCGCGCTTTGCGGCCCGTGGCCGAGCGTCGCGGGCCCGATACGCCGGTGCACCGGCTTGCATCGGCTTGCACCGAGACCCGATGCGCCGCCCTGCGCCGCCCTGCGCCGCCCTGCACCGCCATGTATCTTTCGCGCGGAACGTAATGCATGTATCGTTCTGTGCGGTGCCCTCGATAATGCTCGCCCCGTGCATCGACCCGCGTGCGTGTGGGATCCAAGCCGCGCCGCGTACGCTCCGAAATTCGCGCGCTCTTCGTTATTCCACGCCGATCCACTCTATTTCGACGCTGCGCTCGGTAGGTCTGCTCCAGCTAACCTCTCGCGGGTTTAATAAACCAGTTTCTTCGACTGCGTTTATTCTTCTCGGACTGTTTAAAAGACTTGGATAACGGAGAAATGATCTGGCTACAAGGAAGAACGCTGC
>CM052156.1:4946160-4975106 GCA_028455555.1 Augochlorella aurata | reverse complement strand
GGCCGAGGAATCCATTCCGAGACGCGGACGCCGCTCTCTTCCGCGAAACTCGTTATACGCCTCGTTATACGTCTTTGACCGGTGCAAGAAATATCGTAAATGTACGAGAGCGGGCCCGGTAGGACGCGTCCGTCGATAGACAGCTCGGACTAGACACCCCGGGCGCCATTTTCACGCCATTTTTACGCGACCATTTCGATGCCTCTTACGGCATTTAAACTCTTGTTCCAGATAAAAAAGGTTAAAAAACGGAGTTTGTATGTCATTCCAAGTAATTGCAAAATGAAGGAAATATAAATTAGTTGCTGCGCAGTAAATTAAACGGTATAAAACATTTTTTAAAAAACGCAAGTCGCATAACACCGGTCCAGAATCGTTACATTGAATCGCGGTCGTTCGATTTTTACGGCTCGCGTGAAAATCGTCGCGTGTCGGATCGCAGCGTAGTGTCGCTCGCCGTCGTTAAATCGTCGATCCAGTGGATCGGAGGATCTCGGAGAGCTCCCTCGCCTAAGATTAACCTTTCTCGGTGCCCGAGGACTATCCCGCGAAAGAGCAGAGGGATTGACGAGGGCAGAGGGGAGGCTACATCTCATTAAGATGCTCCGGCAGGGGAATTACGGTACTTATCGATACTCGAAACGAAACCCGATCGTCCGTGGCAGACAATGCGACCGAGCCGGAGGAGAGCTCCATGCTAGGAGCCTCGATTGATCTCCGTTCGTGTTTCTTTCTCCGTTCTCGGGGATCTTTTTCCCTCCGCGCGATCCGCCTCGTCCTCGTCTCTCGCTGGAACCCGCTTGTCGTCCGTCGCTCTCCGTCTTTCGGCGAGTTCTCGTTATTCTTACCGTTTCTTCCTGCCCCCCTACGCGGCCGTCCTGGAGGCCGGTGCACGCGGCCACCGACTCTAATTAACGTTGACAGTAATTAACATAAATACCAGCGCTTCCTTGCTAGGA
This sequence comes from Augochlorella aurata, assembly GCA_028455555.1. NCBI lineage: Eukaryota > Metazoa > Arthropoda > Insecta > Hymenoptera > Halictidae > Augochlorella > Augochlorella aurata. The sequence continues at coordinate 4,974,147 of CM052156.1, read as the reverse complement.
GCATCGAGGCTGCTCCGGGACTGCGATCCCGCCTTATCTCGCGAGTCCGTGCTAATCGTTCGGCCGCTCCTCCGCGCGGCCCCTCTCGCCGCGGCTCTAGCTGGTTCCATTAGACTCACCTGAAACAGAAAGAAAACCGGAGCGGTTGGAACGGGGCGTATTATCGGAACAGGAAAAACCGAGGCCGGATCGACGGCTGCCCGCCTAATGAAGACACCTCGCAATCGGCGAGCGCGTCCGCGGCGACGCGTCGCGCGTTCCTCGCGCCGATACCCGGCCGGCTCGCCTCGAGAATTCGAGATCCATCTGCATCCCGCCTCTCCGTCTATCGCGATCACCGCGCTCGATATACCGTCGTTATGCGAGGCATGCGTTGCCGCCGAGAGACGACCCCCACCGGAAAACTAAGGCCCCGGGATCCCGGCGCGGAGTTTGCAGAACCGAGCGGATAAATGCGAGCCGACACGGCCGCTGCCGCGCCGTTATGCCGTCTAACACGCCCGTTAACCGAACCGAGCTTCATGCCTCCGTCCAATCATCGATATACGTGTAAACATATTCCCCGGTATGTATCTAGATACGCACGGAACACAATTCGCGCTCGCCCCGCGCAAACCCGAGCGGATTTATCGCGCTACCAGCGCGACGCCGACAAATCGCCGCTCTGTCCGCCGCGCGCCGCGAGATCTTTCGTAATCCGAGCTTTGAAAACCAGCCTCGGCGCGATGTTTACTCGGCTACTGTATTAACCCCAGGATCGCGTTTAAGTTTTCTCATCAGCGATTTATTGGAGGAGCCTTCATCGAGTTTGAATTCATCGCTGGAAATTGTTCCGTGACTTGACACGCGAAAGCATCGGCGATGTTTGTCGGAATAAATCAGTGAATTAATAGCGATGTGTAGAAATTGTAGATTTGTAGAAATACCAAACCAGTTCTTGATAAAAATATTTCTAGGAAGAATGTGAAGAATTTGAAATTTCTGGAGAAATATAAATAAATCCATGGCATGGTTGAGATTTTCTCAATTTTTATGTTAGTGCGCGTTGAGTTGAATAAATTTATTAAATGGTTTCCGGTGAACGCGTCTTTATAATTTCAATAATTGTAAAATAAAAAGCATCGAACGGGTCGTTTGAACGGCGATACGGTTAGTGTTAATGTCATAATTAGACAGAGGATTTTATGAATTTATAGCAAAAACGAGTAGATGAAGTACAAACGTATAAAGAGTTTATAAATTCATTTAAGTACATCGTCGCGTTGCTCTTCGCATCTTTACATGATTAAACGAAGCAACAGATTTTTATCCGACTTCTGTCTCTTACGGTGAACATCCGAAGTTCTCGTTTTGCATATCCGCAGTCCAGTAATAATGCATCCGCATGCAGTTGATCGCACGTGGAACGAAACGCTGGTACCGGCGAACGATTCGCGCGAAATCGAGTCAGTGTCACGAACGTTTGTACCTCTCGAAGACGATCGCAGGGGCTGGGACGAGCGGAATCTCCGCGAGCTTTAACGGCATATCCCGAACACATTTCCTGGACACGATCCACGAAGAATATGTCAAAACATAAAAGTCGGCCGGTTTTAGTATGTTTGCCGATGCACCGTGATGAAACGAGTGCAACATAGATTCCTCCATTTTATGCATCGTAAAACAGCGGCGGAATGGCCGTGGTCCGTCTACTTATGTCCCAACTATTCAATCTAACCGTTTAGATTGCGATCGTCCGATAAAATTATAGTAATTAGAGTAAAAAGTATTCGATACGGGACGTGTCCCGCGTCCGAGATAACGAGTTCCACTTTGAGCTGTCGTTAACATCGGATCGCTTACCATTACGCAACTTCCCGTTTACAGAAATAATTACAGAAAAATGCCGCGTAACTAAAAGCATCCGGCCAGTAAGCGACAAACGAAAATATCATTAACGTTTTTGCATTACGGTACCAGCCGCGTTCTCTTACTACCGCGCTGCTCCACGCGCTCCGACCGCGCGGAGCTCGATAGATCCGCGGTTTAATTACGATAACAGAACAAAATTCCGACTTCGAGCTGCGGCATACGTAATCGGCGCGAGCGAGATCCGCGTCTAATTAATAAACACATTCGCGAAGGAGTTTATCAATCCTACGCCTCCGGGATTCCAGCGGAGTTTTTGCGGACAGACGCGCCCGAGGAGCGTCGATACCGGCTATCAGGCGTGGCGACGAGTCCTCGCGACTCGTTCCTAAAGACGAGATTGCGGTAATGAACGAGGAAATTGGGCGGGCGGTATCGCTCGGCAGTTAACGCGTATCGAGATGGAAAAACTGGTTGGCTCGTTTCGCGGAGACCTCTCGTAATCTCCGTCTAATGCCCGGCTCGGCTGCCTTATTGAGTCGCGAGGGCCCGGTGCAGCCTCCGACTAGAAACTAGAATACATCAGCCGAGCGGAATTCAAGTTTTCCCTCGGAGGGGCCGATCCGATCGGAAGAGTCGGCGGAGGACGTGATCGGCTCGGCCCGAGCAGGGACAAGGAGATAGAGAGGACGAGACGGAGAGAAATAGAGGGAGAGAGAGAGAGGGATGGATGGAGGACAAGGAGAAGCAGCGTAGTCGGCGGAGAAGAAGCCAGCATTCGAGGCCGTCCACGTAGTGGCTCTAACACGGCTCATTAGCCTACAGCGTCGCTAATGAAAGCTCGTTACCCGGGTGCATGCATGCCGAGCCAGAAAAAGAAGAGTGGGAGGCAGAGGACGCGGAGGGACGGAGAACACGGAGAAGCGCCGCTCCGGGTGGGGAATCCCTCCGGTGTATTTTGCGCCCGGTGACTTAGTATTCGCAGGCCGCCCCCGCGAGCACCGTCGACGAGCTGCTTTAAGCGGCCGCTGACGACGCGTGTATGCGGCTACATGCTCGCGGGACTGTGAGAGAGCGAGAAAGAGATGGGAGGGCCTTATCTGGAACCGCGGATCTAAGTTGATTGGGTGTGAGGTACAAGGCACTCTCTCGCGCCCTACGTCGAAGAACCGAACAAGGCCGAGGACGCGGTAACCTTCGACCAGCTCCCCGGCCTGCTTCTCGCGCGTGTACCCCGCTCGATGCCGAATTTATTATCTCCGCCAGCAGTCTCCCCGCCTCCGCCTCTCCCTCTCCTCTCTTCTCGCGACCCGAATTCCGAAAATGCCGGGCCCGCGACGCGCCGATTAATTTCGGCTCCCGCGGTTCCCAGACCGGATAGAAACGCGTCGCGCGCCGTAAATTCCTGCCGAGGGTCCGAGAGGATCGGAAGACCGCGAAAAGGACCGCGGGGAGAGGATCGCCGGGGATGAGAACGGATCGGGCCGAACGCATGGGTGGACCCGAAAAGCGAGCCGAAGACGGAAGCACAGAAGCGAAGCGTCGCCGGTGGTAGAAGGGCGTGGCGACCGGTAAAAGCTTCGTTACCCCTAATGTCGATCCCCGCGGGATGAAAGGAGCCGACAGCCGGCTGGAGGGGGTGGCCGCGGATGAGCTCTTTGCACCTCCGCCGCTTTATGACCGCTAAGTGTACCCAAATCCCATTCCACGCCATAAAATCCTTAGAGCCTGCGTCGTTCGCGCGGCAGGAGGCACCCTGGGCACACGGGATCCCCTCGGCTCCCATCGGCTCCGCTCGTCTCCGCTCGCGGATACCCGGCCTATACCAACTCCGATCCTTTCCTTATAATATACGCAAGTGTTACCCGAGGATGACAAGATGATCAGCCCAAGGAGACACGTCGTCGACCGCTAATTGCCCGCCGACTACGATCGCTGGGCCTAGCCTCGCTCGCAGCTTTTACTACGATTCTTCAGCCTCTTGATTTGCGACCTTCAGGGCTGCAACCTTGGATCGCTGCAATCCTCGTGGATTCTGAATCTATTTTCTTCGCGCAGACCACTGCGGTCGGACGATGTACAGTCGACACCTTCTTTTTTACGTTAAATGTACCGAGCGCTAACCCTTGCATTGTGTAACAACGATGCATCGTGGTGGAAATGTTGTTAATATTTTTATTCAGTGACAGTTTTATTGCTTAGAAACTTGAGTTAGATCAAAAGGTAATTCTCCATTTCGTGATAGTAATAATCTCTCTGCGAAATTTTGGCGAACTATTCAGACTGTCTATGAGTATTATTATTCAGACATTGATTTAATCGTCTCCTAAGGAAGAGCGTTTTTCAGCGACTGTAACACTAAAGTTAAAACCGTACAAATTCTTTCACAAAAAATAATTAAATAATCCATTGATCCAGATATACATTATTTAATTAATTTCCTAACATACAGCAACACACGTCACTGTGTAATGTGTAATATAAAAACGAATAGATGCAATTTAGAACAAGATCAACTTCAAATAATCGAACAACATCGAAATGCCATTTCCAACGTGGTAAAACGTCGCAAAAATAACGAGACAATTGAAGCGAGCTCGGGAAACCAGGGGAACCCAGAAATTCCGCGGTTCGGTCCGCAAAGGCGGTGTTTCCCGCAAATTGCAAGCGGTATTTACCCGATACGCGAAGCGCATCTCGAATCGGTCCGCCGCGGGCCTCGGCTAATTGCCGGTCAAAGTCCGCTTATCTTACCTAGCTGAAATCAGCAGTGGCCACGATAACGCATGGTTTCGCAGCGGAGCCCATGCCCAGCCATGGAACTGGAATAACTGGCCTCCGCGTCGAAGATTCAGGATGCGATCGTGCGTGCCGGCGCGTCGCTCGAAAAATCGGATAAACGGTTTCGATTCGAGCAGAGTGGGAGGCAGAAGGTGAAGTAGGCGAGCTGGTCTGATCCACGCGAACCCGGTGCTTCCCCTGTGCGCGATAATGACACGGGGCGGTGCCGGCTCGTAAACTATCGCCAAACGAAATTTATGGGGGTAAGGTGGATGCCTTTTACTTTGCAAACTGCCTTCCTACTGCGCTCGCTCGTCTACGATACGCACCTACACCTATCTTGCGTGCGAGCCACCGGGTTATCGTCCTGCGATCCCCGCAGCCACGATCGAGGGATGCCCTGGGGATCCTGCACCCTGATCTACCATCTGGAGTAACCGTTCGAATTAACCGGCGATCCGGTAGTAGATAGAGAGATACCTAGCTAGCTCGAAGAAGAGTTAAATTTAGAGATTGGCCTTAATTTTGATAGTGACAGAGTCAAGTTTATAGCGCGGGAAAATTCTCTGCGATAGGGCAGATCTTGTCGATGAAAATGGGGTAAGACCCGACTCGATGGGTGGTCTCCAAGATAAGAATTATAGCGTCGTCCTTTGTCACTCTTGTGTCGACAGTCAAAGCGAGCACATCTCTCTGAATTACTGTGAAAGTATCGTCGTATATAAAGGATGTGATCAAGTGTAAAAGGCTGATATTCGCTTTACAAATGCAATAGTTATACAACGTAGTTATATCGACGAGTGCAGTTTAGAATAACTGGTGAAAAATAACTGAAAATTCGCGAAACTACTCCTAATTTTCGATTAGTGTATTGCATTTCGCAGAAAATTCTTAGGGTAGACTGGTTTCGACGTTGAAATCCGACGAAAAGTGTTTTACCTACGAATTCCAGAGCCTGGTTTACGCCGATTGCGATCGAGGCGCGTGAAGAAGTCCGAGGTGCTCGGGCAATAAATCAGGGAACGACTTAAGCGATTTCGTTCTGAGGAAATCCGCAAGAAACGAGCACGGTGGAACTGAAAAATAGCAAAAAGCCGTAGCGTCCGCGTCGCGGCCCCGGCCGAAACTTTCTGCGTAACAGCCTTGAATGCTGTCGAGAGCTAACCGATTCGTTTCATCGTTATTTCGCGGCGCGGCTTCCAGGTTCGAGGCATTAAACGGACGGTGCCGGTATCGGATATCCCGCGGAGCGGTCGATACCTTAATATCCCGGCCGTTTCGTTCCTTCGTTTCTTCCTCGGGCCGAGGAGTTTCGCCATTTTTATTCGTTCTCGTTCCCTCCCGGTTCTCTCTCGAGCTCTCGTTCCGCGGCGCGGCGCTTCTTGCGCGAGAGCAATGGAACAGAGAAATATCGGGGGGAGGAGAGAACGCCGCGCGGTCGGGCCGCTCTCTTTTTCTCGGGCGTATTAATTTTTGCACGCCACTTTGAAAGTTCCACGAGAAAATTATTACTTGAAGATGGCGCGGGGCCGGCCGACTGCGAGGGGGTCAAGAGGGATACGTCCCATCCAGCGGATAATTTTCTTAAACTCATTCTGCGTCAGTCCGCGTCCGGTGTAATCAAGTCGTCATGCTGCAACATTGCCTATTACGCGTTTCTTTACTTTAAGCCGGGGATGGAAATTTTGTGGTTTCGGCGGGGGACAGACGTCTCCTCCCATTTTTCGTGGGGCACCGCGAACCCCATGGGACCCCGTACGCGTGCACCGTTTCACAATCTCCGAGGCGCTTCTGTCTAGCTGCCTTCTCGCGATACCGCCGACATTTTTCCGCGAACGGCCTCTTCCGAGTCACTCCGAATGCTACTACATTCCTCGACAACTACAGTAATTTCTCTCGCATTGTCCCTCGACTTAGAAATGAAAATGGACAACTTGGCAAGAGGAGAGACAGCCATAAAAACGAGCCGCAATCTCCTCTTCCCAAGTTGCCCATTTTCATTCCCAAACTAAAGAGCAATGCGAGAGAGCGTCGACGTCGTTCGACATGGAGACAGGCTAATATACTCGCGTTTGGATACTTGGTTCTTCCACTTCAGAGAATACTAACGATTTCCATTGTTTAGGAATTCGACGAACGGGGTTCTTAAAGAGTTCAAGACAACATTCGACAAGGAAACTAATCTACACGCGTCCCTTATCGTGACCAGAATGCTGTCGACTAGTAGCCAGTGTTTTCCATTGGCTGGTAACTCGGTGGGCGGGGACAAAGAGACGCTAAAGAGGTAAAGTGTAGCTCTCGGATCGAAAACGCTTCGAGGTTGCTTCCACTTCCAATTAGTCTCGTCTTTCGACGCTAGAAGGCACGCCTGCCTCCATCGCGAGCATAGGCCACGTTATTCAGGATCTCTCGGGCTATAGTAGCAAGATTAATCGCGCGATGCGTGCGAAACGCCGACGACGGAAAGAATTTACCCACGATCGTTGTTTACCGGCGTCGAGTAAAAATGTTGAGGGGGTGTGGGTAAGTCCTTATAAAAGGCAGTGCTCCGCATAATGACGTCGACAGGGGTTCCCAAAGAGGGAACGAGAGAAAAAGAGAGTCAGAGAGAGAGAGAGAGAGAGAGAGAGAAGGACGAAGGGATGAGAAGGAACGAGAGGAAATGAGTTTACCGAGCAGCGATCGAGCGGCAGAGAGAACGACGGCTACGTATCGCGTCGCACACACGCGGAGAGAGGCCCGTTCGCATTATACGCGCGTCTATATACCGATCGGAGGCTCGGGCTAATCAGACGGACATAATTGATCTCACTCGTGATCTTGAGATTCGAAAGATCGCGGACGGAGAGAGGCTCGAACCAATAATTATTGTTAATACCGGTCGTCCCTTGCCCTTCTCCGCCGCCACCGCCGCCACTACCACTATCACCGACCTGTCTCTTTCTCCGTCTTCCCCCACGACTAGGCATCCCGAACTAACGATACGTCCGGCGTCTTTGAATTCCCATCTTCTTCTTCTCCTTCCTTCCCTCTCTCGTTCTCGCACGCGTTCTCTCTCTCTCTCTCTCTCTCTCTCTCTCTCTCTCTCTCTCTCTCCCTCTACGCGCACTTACACGGTCGTCCAGTCCGCCGGTGTGCGTCTTCGGGCCCCTCCGTCTCTCTCGTCCGCGTATTTCGAGCCCGCTCCTCGGCCGGGCAGCGTTTCGGCATCTTCGGGCATCACCCGCTCCTCTGGTCCTTCTTATATCAAGAGCCGTTCGGTCCAGAGCTTTTATTTATATTAATTTCGCTGGCTTTTTGCTTTTCGGGGCCACGGCGAAGCGCAGGAAATATGAAATAATAATGATAATAATGAGCCATTTTGCGCGTAATAATATGGTGGGAGCTCTCGGGGATATGGCGTAGAAGCCGCGCGCGATTCGCCGAGCTAATAACGTCGGATGGCCGGCCGGGAGAGGAGAGAGAGAGAGCTCTCTTTCCACCGGGACCGTTTTCTTCTCTCCCCGGTTCGTCTTCCCTCCACGGGTCCTCTCCACGGCGATTCATCTCTTCCACGATACAGCGGCCGCGATCCCGTGTCGTTCTCCATCGATCCAACGATTTTTTCCTCTTACCACCGATCGCGAGCCGGTGGGTCCCCGGCTCACGAGGTCGGCAAAAAACTGGCAAAGGAAACGTCCGCAAAAAGTGGGTTAACGAGGCGTTGATCGCGGACGATTTTACGTAAGTGCCGGATACTAAAGTGGTCGCGCGATCGCGGTCTAGGGGTGGGCGAAGCTGCCGCGGTAAAACCTGGTCTACACCCCGGTCACCCGGTATGAGCAGGAAGCGAAGTATACCGGATGAAAGCTTTGGCTTCGAGCTTCAAAACGAGTCCAGGTTCGTTGACTTACCCGTCTTCCTTAGGGAGTTAGAACGGTCTAAATATCGACGATTTTTCGGGGGTGGAAAACTATGTTGGATGTATCCGCTCTATACGATCTTCGATCAGGAAATCGGTGTCCTTCTTTTCATGGCTCGGTAAATGATGAAGGAGGGTGCTAGTAGGCATCACAGTCTTTTATAAAGTTGCACAAATTTTATAAAATTCTATATACTTTTTATAAAATCCTAAATTCCAGATATAAATTCTTTAAAATCTCCTACAGCTTCAGTGCCATCAGTCCCCCTTCTCCACAGCCTCCGCATCATTACATCCCGCACTCGTCCTCTCGCAAATTTGCAAAACGCGAGAGCGTTCTACGGGCTAGATGATCGGCCGCTGTCGGTTCTCGCGAGACGTAGACGTTATCTGCAGGCCGCGGTATCGTCGGTTCATTCACGGACGCGTGGCGCACGGTGACCAGCATTCTTGCGAGCAACTTGTCACCGATTGGATACGTCTCGCGGCCGCGCAGCCCCGGAGAAAGAAAGAGCAGGCAAGGTTCTAGAGGCGAGCCAGCAAGTGACTCTATCTGCGCGCTAGTAGGACATATCGGATTACGTGTTTCGCATCGGCCGAGAGAACTCCGGCAGGGTCTCCGGTCTTCTGTGGTCCCCGGTCCAACGAGATCGCCGAGCCGGGATCTCGATTCGAGAGAGGACGGCTCTCCCGCGGCCTAGAGAACCCGACGAGGACGGAATAATTATAGACTGGACCCCGGCGACCCTGCACCGATATCGAATTTCGGGCCCCTAAGCGACGATATTTTTTTCCAAAGATTGAACCTTTAGTTCGGTGACAGAGGGGCCCACACCTAGCCCAGGCGAGAACGATCGCGCCTCTTGTTGGCACCGAGTTTTTTACTCCTGCGTTTCAATCGCTCCGGGTTCCTGGAACGATCTCGAACGAGCTTGACCAGGTGGGAATGAGCGCGAGTGTCATTCGGGACACTCGATTGCGGAGTCATACCGGTTGCGGCTAATGGGGTTTTAGAAGAAATTGCGCAGCCTGTGGATGACGTTTTTCAGGCTGTTCTGACGTTTCCGCGAATGATTGGTGCCAGGATGACGAGGTTCGAGAAGATTGTCGAGTCTCTTTGACACGGTTTTCGTACCTGAAGATCGTTCTTGGCCAGTCTGCATCGTTCCCACTGAAGTTCTTGGCGAATAAAAGACTGTCGTGACCTAGTATTCCGTAATCCAAATATGTTGGACCTTACCATCATGGTTTTTATTTTTTAAGATACTTGCTACCAAGTTCTAACTAAAATTCATGGAGAATATAGACTTACAAGAGCTACAGTATGCCTCTTTAAATATATCTTTGAATCCTCAATTCATCTAGACCATATCCTCATCATTCCAATTAAAATGAATAAAAAGGAGACTCAAATAACTGCATCCAAAAACCAACAGCCTCGAATCTCCTTATCACGTTTCTCAGTCCTGAAGCCTGGAGCAATCAAGTCGCTTTAATTCCTCATGAATTTTCTAAAGAACAAAGACGTCCAACAGCTAGTCTCCGGAACTGAGTTTTATAGCGCCACTAATCGAACCGAAAGCAGAATTTAACACCTATCCCTGTTGCTCCGCGGGTGTTACCATTGCGCCCTCCCCTCCGGTTTGTTCTTTTACAGGGAGGTTATCCTCGGTACCTCGCGAGGTTATCATTTACACGAGTTCCAGCTCGAGACTCGAGACACGGCGCGGATCGAGGTTCCATCCCCGGTCCGCTCTGACGTATTTATCTGGTTCCCGCCTCTATGAGAATTTCCATCCTCCTTTTCTTCTTGTTCGCGTCGTGCCGAGGAGGCATCGTGGATCGCCGCGCCGGTATCACCGTATAATACTTCCACCGCACACTCCGCGCGAGTAGTATATGCGATCCTCTCCCCTTCTCTCTCTCTCTCTCTCTCGCTCTCTCTTCTTCTCTCGCTCGGCTGGCACCGGAGGAGCGGTGCCTTGCGTATATAACGTAATAGCAATTTAATCAATAAAATAAGAGGACCGCTTTCGTCCGAGCGCGGCCCTCCGAGACTCTGCAATAATTACAACAGAGAATTATGAGCGGCTATACTTGATTGGATCTTTACGCGCTTCTCTTCCTCTCCCCATCGCCGATCCCTTCTTCTAGTTTCCACGCTCCCTCGCCGGTTTTCTTTCCATCGTCCGCGGCAAGAAGATTTTATCTGCCGGCGGATCCCGTTCGCTCTGTTTCATTAACCCGCGGAATCGTTTATTCCTGCCCCGGTTCCAATAAACGTGTCAAGTAACTCTTATTAACGAAGGGAAAAAAGCTCGCCGCGTGGAAGGGGTGGGCGCGGGCTCCGGGGTTCGCGTACAGTAGCGGACAAAACATTCGGACGGAGAGAGACACAAAGCGATACTCGATGTGCTTGCTAATCTTCTGTAAAGCGATGTCCGCATTGCGATCCATCGAAAGGAATACGTTCGATTTTTGATTCCTCGGAGAGTTATACTTTTCACCAATGTAATACTTTTGTCCATTGTTTGTAAGACTTGACAGATGCGAGTCGCTTTTCCCGATTCTTTTTCGTTTCTTTCTCGTTGTCGAAATTGTACAGACTCTTTCACTGAATTAATCTCTTAATCCAAGCGTGCATTATGATAAAAATGCCTAAAGATCTAAATAAATACATTCCTTCTATCGTTATAAATAAATCGCGGATTTTATGCAAAATGAAAACTGTGTGCATCTGTTGCAAGATATATAAAGGAAGTAGCAAGTTCTTTCTTGCTTCAATAATCGTAATAGATTGAAAAAATACATTTCTCAATTTTTCTTAATCTTTCTACTATCTTAAATTTGAGAGAATCAATTATATTCAGTATTCTCCTCGCTTTCTTCTCTGCGCCTCGTCCTTGTACAAGCACGTCGATCCTCAGGAAGGCGATAAAGGTATCCTCGGTAAAATCCCAGGACATCGTTCTCCACCCCTCTGGCCCGAGAAATTGCAAGATCGGGACAGAGAGAAGACCCGATGAAGTCTTAGAGGATAACCCTGCGGAAGGCGGAGGATCATTCGAGATAGTCGAGAATGAGGGAAACGTGTGCAGGACGATGACTCCGGCGAGCTAATGAATCCGGCGAGGAACGAGGAAGAGCCGCGGCTCGGGTTTAATCAATATTCAAGTCGTGATTTTGATTATAATTAAACAATAACGACGGAATTATGATTTATTACGGGTAATTACTGGTTGCTGGTTAAATCGAGACCCTCTTATTCCGGCTGTAGACCCAGTCGAACGTCTCTCTGTTTCTCTGCCTATCCGTTCCTTTCCATGCCCTTCCATTCCGATCCGTTGCCGAGCTTCCCGATCGAGCTGACGCTCGCCGACTCGTTCGTGATCGAGCCGAGAGGAGACGCGAGATTTACGGCCTTGACGAGGTCAATTGCAAATTCCCCTCCAGTGGAAACCGACGGACAAAAGAGTCCTTGCTCCTCTACCGTCCTCCGATTCCGTAGGCTGACCGCTTCTTCAAATTCGGATCGCTGCTTGCGGCGAACTTAGAGAAGACTTTAGTCGATTCGCGAGATATTAGGTTGCAGAGTTTTATGCGCGTGAATGCAGAAGACTCGACGAATTGTCTATGCCGGTGGCGTGAAATTAGCGGACTGCGGATTTTACGCAGATTGGAATTAGAGACTACAGTAAATTCTCTGAAGTTATCAACGACTATAAAAACGTCCTACGAGGCAAAGGACATTTTTGAGAATTTACTGTAGCTCCCTTCGTCGACTAAAAGATCGCTGTAGAACTGAAATAGAAATGCTACCAGTAGCCAGTGGATTTTACGTAATAGTGGCAGAATTAGATTATTTATTACGACACCATTAGAAGAATTTAGACATAGCGAAGTCGCGACAGACTCTGCTACGACTCTGCTAACGCATGAATTGTTTCCTAAGGACGAGCAGAGAGGTGCATATATCAAGCCGGATAGAGATCTAATCACAGATGGAGAGCCGAGGGTCGAAAAATTAGCGTTTCAGAAGCATAAAGCGGCGGATCGGCGGGGAATCGTTATTCCGTAGGGTTGCCGGTAATCATAAATCCGTCGACAATTAATTTAGCGTGCGGATCGCAGCGCATTAATTACAGGCATCGCGTTGCCGGTTATCGTGGCCGCGTATCTGCCCGGTACAAAGGACCAGCTGCAACTAGAACGATCCCGAACGATAAGGCTTGGAATCAGATACGGAAAGACGTGGAACGACGCGATGGGGCCCATAGGCCCACGGGGCTCGGGGGCGATGCGCCGTGACCGGCATAGAAACGCCATTGTCCTGAAACAACGCTCGATTCGGCGTGCTTAGAGACCCGCGCCGTGGCTAGAGAGCGCTCTAGCCTAATCGAAATGCATGCTGTGACTCTGGAAAGTTTTCCGACCGTTCACAAATTCTGCTGAGAATATGCGGAAAAATTATGCCAATAGATTATAATGAACTCTGACGACCTCTATATATATTTGATTAATTTTTGATTTATTCAGTAAACTAGGGTAATAGCTTGTTCTCTGGGAATTCTGTTGAATGAGATTAATTCTTTCGGAGATCAAATAGAAACAGAAGAGATCTTCTTACAAAAATTTTGAGTCAAAGTCTATCGACAGCAGACGATTTTTATTTATCGTGGGGTCTTTTTATTTCTACCCCCGATACAAAGCCGACTGTTCGTTGGACATTGATTCGACGAATGTAAATATTCCGTCGAATCTTCCACTAAATAATCTGCACACGGCGAGGATATAGATGCAAGTGAATAAAAGCCACGTGAACAGCTGCTAAGTGAATAGTTACTATGTGCACAATAACGTCGCGTCGATTCAATTACATTCCCTCTGGCCGTCCACTTATTTTTGACCACGACTGTATATCCGGAGCGGAGCGAACTTTTATTTGATCCTTAATTGTACGTGTACCGAGCGGAATGGTACTTAGCGAAAAATATATAGGCATTATACGTCAGAAAACGAGTCATAACTGGTACTTATGTTAACCGCCGGGATAGGCCAGCGAGCTTGTATAAATACGCGCATGCTGCGTCGGGCCCGATACCAGACAGAAGATAGGAAAACGAGCTAGCCGGGACCGTTCCTCTTCTCTATATATTCACCTCGATTCCACGGACATTCTGAATAATCGTATTGCCTGGTTACTCAACGACTTGCCGAGAGTGTATCACTCTTTGTTTAATTAATACCCATCGAAAGCGAGTGCGAGTTTTTGTGGAGAAGATGATACTAAACTTGTACGCGGTCTTTAGAATATTATACAAAATTGCATATAAGTTACCGGGGCTTGAGATATGCACCATTTGCATTGCGAGATAAGAGTGTCGACAAACATGATTTTTACATTTTTCTATAATCCGTTCGATTGCGATTCTTGAAAATATTTATTATGCATTGTCCAGCGAAACGTTCATCGATTCTATCGTCTCCAAAAAATTCGAATTGTTTGCTGGAATTTTGAAAGAATTCAATTTAAGAATTGAAAGTATTATTTTCAACCTATTACAGTTATCGAGGAAAGAACTTGTTATTCAATTTGCATTCCTTGCAATTGATCAAGACAATTTTTATCTCGCATACAGCTCCGCAGTCTAATTACGAATGTGTGTCAGCGTATCGCGACGATTGGATCTGTATATTAAACGCGAGCACAGTCGGCCGAGTCTGTCATTAATCGTTAGAAGCCGACGTTTATATAATCACGTCTCCGAGTCGCTGCTAAATACTTGTTCCCTGTATCTGCTTATCTGTATTTGAAATAACCTCCTCGTATTCCAGCGGCACGTGAGACGCGTGCTGCGACAGTAGCTAGATCGTCGAGGAAAGACGCGTGACACAAAGGAAGAGTAGAAGCGTGTTAATAAAAGACGACGTCGATTGGGAATGTTAAAAATGGAAACGGCGAGCGGCGTGTTCCAGTTTATCGGCTCGGCAGACAAAACGCGTTTCCAGAGTTTCGCCGGCCTCGTCGGATCCGGTGGCAGCAATGCAACGCCGCGACAGAGCAAACGAATGGACCCGTTTGTCGTCTTGCCGAGGGTATCTCATCCGGCGGCTGGCACGGTTTTCCATTAGCAGAAACGAGTCGCGCTTATTAAAACGTTCAGCTGGTACCAAAGACGGGCCGAGCCGATCGGCGCGCGGAAAAAATCGAGCACGAGCAGTGCTCGCGATCGCCTCGCCAGTTTGGAGCGTGCGTCCGACCGGAGAAAATTACACGGGACATTAGGCTCTCTTAATTACCCGGACTCGGGATCTGGTGTTCGATGGAAAAACAGCGAGTACGTACCGGTACCGTTGGGAAACAGCGTAAGGTTAATTAGCGGGGAAACGACGGGAGAAGCGGTCAGCGTCGCGGGCAGCCTTGACTATTCGCATCTCGGATGGAACAGCCGTAGCCTTTACGGTAGAACTAATTGACTCGTGGTGCACCGGCACGAGTTATGTCACTGTTTATGCCCGGAGTTCGATCCGGACAAGTGTACACACGCATCGGACCGAGCCGAACCGGAGCAGGGAGGGCGTGTTGCGATAATAAACGGGCAGCGTTTCATTAGCGGCCGCTAATACCGTACAACGCCGGTTCAGCATAGCGTAACTATCACCGGTTGTAATACACATGCGCTCACTGATAGCGCCACGAGCAACCGACCATTAAGAATGCTCACGAGAATAGCGATGTTCGTTAGCCGGCCGAGCCGAGCTGCAACTGCCGATGCAGCCTGCGACTGTGACGCGAGCTGCTCCGATCGACGCTTAGATATCTCCCCGATCGACGAATCTCAGGACCGACCGACACGAACGCTTCCTGGTACCCACGGCTCGCTTAGACGCCCCCTGCCGCAGTGCTCTGGCTCCGCCCAGGGGCCACTGGGCCACGCCTATTCGCGACAATTTTACGTTTCACCGAGAGCTCGCTTCGCGCGAGCATTGCAGTTCTTGGAGACCGACTTATGGAGTATACGCCTATTATATGCTGTTGACCACGCCTACTCGGCACAGTCTACTCGAAAGTCATACGATGTTCGTAACGAGGGAAATCGTGGACGATGATTCAGCTTTGAGAAAAATTCATACAGCCACTGTAGTTTTCGGAGACGGACTTTTGGAGGCTGCAGAGGAACCATATATGAGCCGAGCCACGCCCCTTGAAGGCAGCTGGCCACGTGTTTACATGTTTACAAGGAGATGATCTTCCAAGTTTGAGAAGAGTAGTCGTTCAGAGTTCGACTTTGGGAGGATGCGGAGGGATGATGTACACGCCGGGACACGCCCCTTCGGGGCAGTTGGCCCCGCCTGCATAGTCCAGTCTACCAGAGACAGCGAGACGGTGTCGAAAAGAGACAAGTTCAGGGTTCTAGATCCTTTCAGGAGGACTGACGATCGCTGCAGAAAAAGGGAGACAAGACGGTGATGTCTTGCCGCTGAAAATGGAAGACTTCGCTGCCTATGATCGTAAAAGAATTCTTCCACTTTACAGGAGGCAGGTAATGAGCAAACAGACGATGTTTTCCGGGGATTCTGGTCGCATGACCGTACAGAGGACCGCTTTCTAGCGTGACGCTGCTCGAAACGACCGCATAATTCTTAATTGCATCGTCCGACGTTTCTCTAGGAGCGACCGTAAGAATCTCAACACCCTCCGTGGCTGCGAAAAGATCGGCTGCGCGAAAAACGCTTTATTAACCCGCAACAAGTTTATACCCGGCCATTATCCGCGTTACACAGCCTCACGGTTTCTCTCCCCGTTGGGACACAGAGAGCGTTAAGCTCTCGGTGTCGAACCGGCGGGCATAAATCGACGGTGCAACGGATCGTGACTCGTAACCGAAGCGCCTCCCTTTCCCGCTTAGCCCGGTACGGCACCGCGAAGCTAATTGACTCGTGCTACGTTGCCCGGGAGTTATGTCACTATTCGCACCGTGACGCGGGTCCCTTGCCCGAGTATCCCGTGCGCCTCCGTTCGTCCGTTCCGCCGCTGATTCCTTCCCCTTCGTGTTCGAGTCGCGGCTCGCGTGCTGGCGTCCTACACCCGCTAAACAAGTTCTTCCCTTCGAAATCCAAGTTCCCGGACTCCGATCGCCGACCACGCGAGAAAAACTTATTGCGCTCGCTATCCATTCAATTTCATGGGTTTACGCGAATGCCTGGGCCGGAGATTTGCCAGCGTAATGCGTTTCGCTTCGTGGGGGAACGCTGTAACGAAGTCCGAACGGTGACTCTTATGGAAGGGGGGCGGAGCCAGCGCGCTCCGAGCGCCAACCGGAGCGGCGATCTCCCAAGCAGGCAACTCGTCGTTGCCGCACGGTAGAGCGGCGATCATTCGGCAAGCGACAGGGGCGGGTACACCGAGTCTTGGATTAGGGAGGAGATGGACCGAAGACCAACAGGAGCTCCGGGTGAACTTCTCTACGGAAAACAGTACGCGGAGAGTTGGAAATGCGCCGAGAGAACTCGCGGGAAAACTCGAGCGAGATGCTAAGAAGAGGAATGAGAAGAGATAACATCCGCGATGAGGAAGAGCCTGAGAAAGGGGACGATAAGGACGGATCGCGATGAACGAAACAAGGAAGAAGTCTCCGAGGAGGAAGACGAAGGGGCGAGAAGGGATCAAAATTACCCGACGCGAAATTCCTCGCTACCAATCAGCGCGGAGATAATTAAACGAGGGGAGGGTACACGGCGTTCCTGGTGGATGGAGGGCCGCGGCGGGCGGGTTCAGGGGAAGGAGGAAGATAGGATCGGGGGAGGGGCAGGCGTGGCTCTTCTCGAGGATGATGGAAGCACCGGTAACCGGCGGAGAACGACGATGAGCCCGTATAAAACGTGGAACGGGGAGAGAACGACGCGGGGAGGAACAGGCGGAAAAGAAGAGTACGAGGAAGAAAAGGAGGAGGACGATGACGATAATGTATATAATAACACGCAACGTTGCTGCGGCCCGGGTAGGCGTTGCTCTCTTTCTAGAGCAGGGATAAGGGGGCGACGTGGAAGTTGCGTAAGAAGCACCGAGACGACGCGACGTCTTCTCCGTGTGGAGGCTGTGGGTCGCGGCTCCGCTCGCGGTCGAACCTGTTCCGTTTGTCTCGGAGCGCTCGATTTATTCCTAGCGGAGCATGTTCGCGATACGTGCTCGCTTAGAGGCCTCTATCTCGGGCCCCGGCTCCGCGGTACACGCGATCCAAATAACAAAACACGACCGACCAGGAAAATCCGCGCAACCAAAATGATGCGAGATAGCACCAGGAATTAATTGAACATGCGAAGCCGTCTTTCTTATCGGTGCGACCATTTGTCTGGAAATTAATTAATAAGCCCCGTCCAGTTCCGCCACTAATTAGCCCCCGGTGTACTAGAATCTTTACTGCCGGCCAGCTCGAAATCTCGTCTTCCGCGAGCGGAGAACGGGAGGATCCGCCGAAGATCGAGCGGAGATCGTCCGAGGATCGCGCGCGGTCGGCCACAAACGGCCCTCTCGCAAATGGGCTGCGCTCTCGGCCAGAAACGTTTCATGTTTCCGTCTCTCCGGAGAGACGGTCCGGCGAGCGCCGCCGCGGCAGTCGGCCTCTGTCTTTTCTCTCCAAACACGCCTAAAAGCCCAAATATTTGAGCCGGTGCCGCGCCGTCCGCCGCTGTAAACATGGAACGGGTCCGATCCAAGTTTCCCGCGGGGTCCTTTTTGCGGCCCCGCAAAGACTCGTCCCGGGACCCCGCTCGCAAACCGTCTCCTCCGTCAGAGATCTCCGTTGACACGCGAGGAACCAGCTCTATAAACAGACCGTCTACGACCTGTTGGCTTAGGCACGGCCCTGCTCGCCAACGCGAGCCGACCGCCAGCGATTTTATCCGGAAGAGGCGATCGAAGAACATGATCCCACTCTGCTGACTGCGCCGGTATCGCAATCACACAAATATAGAGGTATTAAAAACGTCGGGCGTCTACTTTGTCTTTTGACAGCGACCTGACGTTCAAGGGTGTGTCTCCGGCTCGGGGATCATGTTCACGATCACGGGGACTCTGCCGTATGGGAGAAACGCCGAGAAAATCCAGGCACGTTCGGCGGTCGTGCCACGAAGCGGGTACACGTTCCACGGTGGTTTTTACGGAGCCAAGTTTATGATACCGACGATGTTGGATATTCTAGGGAATCGCGAGGAGAAAGCGGCTGCACGCGAAGGTCACGATATCACGGGTCACTGAATCGGTTATGATCTTGACTACTGTGACAAAAATGCCGCCGCGGTAGCACAGGCATTTGTCTCCAGAAGAGGCATTCGATTTGAGCCTCCGTTGCACGGAATGTAGCCTCGAGGCTGGCGAAGGAATCCCGATTACTGATACCCACCTTTATCGTCTGCGATTTATATACCCTTACGTGGAACAGCCGGTTCCTAAAGGGTTGATTTCTCCCTTAAAACGCGAAACGAGCGAGACCGAAATACGACTAAGTTCTTGGATTAAGAGAGCTGTTATTGGGCAATTTTTTTACAACATAAGACGTACCCGTTCCGAATTTCCGCGCGAGGAAGTGCAAGCTCTGGGACCTCGGGTTCTACGAACCGAATCCGAGGCTCTCGTAGAAGAAAGAAAAGGCGAGAAGCGAGGTGAGAGAGGTGGAAGCGGGAAGATCGGGCCGTGGGCCCTCTGAGACGGCTCTCTTACGGTGAAACGTGGAATTCCAGAGATAAGGGGGCACGCCGAAGTGCCGAGATATTTCAATTCGGTGCCGTTTATCTCGTGGCCGTTGACTCGGGCCGGGTGAAAAAGCGTTAAAAAGGCTTTAACGTAATTACCGACAAATTCGTGCGGCGCGGCAGCGGCGGCGCGGCGGCGACGCGTCGGACGAGTACCTGGCAGGCGTCAAGAGATTACCCGAAGTGGCGAGCGTGTGAAGCAATAGGGAAGAGTCGCGCGTGCTGTCGTAAGCTGTCGGCGTATCGTCTACACTCGCATAAATCACCGAACGGTAAATGCTTTCGCCAGAAATGTGAACGGCCCGTGAACCAACCGAACCGAACCGACGCCGCGCCGCTCGACCTTCCATCTGCTCTCTTCGTCATCTTCGCGGCCCGTCTCTCTCCTCTCGGCTCGATTAACGTTTCGTACGCTTAGCCGGAGACTTTTTCCGTGGACGATAGGAAGGACGGCGTTCCGCGCCGGGAAATTACCGCTTCGCTCGCCTCTTCCTTATCGCCGTGGATATTTTAGTAGGCGCGTAACCGCCGCGGCGCGGCGCGACTCACTCTGGAATCTTTTTATTCGTCGAGCGAGCACCGAGGAATCCTTCTACGTCGAGGACCCGCGCATTCCGTTTCCCCCCTGGCTTTATGGAGGGCCGATGTAAACGTAAATTGAAGAAACGCACGGTAGAAAGCGGGGAGGGGGCCCGCGGGGCGGGGACCGCGCGCCGCGTGTAGGCGCGAGGGGACTGTGAAAAACACTCGAGGCAGTTAGCGGCAAGGTGCTAGCTGGACCTTGTCGGACACCGAATCCTCTTCCAGGCTGCACCGGACCGGTATCGCTCGCGCAACACCGAATATACACGCTAAACGCTCTAAAACCCGCTAAAAATCCGGTAGCTGTAAAAGCCACGCGCTCGGCCCTTAATCCGGCGGGCCTTTGTTCGGCCGGCCGCTGTAAACGCGGGAATCCCGGCCCAGGGACAACGATACCACCTTCTGAACATCGCTGCGAACACGTTGCTCCCGTGGCTCGCCCCTAGGTTCTCTCTTCGGCAAGCAGAAACACGGTCGAACCGACCGTTGCATCCTTCAAGCTTTGCTCGTGGACAACGTGCGACTTCTGCGATAAAACTGGACCAAACGTGCTGGTGTAAACAATCATAAGAATAACCCTGCTTGTGAAAATCATCTGATTGCTGTGATAAAACTGTGCCGGTCGCCACGAGCTTCTTTCACAGCCCGAAAGCACGTCCGAGTACTGAAGAGGAGCACCGTGGATCTCCTGTAGGACATCCGCGCAGAGGAAACCCGTGAAACGACGTTCGCGGTCGTCGAATAGAGCATGAACGACCAAAGTACCGGCCAATTACCGTAATTTTCATTGCGTCATCTCGTGCCTCGAATTATCCTTTCCCCGGGCGTTATTACGGTCGAAAGAACGCGACGAAAAAAAGAGGGGTCGCGAGGGGGCGTCGGAGGAAAGGATAAAAAGGAGAAAAGGAGAGCCGGCATTCGTACGGCCTGAAATGGAAGGTCGATAAAATGTAACTAGTTCGTCTGGTCGTAACTGACGGCCATTAAAGCCCGTATCTCGCGGCTCTTTACGGCCAGTTTGACGGACCGAGATTCGCTTCTCCGCGACGCGACCAGCGTACGCTCCCTTCCCCATCCCGGCGTTCTTCCTCGGTCCTACACCGGGACCTCACCCGGGAACGTGTCAGCGAGATCCGAAAGCAGCCGTAAAAACTCGCGTAAAGATTCGCCGGGCATAATGTGTGTCGCCGAACGCGAACGACCGTGACCTTCTGTCGCAACAACCCTCGCGAACGTTCCTGCAAGGCCGGGTCCGCCGCGACCCGACCGCCGAACAGCGCGTAACCTAGAAGCAACGTCGTATAGGCATTTGACGGGACATTAACCCCGTGCAGTCGTAGCCATTTTGAATCTAAATCCAAAATAGTTTCCCGTGATCTATACGGTATTTCTATTTGACTTATTGCATTTTATTGCGCTTACTGCATATTTTAATAGTTCTTGAGAAATACAAACAGGTTTGCCAATGGGTACATTATTTTGATATACGATACGACAATTTTTAGTGGCGCCTCAGAGTCACCACTGGGTGCGACGGGTTAAGCTAGTAGACAGGATCGCGTTTGACACATTGCTGAAGAGAGAAGAGGCCGAGAGTATCCTAGACGAGCCGGAGACTTCGATTAAGATGCATGGACTTGGGAAGATTGAATCCATGTTAATTGATTTTTCGATCGCGTGCCAGCGGGAACCCCCGCGGACCGACTTTGTTTAATAAAGAACAGCCTCCGCCTGAGTCGTTTATAACGAGATTCAAAACCCCGTCGCGATTCGTTTCCCTGGCACGCAAGCGCCGATAAATCATCGATAAAATGCAGCAGAGCAGCGCCGGCCGGTAGGTCCGCGGCTAGGGAATTGTAATTGGCTTCTTTCAGAGTTATCGCCGCGCTTTATTCCGATCATCCATAGAGGAACATATCCTCGAAATCAGTGATAAGATAGCGCGAGATTTCAGCACGCCGCACTGCGACGATTTTCGAAAGAAATTATTTAGTGCGAGTGGTAAATAACTTCCGAAGCTAGAGTCTAAACAGATAAGAGTTCGAAATCGATAAAATAAAATGAAAGAAATAAATAAAGAGAGACAAAATAAATGTCTAATAAAGAGGAAAGGGAATTATTTGTGGCTCGACCTAATAATTTGTAGTTGCGCCAAGTTCTCAGATAGGGTTGTAAAACGACGGAAAGGGTTGCTGGGGCCTGTAAGTGTCCCGAGAGGAGGCCGAGACCGCTGCTGGGAGGGTTCGTGGGACTCTGGAGCGCATTATGCGTCCGAATGCAAATTCCCGTTCGGCTGGCCGATGCAGCGAGCATTTATTTGTCACGCACTCGCGGACGTACACGGCACGGGGTCCCATGGACAGTATGGGACGCGTTCCCGCACACGCACCCGGCGTCCACGATGTTGCAGGCTTTCACGATGTTGCAGGCTTCCAATTCCTCGCGACGTATCCTCGCAGGCTCTGTTTCTCCTCCACCTCCGCTCGGCTCGGCGCCGCTCACATCCACTCGTTTCCACTCGCTTGCACCCGCTCGCGCTCGCGTCGACTCGTTTCCACTCGCTTGCACTCGCTTCCACTCGCTTTCCTCTCGCTCGAATTTCCAGCGACCTAGGCGACCGTGTACCCTGCCACGATTATCTGCCACCGTCATCTCTCAGGCCCGCGTACTTTTGTCCGCGTATCGCCGCGGCCAGTCTGCGCCGCTGCACATGCTGCTGTCGCTTGTACTTTTCTATTAATTATACAACTGTACTCGACGTTCTTTAACGAGCTGACAACGCCAGCGGAGAGACGGAGAGCCACGGGAACGAGGGAGACGGAGAGCCGGCAGAGTTATTCGCACTCTCGGGCCGCGGATTTCATGAAAATGCAAATCAGAGAGGATATACGGTTCTGGGAAGGCTGGCTACACTTTTCGCTGTTATCGCCCCGCCAGCAATCGATTTGCTCTATGATTAACTTGTTCCACGCGATCGCGAAAGGGAACCACGCGAGTAACCTTGGTGTCAGCCACCCAAGACTATGCATCACCGAAGAGATACCGTGCGTGATACCATCTGGACACATGCGTGCGACGTATGGCTTGGAAGCAAATGAACCGAGGGCCGAGATAAGGGTGCTACACCCTCGGTACTTTGCTAGAAAATTGCCTCGGTCCTGGTACTATGTTTTCCTTGATTTACAGGGGGTGACTCTGTGAAACTTCCGCCAGATTCGTGGGATTATTAAATTTTTAGTCTGTTATGATCATTTTGATTTCACAAAGCATTATTTGCGACTTATAAAAATAGCATGACGATACTAGAGTACCCTGAACATTTCCAAAGTATATGAAAATATAGTGCTGAAATAAATAACTGAAAATAGTACAACTATCTTATTAAATTCTTCTCGAGTCTTCACAATTTTATATTTCAGCTACACACCTTTGGGAACGCGCTCAATTGTGAAAAAGATAAATCAACTAAACAGTAATTGTCACGGCTAATGATTTTATTAAGTTAACGCATCGTCGAGCCGTATATCGACGCTGCTTAAGCGCATACCGAATCAATCGAGGCTTAGTCACGCTCGCGTTACGCCACGTATATAAACGATCCGCACGCGAATATTCGTGATTGTCCGCGACGAAGCGTTCGAGAGAGAGATTCTCTTCTCTCTCGTCCCTCTCGCATTTACTTGCACGCACCGAGCAGTGCCGAGTAAGGTGCGCGCGAGTCGAGTCGGTCGCACGGCTCGATCAGTCGGCTGGTTCCATCGTGTTTTGCATAATTCGGCCAGAAAAGTGGCGGGACAGCGAATGCTACACTGTTTCAAAGTCAACGACCCGGCGGGAAGCTGCGCTACTGCCGCTAGGTAATCCGCGACTCCATCCTCATTTTTACGTCTTCATTAGCCGCGCAATAGTTAGCAGAAAATCGCTAATTCCCTGAGAGAAACGTCGCTTCGCTTTTCCGCTCTCTATTCGGCGTCGTTTATTCGCACCTGGGACTGTAATCGATACAGATCACGCCATCTTGCAACTGAACTTTTGATAAAAATGAATAAAATATATAAATACATATTGTACCTAATGAAAAACAGTGGCGTCTCTCCTAGGATTATACAAACCAAGCGATCCGCACGACGAGATATTCGATCGCATAGATGACGTATTGCGTGAAGCAAAAATGTCAGCTTAACAAGATTAATTAAACGGCCCAGACGATACAATGTCCGATCTCGCAGATGATGTATCATATATAAACGTCTCGAACTGGATGACTCACTCAACGCTGAGCAAGACAATTTATGCATGGCACGCTGGGCACTACAAACTATGCCAGCGAACGCACATTTTGCAATCGGTGTAGAACGACGATGAAATCTACCGATTGCCAGGACGACGTGGAAAGGATCTCGAAATCTTGGAAAGCGATGCCAGAGTATCGTTGCAAAGGCGAAATCCCGAGCCCGGTAATTATTCTGGCACCGATTACAGAGGAGCGGAGAGCATAGGATACGTTTTGGATCCACCGGGCCGAGTCGCGTGCAAACTGGAAGCATCGCGGGGCGCTTGGTATTTTTGCCTTTGGCTGGATCGGTCGATGCTCCTTGCGAACGGCGGATTCTTCGTTCGTTTTTCTTGATCGGGTGGTAGTAGCTCGTTTCGAGGAAACGTCAGAAAAATTCGCTTTCCGAGCGATTTCCCCCCGTTCGATCTTGCGGATAATCCCCTAGCTCACGGAAGCGGGCAGTTATTCCGCGCGAGCAGCTCGCTTGTTAGGCGTGTCAATAAGTTCCCCTGGGTTTTTTTGCAGCCGGCGCGAGAGCACGATGAATTCGATGGCTCCGATAAACCCGTTTTATAAATCACCTAAGCAGCGGCCGAATGAGAGCCTTCGGGAATCGTTATTATCCCGTGTTCCTTGTTTGAGCTTCGTTCCCGTAATCCGGCGAAGGCCTGCCGAGTGTCGGCTCGCTCGGCTTTCGACGATCTCGCTGGCACGACGCCGCAGGATGGGAATTAGGGGTAAATAAGTAGCGGCTACCTAGGCAGGATGCGTCCTTGCGCGGCGCGGCGCGGAGCGTAGCAGAGCGGAGCATGCAATTCATGAACGCCGAGGGTAGCCGAGGATGAGGAAGTCGCGGCGGACGAGCAGGCACGCGGGCAGCCTGCTAACGGAACGAGCGGGAGCCGCGGACGCCGGGCCCGCCGGGCCCGATGCGAGATTAGGCGGGTCCTCTCGCCGAGCTATCGGCAGATGCGTCCCACCCGATTTCGCCCGCGTGTTACACGCGACAGTAATGCCATATAATCCCGGAACAATATTCCCCCTAACTCTGCCCTTTAAACCGGAAAATATTCGGCCGGTGTCGATTATCAGCCACCCATCGCCTTCGCTCGATCTTCGACAGTCGAGGTAAACCAATTTGCCAGCCGTGTGGCTGTCCCGCCACTGTCCAAGAGCAACGCGGCCACGCCTACTCGAGCCACGCCACGCCCCCTCCGTGAAAATAGATCAGATGGTCCCGTATCTCTCGGGACAGACGTGCTATCGCGATCGTCGTTGCTACGATTCTGGAGGATGTAGAGGAGCTGGGTGACCTATCTGCCTTAATGAAGAGCAATCAAGCCACGCCTGTTCTGGACAAACCAGGCCTAGTATGTACATGCGTGCGCATCAGGCGGTCATCTATCTTCTAAAAAAGAAGAGTTATCCTGCTTTTCATAACCAGCTTGCAAGAAGAACCAAGCCGACCAATCTGTCCGAATGAAAAGCAACGAGGCTGCGCGTACTCGGAAGAAACCACGCCTCGGCTTGTGCAAATAGATGAAACGGACCTCTATGTCTCGGAAGGGAAGAGTTACCTTGTTCTTCGGAACTAGGATCCTAGAGGACGTAGAACCCGAGCAACCACGAGCTGCACCTACCCAAACGAAGACGAGCGAAGCGTCGCGAATCGGGAGCAGTCTACGCGAACCGAGATCGACGAAATCGAGAAATGCTGGAGGTTGAAGATCGCGGAGGGGTCGAGTCCCGTCGGAGATGAGACGATGCTTCGGCTCGGAGGAAGGGCCGGGCGATAGGGAGCGCGCGAGCTCGCCCGCCGGCCGACAAAATGATCAAAAGGCAAATTTCATACATTATTTTCACTTTAATGCTACCGTATCGCAATTTATGGGAGGGCCGGGATTTATGCGGGCGCGTATACGCACCACAGGGCCTAATCTGAGAGGGCCCACCAGTCAGAAACGTTCCCGGGCCCCGTTCTCTCTCGGGACGGCGCGGAGGTGCGGCGGCGCGGCGCGGCGGTGCGGCGGCGCTGCGGCGAGCAGTCGCGAGAGCTCGCCGAGCGGTAGCACGCGCGGCTGCCGGCCCGGGCCCGGGCCCGAACGGCCAGCCGGGCCCCGATCGTAAAGAACTTTGTATTAAAACGTTGTACGTCCCGGACCGTTTATGTCAACAACCTCTGAGTTGTGTGTGGAACGCCTCATGCTGCGATGTTAGGGTCTACGCTCGGTGCAACGTTCGCGTTCTGGCCCCCGGGGCAACTCGACGGGGAGGGTGCCGCCGCATCCTTTTCCTTTACGCCCCACTTACAGGCCGAGCCGACTGCGATGCGGACCGATCCTGATGCCTAGTCGATCAGTAGCCTCGGCGATCTACGGGTACGCACGGATAGCATCGATTCGAAACCCGTTACCAGCCCCCCATCCTCCTTCGCCAGCCGATCCATCTTCGATCCACCTTGCTCGCTCCTCTGCCTTCATTCGACGCTACATTCTCTAGGAGGGTCGCACTTGTCAACTTCACCCCCTGCGGCCTATCTTCGAAACAAAAGGAAGGAATCGCGAAGGTAGGAAATATCTGCAACTCGACGAGTCGGCTTTCTATAATGCTGCGAAGACTAGTCTGTTGAACTAAATAACAAATTGCCGACGAATCGAATTGGTAAAGGATCGAACTGCCGAAGAATCGAACGGCTTAAGAATTTGCTCCGAGCCTTCTCCAGCCAGTTTCCAAGAGAGCCCGAGACCGGATCCTTGCGCCGATTGATAATTAATGGCGAGCGCGGCAAGACGGTCGATTCGAAGGGAGCTCGAATAATATGCAAGCTCATAATTAATTTGCGAGGGAGAGAGAAAGGGAGCGTAATTAAGAAGCGGGGTCGCCGGGGCCCGCTACCGGATTCGTAAGTCGGTTGTCGCGGCGCGAAATCCGAGCGGATCGAGCTCTCGCCGGCTTGGGAACGAGCCCGGTTGCCCGGCGGATCTACCTGGCCGTAACGAGGCGGCAGGCGTGCGGAAGCGGCGAGGAAATCGAGTCGATGAAAAGTTAAAAACCAGCGGAGAGAGTTTCGGTGTTCGCCGTTATATTGGCAATCGGCGGAGAGACTGACGGACAGGTATCGAGATCCTGCTGTGCCCTCTCTCTCTCTCTCCCTTTCCCCTGGATTCCTTTTTTCTTTCGACTCCGGATGACGTGGAAGAAGCTGAAGAAGATGAAGAAGCAGAAGAAGAAGAAGTGGGAGGAGGGAAGCGGTCGAGAAGAGAGTCTTAACCGCTCTCCGTCGGAATATGGTCGCAATTACCGCGGGAGATTAATGAGCCGATGCTCGCGCGATGCGAGAGACTGCTCTACGAATGGTCCACCCTCCTCCCCGTCCTCCTCCGCCAGCATCTCATCGTCCCTGTCGAGAAAACGACTAATTCATTCTGCGAGAGACAGGTCACGTATCTATTCTTCTTGTTCGCGTGCGAGCGAGAAGGCTTATAATTAAACCGAGAGATTTAGTATCGACCGCTTTAATGTCGCTGCGCACTCTTTACCCGCGACGTTCCTCTACGTTCGACCGTTTTATGTGCTGCCGCGCTTCTTCGACGACCAGCCTCGCGCGTAGACACCGTGTTCTACAATTAAGCAGATTACTCGGGATCGGGAAACGCAAGTCTGCGGTACCTTCGAAGTCCAGCTTTTAGGATGGAGCCGCTCTCCGATCTTTAACTTTCGCTTCAACTAGACGATCAGGACTTTGGAAAGACTCGGAGAATCGAAGAACAGAAATTTTTTGGGAGATTAGAAGTGGACAGCGTTGACGATGTTGTATGACGTGTGAGTGGGAGTCGCGTGGGTCGTT
>CM052156.1:4895068-4946060 GCA_028455555.1 Augochlorella aurata | reverse complement strand
TTATACAATTTTAGCCTAATGTTGCCTGTCTTAATGTAGACACTTCCAGCTTTCATTTCAGCTAAATTGCGTAGAATTAGCTCTACGGGAACGTATCTTAAAATCCATCTGAACCTTTCCTTTTAAATCTTGTCAACTCCATGAGGTCAGGGGTCGGTTCCTTTAAATTTTTCAAAATGACCTCGTCGTTCTATTGAAATTTGATTTACTCTATCTTAAAGTAGACATTCCCAGCTTTTATTTAAGCTAAATTGCATAGAAATAGTCTCACGAGAACTTTCGTTTAATTGTCTTCAGAGAACAAAGAAAATAGAATACGTTGAACATCCGAAAAGATCAATCGAACACCTGTCTACAAAACGTAATATTACTTCATTACTCATTATCCTTCGTATCGGTGATATCCACTGATTTTTGTCGATCGCATTAGCAAATATCCATATGAAAAGTGAAACCGCGTTGTCCTTTGGTTATGGACCGAATATTTCGAGCACAAGGTAACGCCGAATGTAAATCGGTGAGCTCATACGTTGCTCGGTAGGAATATCGGCGGCGTTTTTCCGGTTCCGGAGGCCAGTGGCGCCATAAAGCTGTCGCCGGCGTTCCCTTGTGAAGAGAAAGGCGAAAACACGCGTCGCGATACCCGATCCTCTCCGGGGATCTCTTCCTGAAGCCGTAGTCCTGTCCGCGATCGACACACTGACGTCCTTCTGCCACGCGTGGTGATTCTCGTTCGGCCGGCGTGTCCCGTTATCCGACGTTCACGCGAATCCACGTTGCCGGTACGAGCATGTCGGGGCTACCAGGCGATCGGAGATACCGATCGGATGGGCCGCGCTGGTCCCACACCGGTCCCGACAGAGGAGCTTGAGAAACCACCGAGTAGGATATATCGTGGAATTGCCCCTCTCCCCGTCCCCGATGGAAAGTAAAGGTACTAGCGCGTTAATAACAGACCGGAGGTATTCGCGGATCCGGCTCCGACTTTCGGATCAAACGTCTTCGGCTTGCCAGCGCCGGCAACCACTGCGGGCCAATACGCCGGCCGCGGGATAGACGCCATAAACGTAAACACCGGTCTCTCACGGGCCGCAACGACCGCCGCGCCGTGCCGGTTCGTTAAATGATTGCCCGCAGGTAATCGGTCCCCGCCAGAAGGACAATGAGATTCGCCGATCCTCGGCTTCGTTTACGGGGACCCGGTGCTATTCCGATGGCCAAATTCCACCGAAATCTCTCCACAAGCCTTCTACCCAGCATTGCGAACCATTAAGTGTGCCATGGTACCTATTCCCAAGAAGTTATACTCGACCGACATTGTGACAAAAGGGGTAAGCCAGGTGAACCATTTCCTCGAAAAATTCTTCGTCCTCGAATACGAGTTCGCTGCATCGAGTTAGCAGAATACGGATTCGGATGACCGCGGACAATGTCGATTTTTCTCGAACACGTGCGCGAAATCATAATTCTTGTTAGGATATAAGGATCGTTTATGAGTAGATAATACGAGGTTCGTGGGCCGACATCGATAAGCAATATTCGTTTTCCGGTTCAGAATAATTACAGCAGGGTCGGCCGCGATAGCGTGCGTTTCGCGTTTTATTGCCGGCTCGGCCGGCTCTATCGCTCCCATTTTTCAAGCTCCCTATCTAAGACCCAGCTTTCCGTATCCGCCTCATCCTTTTCACGTCGGTAATTATCTCCGTTTCTTCTCGTCCGCCGCGTTCCTTCCGCACCCTGCCCGCCGCATTCTCCTCGCCCCGGTGCCAGCATCTCGCGTACCAATCGCGTCCCAACCGTATACCGTTAATTCCCCGCCGTTCGTGAACGTCCCAAGCACGAATACCATCCTGCGTGAGTGCGTGCAACGTGCAGCGTGCAACGCTACGATCACCCACCCGCGAGACTTGCAACCGCGCTGCGACCAATCGATTCCGCTGCAACGCGATCCGTTTACCCCTCCCCGAGACCAACGAGCCTGTTCTTGTGTTCCAGTTCGACTTACTTCGCATTCCGTTGCCTACTAGACCCTGCCAACAGGCTTCCGAAACCCTTTCAGACCCTCTCAGAATTAATATCGATACAACGACGGTGTCAAATATGCGCTTTTTCTATTAAGCTGTATAATACGTCCGTTCGCATTTGCGAACTTGTTATACAATTTCATTCTTATCTACCATGTCTTAAAGTAGACTCTTCGAGCTTTAATTTAAGCTAGGTTGCATAAAAATAGCTCTACGGGAACGTATCTTAATATGCATCCGAAATTTTACTGTCAAGTCTTTCTTGTAAGCCCCATGTGGTGTTAAAGGTCGATTCCTTTTAATTTTTCAACATGACCTCGTCAGTCTATTGCAATCTAATCTACTCTATCTTAAAGTAGACATTTCTAGCTTTCG
This sequence comes from Augochlorella aurata, assembly GCA_028455555.1. NCBI lineage: Eukaryota > Metazoa > Arthropoda > Insecta > Hymenoptera > Halictidae > Augochlorella > Augochlorella aurata. The sequence goes on along the minus strand of CM052156.1, from coordinate 4,943,661 downwards.
TTTAAACTAAGTTGCGTGAAAATAGCCCGACGAGGGCATCTCTGAAAATGCGAGTGATCTAGCTCTCTTGATCCACGAACTTGAGACTCGTGAATTTCAGGAGAAATAGGTGTGTGACGTTGCACTTGAAGCTGTTGCTTTAATTAGACCCTAAACTGCGAACTTTATGGATTCACGACGAAAATGAATTTGCGAATTTACGAGGAAAATGAATAGGTGAATTTACGACGAAGATGAATAGATGCGAGTTAAGCTACTATGAGAAGAAGATAAGAACGATAAGAAGATGCGCCTTCGAAGCACTGGGAGACGAAATAATTTCTCTTAATTAAACCACACTGAGTGTAAAATTAGACTGTGGATCTTTATGCAAAATAGAAATTGCTATAAATGCGTAAAGTCCACTGTCTAATGATAAACTATGTCTCGGCGCAGCACAGCGCTGCTAATAAAGGCAGCCAGGGACAAGCCCGAATCGCAGGGTTTGGGGGAAAGCCAGTTTTCGAGGCCGCCGCGGCAAAAAGAAAATTGATTTTTCGGGCTTGTTATGGTCTGCGGAGTCCCCTCGGAGTTAATGGTATCGAGGGACCTATCGTGCGGCATTAGGTCGGGCCCCGATTAGTCATTAGCCGTTGGTTTACTCGTCGAAAGCGGCCGTTCTTTGCCGCGGCATTGCTAAACCACTATGTAATTACGCTCGAAGGGTCCTTCAGGGTGAGGAGGAAGACCGGAGGATGAGAAACGAAACGGCGAGTCATGCAGCGTCATCGTCTTCTAGGACGAATCCAGCTTGGGACAAGGACGAGCTGCCGGCAACGCGTGTGCTGCGATCGTTCATGGACGATCGAATACATCTATGAAACTGTAAGAATCTTTTCGAGATACTTACGCGATGACTATCGAAGAGGCGTGTTGGTAGATTGTTACAAACGAGATAAGATGAAGAAAATTAACTCGTTTAGTAGACGTATCGCTGCTCTAATTTAATACCGAGATAAGTACGTCCAAGTAATGACGCTTGAAGAAAGAGGCATTTAAAGTTCCATTTTTCCAGTAATCATTTTCTTTTCGAAAATAATGAAACGTTATTTTTACTAAATGTTGTGCTAATGTATATTAAAAAATAAAATAAAATGAAATAAATATAAATAATATAGAACAGCGACGTGAATGCACTTGAAGTTTTGCTGGCGCGTCTGATCATGACCTACCGATTCTACTTGTTACGAATAAACGTGAACTGAAAGAATTCCGAAGCTCCATTACCGATCGAATTAATTTATGATGCGACTATTAAATCCACCTCATTCTTGAGAATCGTACAGATCGATTAATTATAAGCCTGTGCATCTTGCAAAATCAAGAGACTGACGAAAATAGATCCTGCCCAGAGAAAACTGTCCTACGCTCATTAAACCTCCAGGAGCCTATCGTCCGAGCATTCGCATGGATTCCCAAAGAACGAGCAAAGCGCGTCCGATACGTCTCATTAGGAGGAAAATAATCGAGACAGCCTTCCGTTTGATCGTCGGAGCGACGTTTTCCCCGAACCTCGTAAACCGTCAGTTTTTATGCGCCGCGAAGGCGGTTTCATTCGTCTCCGTAGGTATGATCCGACGATTTCGATGGAACTCCTCGACATGGAAGAAAAATGCCTCCTGCGACGGACAAGGGGACCGTGTCGTGGAAAGAAAGAAAGACGCCGAAGTGCAGGAAGGTCTAATTGTGAGACGGTCCCCATTACGGACCTGAAATTACAGGGCCGAGTTCTCCGGGCCCCTCTCGGCCCATAGAATCCACCGTCGACGGTGTGCTTAGCCTTTCCTTTTTTCGAGTAGCTGCCCGAATTCCGAGAAAAGTACTCGTTATTATAGATCCGCGTAGATCCGCGTCTTGTCGTTTCCACCGCGACCAACAAGCCACGGGTTTCTCTCTTTCTGATAGATCTTAATTGCCAGCCAGGAAATCCGTCTTCGGCTCCCTGCCGGACGTTTTCGTTCTCGCGCGCGCGGTTTCGTTTTCACGAGATTTACCACGAAAACCTCGAAAGGGCCTAAGCGCGGTCACGAGATGGCCCGACAGCCGATGGTAATTGAGAATAATGGCCACGGCAACGACTGCCCGCGGGTACACGCGGCTCGGTGCAGTCACCCCGAGGCGGGCTACAGCTGTGTCTCGCCTCGTAACTCTCCCCGCCCCCTCCGACCATCCCTCCTAGCCTCCTAGTCGCTGTGTAAACTTATTTGCTGCAAAATTACTCTGCGGTGGCATCTCTCTCGCCGCTGTTACACGCGAATCCGCGCTGCCGCGGATTCCACTTGCACCCTGAACTCCGCGGATGCGCCTGGGATAGCCTAATCCGCGATGCAACGTTCGCGAGTCTGAACTGTGCTATCAGTTCTCGATAGGATAGCCTAATCTGTGATGCCAAGGTCTGTGCAGCTGGACGATACTGCGGATTCGTGGACGATCAACACTGAGATAGCCTAATCTATAATATCGAGGTCTGGAAGACTGAATTTGAACCGTGCCATTGGCATCACTATGAACAACGTTAGGGTTGCTCAATTCGTAATACTAAGATCTTAGGACACACAAAAGTAGTAACAGAATATAGATAGATAACTTAAGAAAAATTTTCTAAATGAATTGCGTGGATCTGGAGTTCGATAAAAATGCATTCCTGTTTTAGTAATTTGAATAAATTGAGGAGAATGTAAGAACGTAACTAAAGACACTGACATCTCCGTGTCTGGCGACTTTAAAAAACGTTGCCAGCGATTGAAATTCTGATTAATCGGACGCGCGAAGTCTGTCAGGTACGAGGAGAAAATAGAAATCAATGTCCGATTTTTGTTCACGATTTTGTCGCCATTCGAAGGTAAGCCTATTCGCTGGAAGTCCTCCGTACGAAGACAAATCTATTCATCCTAGCAGTTGTCCGCTCGAAGACGAGTGAATTCGCTAAAAGTTCCCGTCGCCTCTACAAAGGACAGGCGATACAGCAGAGGTGCGTAGTTAGCGAGTTGAAAGGTTAAACGGCGAGTTCGATAGCCGCGAGCTAGAAGAATGCGGCCGTCAATGACGATCATAATCCGGAAGCTTACCGAACAGTGTGAACAGACATTTTTGCCGGCTGTCCACGCACCATTCACGATTCGTCATCGAGACCGGCTCCGCCGGCTGGGAGAGGACTATTAATCAGCCGGGCCCGTCGGTGGTCCCTTTAAACCGATTTAAAGGACAACACCGACAAAGGATCGCTTTTTCGGAGTCGCACTCCTCGTTCCGCCGCTCGTCAACCTCTCCGTCCGCCGGCCCGTATTCTTCTTTATCGATTTAAAATTCGACGGCCGGGAAAAAAAGAAGCACGACGGTTGTCCGCACGCGCGTCCGCGCATTTTAGTCATTTGTTGCCGGCGTACAATCGATATTTAACCCTCGGACCTGTCGCTGACAGCAACCGTTTTGCTGCGACTCCGACGAGATCGCCGAGTTCCCGGCTTCCGATATAATTGCGGCCACTGGAATTACTGCGGAGCCAATTACTGTGCCTTGTTGGCGGATTTCGGGAGGTCTCGCTGCTAAATAGCGATTTAAATGACATTTCTTTAAAACTTCAAAGTTAATTCCGAAGTTCCTTCCGTCGATTGAACCTTTTACGCAACGCAAGTGTCAAATTTCATTTGAATATTAGGGGAAAAACATTCTGGAGCCAGTTACTGTGTGCCAAATTAATTACGCTTGAAACTAAACAAGAGACGCAGAAATTGTCCAGCTCGCAGTAACTGGATCCATTACTCTAGTTAGCCTATCTTCCAGAACAAACGCGCGAATTGTTGCTTCTGTCCACGGAGGATCCAATATGTGATCCCAGAGTTAATTACGCTGGATATCGGTCCCCGTTCCCCAGCTGCAGAGACCATCCACACGGATGCCTGGACCGGCCAGGTCTCGGCCTTCGTGGAAGCATCCCGTATTATTAGAGCCGCAATCATAGAAATTATGATCCTCCTTCCGCCTCCCAACCGGACGGCCGACCTTCCTAGGTCTTCCTTTCGGTTGTCGCGGCAGCGTGACGTAACCACGCAGGAATATTATCACTAATTCGTGCCCCGGTTGAAGCGATCGTTAACCACGGGGACGACGAGCTCGCTGGAATTATCCCGTAACACCTTCTTCCTTTATTTAAGCCAAGCGACGGAGAGTTTGGAGACTGACTACTGTCCATTTCTGTCTCAAAGCTGGGGTGACAGAAATTACTGCCATTGTTTCTCCTTTGAGTCTCAAAGATGAGATTAGATCACTTCAGAAGAAACAGTTTCGCGGGAGTACAGAGAGATCTCTGTGCTCGGATCGAAGGTGTCTTTCAAGGCTCGAGAGAAGGTAGCCTGAGCGGCGTGTCAGCGAGCAGGATGATTTTTGGCGCAGGCAGCGGGCCATCGATTCCGGCGTGGAAGTTCTGGTTCAAGGTTCGCGTGGTATTCGACGGAAGAAAGAGAAACAGGGCGAAAGAGGTCTCGAGGTCGTTTCTGGGCGTGGTAGCATCCACCTTTACATCTCCGGTGTTCGTATACCTCTTCTCTCGGAGGCCTGTTCTCTCTATAACCGTCTTTTCCTTCGTATCCTGCTCGTCCCGTCCAGGCGGACAGCGGCGTGTGTGCGCGAGCGAGCGAGCGGGTCGGCGAGCGAGCGAGCGAATGTTCGCGTTGGTTCGCAGAGGGTTTCGGTTCTTCGGGCCATTTATTTTTTCCAGCGGCCCAGCCTCCAGGGCTGTCCAAACGACGGCCTGACGGCTGTGGAAGGAAGAGGCCTGGCCTATTGTTTTAGCCGGGTACGCTTAAATTGAAGCCCCGAGCGATTCACGGACCCCGCCGCGAAGAAAAAACCGACGTGTCCACGTGCTTTAACTTGTAGGCGGTTGTTACGTGCCCCGCTCTTCGTGGCCCGAGACTTTTTACGAGAAACAAACCTTACGAGGATGGTTTGCGCGAGATACGAGAGAGGAGTCCTCGTTCTTTCCTAAGAGGTAACGTGCATCCTTCGGATACACCGGAGATCCCGTGGTTCGTGGAATTCCTTCTTCCCCGTGTCGCGAAAATCCTTGATTCATCCTTCCTCGGCACCATCCAGCTCGCAGACCGTTCTTCATCGTAAATTGAGTGATCAGCATCCTCTAGATCCCTCCGAATTTAGTCGTGTAATAGGTCCGTTCGCGTCTTCTCGTAACACAATACAGTATCGTGCAAACGTCGATGTAAACGGATTTGTTGTACAATTTTATCCCAAAAGTAGACACTTTCAGCTTTCATTTAAGCTAAATTGCATAAAAATAGCTCCATGGAAACGTATCTTGAAATCCATCTAAACTTGTCCTTTCAAATCTTCTAAACGCCATGATATCAGAGGACGGTTCCTTTTAATTTCTTAAAATGATCTCGTTATTCTACTGCAATATAATCCACCCTGTTTTAAAGTAGACACTTCCAGCTTTCATTTAAGCTAAGTCGCATTGAAATATCATCGCGAGAACGCATCTCAAAAATCATCTGAACTGTCGCTTTGAATTCGTGTAATTTTCCTTGTCTTTTCCCAGGTATCTGCGAACGAGCTTGTTACACAATCCAATAAATGCGACAGTTTCTCCGAGCAGTTGCAGTATACTCTAATCTCAATATCTCTTAATATTCTTTAAATTCTTCCCCTGTTTTATATTTGACTCACTCATTTCCATAAATGCATAAAACCCGACGATCACCGAGGAAAAGACCTATGTCCGATCGACCACAGAGCGTATCGGTAATCGGCGAGGCTCCCAGCGTATTCAGGGATCCGTATTCTCGAAGTCTCGCGATCGAGACTCTCAGAAGGACGTCGGAACGAAACCTGGCCAAGGTTAGAGGTCCTGCGAGGAGCTATCAGCGTTTCCGCGTCTGCTATCGTCCTCTCGCCTCTCGCCGTCTTCTGGCAACGTTCCGTGCGGCACGGCGATCGAAGAATGGAACGAACAAAAAATTGCGAGTACCACCGGCCCATCGAGGCTCTCCCGGAGGAAGGTTGAAACGAGAGAGCACGCACCTGGACGGACCATTGCCGTGCGAGCCGGCGGAGGAAGAGAAGTGTAACGACGAGGATAGCGCGCCGACGAACCGATGGAAAGCAAAGGAGAAAGAGAGCGAGCGAAAGAGAGCGAGCGAGAGAAAGGGAGAGGAATGAACAAGGTGAAAGAACGTCGACGAGACCGAGAGAGAAGAGAGGAGAAAGAGAGACGAGGAACGCGCTGCTGCCTCTGAGCAGCAAACAAAAACTCTAATCGAACTTTCCGAAGCTCTCCGGTGCTCTTGTTGGACCTTTTATCACTCCGGCCTTAGGGTACCGTCCGAACGCTTATTTATACATACACGCCGGTGCGCGAGTATGCGTTTCGCCTCTCGGTTATTAAAGAATGGGCGTCCCCGGCAACAATATTTATTTATTATTTTCCACGACCCCTCCGCCCATAAGGGATCGTCTGCTGTCCTCTTCTTTCCCGTTGATCCGCCGATGAATCCGCCACGATGCAACGCGTGGTAGGTAAATCCGCGTCGAGCCACGCTCACGACATTTACTATCCCGAGCACGTAAGCTCAGCCACTGCTCCTTGACCGGGACGTCGAGATTTAGGTGTCGTTAGTTTTGACAATGTCTTCTAGTCTCTCTTTGACGAATTTATCGCTTCGGGGCTACGGCTGGCAAGTGCTGACCGTTGTCGACTCCAATCGGAGGGTTATAGGTATAATTTATGTAGCGATACTGCTGTTTAAATTTTTAATAAACGAATAAATTCATTTCGATTCAATTCTTATGTGCGCGATTTGTTAATCGAAGTGTATATCTATGAAAAAGCTGTTACACTATGCAACGAACTGATATGGCGAAAGGTAGATTTCCTTCGAGGCCATAGTCAATCCTAAAATGACATAAAATTGCAAGATCATAATATAACTCCAATCAAGACGCTCCTAAAAATCCATCTCCGACTCAGCAACGTCCGACGATTTTTCTCGAGCGACGATTCGCTTGTAACCGATTGCTTCTTCGTGGCAAAGTTCAAAGATCGCCTCGATCCGATTAGAGGCTCCTCGGAGGCGACGCGCGGCGTTATTCCGTGTTCGAATCGTTAGGACCACCTCGTCGATAAGTGGCGCCGATTTAACGCGTCCCGAGGGTCATTAGCTTCCGCGATACCCGATCATTTCACAGGCGGTCTTATTACTTGATAATGACGCGTACATTTGCACCCCGGAGCGGGCAGGTGTTCCCGTTAAACGGGTGAAACGGGAGCTGGCGTATCGCGTCGAGGTTCGCGAAACGCTCGCGGATCCTCGCGGATCGTGACGATGGCGGAGGGCCAACGAATGGCAGCGTTTATCCACGGCCAGACCACCCTCGGCGGCGGTTTGCGCCCCAATTGTTCTCCCATGGCGTCCGCACGGCCCGACAGAGACTAACCGCGATAGAAGCCGGCCAGGAAATACTCTCGGCGGTGCGCCAACTTGGTACAAACGTAAATCGAGCAGGACGTAAATAGGGTCCGGTGCACGGCGAGTGCAGTACGCACGCGGGAAGATATGTAAATGGACAGCGCAATTTGTCCTCGACGCGCACAGTTGGTCTCTCCTCGGTCCACAGTACGTCTCGGGCACGCACCGGCGCGGTTGGATGTTTCCGTGACGGTATTTAGTGCTTATACTCGGCTCGCCGGGCTCCGCAGCCTCCGCAATGACAGAAATTGTATGCTAATTAGGGGTAAGAGTGGCGTGCTGTGCCAAAGTGGCTAGGCTCTCTCGGTGCCCTTAGACCGCTGTCCAGCTCCTTGTCCGCCTCTTCTTCATCCCAGCGTCCTCAGAGTCCTCTGAGAGTCGTCCTCCTCGTCCACGTCGTCGTCGTCGTCGTCGACGACGACTTTCCTTACACGAACCAGCTTCATATTTATCGCGGTGAACGGGCCCGCGTTCGTACACCCTGTACCTACCTCGACGGTACAGCCGCTCTAGGAGACAACTAGCAAGAACTAGTATCAGCGAGCCAGTGGAAAAACGCGAAACCGTTCGGCAACCCGCGGCGAGCATGTCTGAAGAATTTCTGCCGGAAATTTCGTCGGCGGAGATCCTCGCCGGCCAGTGGGCGGCGTGGTTCTTTTTCGAGGATCTGTTGATTCTATCTTTGCCTCCGACTTCGGATGGCTTCTCGAGATATTAAATTATTACGTTCACAAAAGCAGATGGTCCTTCTTCAGTTCAAACATGAAATCGCGATCGTCTGACATGTGATAAATAGACTGCGGATCTTTATATAAAATAAGAATGTGCATCGCTTGTAAGATACAGGACCTATATAGAACTTGCTTTCTTTTGTTAACGATTTGAATAGTTAACAAATGAGATATTGGCACCGAGAACAACAGGAAGACCAATGTAAGTCTACGTGAAATTGTCGAATAAAGCATAGAATCGTGACTCGTACAGTCGTGGAAATGGTCCGCCATCCTATGGTTGATTTCAGGAAACGGGACCGCGTCTACGGTGTTCGATATTTGCGAGTGTCGCTGAATCGAGAGACAGCATGTCGGATAGTTGTTCCGATGCCGTAGGGAAGATTGCCGGTGAAATCGGGTTCCCGGTGGCCGGAGCACGAGAGCCCGGGCCACCTCGTATCATCGTACAGCGAGTCTACGTAGCGCTGGCTCTCGCGGTATTCGCGTAATGACTCGTCGAAGCTCTCGTGTGCAGGATCCGCGAACGAGAAGAGAAACTTCGGACGGCCAAGTGGCGGATGATGAACGACGAGACCGAGACGGGGAACGGCGTCGAAGAGAGACCGAGCACGTTGATTGGTTACAAGCAGAGGCTCTCACCAACAGCTGCCACCTAGACTAATATCGTCTGCTAACGGCAAGGTGTACCGAGAGGCGGTTTAGAGGCTCTATCTGGTCGTGCATCGGGCATCCTCGATGCCTGCCACTTCTCATCGGCGTGGCTCGGCTCAAAGTACAGATTCTTCGAGAATAAGAACGCGGTATCGAGCCCGATGGCGGCACGATTCGCGGGTGCGTGCCTCGGGATCGAGAATCGAACGGAGGATTCGATCGGCGCGGCGGTCGAACCAATCCGGCGATTACTTTCTCCGATGGAAGCGGGCAAAACCATTCGCGATTCGATCTCTCGGCAAGACCGGGCAACAAATAATCCTGACGGCGTGCTAATCGGCAACATTCGACCCCGTGCATTTCTCGAGGTCGAGTTCTAGACGAAGGAGACCGATCGTTAGGCCGGGCCGGGACGCGCGGCCCGCCGTCGAATAAATTAGCATGACTAGCTAAGGCCGGAACGGTAATCTACGACACGAGGGGCGCTAGGCCTCGTCACGAAAAGAGGAGCACCGGGGCGACGGTGATGAAGCAGAAGACGAGGAGACCGGAGAAGATGGACCGCCAGCGTGCTGACCTCCTGCTTGACCCGAGACGCCTCCGCAACGACGACCCTAACCATCGTCGTGGTGGTTACGGTCGCGATCGCAGCCCGAGGAGCCGCTCCCGGATTTATTTAATTAGTCCTCGAGGTACTACCGTGCCTCGTCAACGTGTCCGTCCGACTCTGATTCTCTCCTCTCTCTCTCCCTCTCCCTCTCTCTCTCTCTTTTCTCGGCTCTCTCCATCTCCTTCCTCCAGCAGCCACCGTACCCGTCTTTTTCCTCTTCCTCCGGCGATCCGTTCCGTTTCGTTTCGTTTCGTTCGGTTCGCTCTCCTACAAGATCCGCGCGTCCTTACGCCCGCGACACGACTCCAGCCTCTTCTCTCCCCCACCCACACTCTCGCGGGACCAACACGCTCTCACCCTCTCTCGCTCCGCGGCCACGTAAGTGGCCCGGACGCTGCGCACGTTTGCACCACGTACACGTATTCGTACGCGAGTGCGAGCGTGCTGGTATACCGATGCTAATTAAACGAAACACAGACCCTAGATATTTATCCCACGCTTGGCGACGTCCTCTGCTGCCCTCCCTCGCGCCCTGCCTCCTACCGACGTATTCTTTCTGCGACTGCGAGTCACGAGTCCGATGAATACGTCTATAAATGGTGACCCTCTGCACGTGTGTGTACGCCTGCCTCACTGCCTGGCTGCGTCAAGATGGACGCTCGAGTTTTCCAGGTTGATTCGAACCGACTCTGCGAGACGTCCGCCTCATGAATTACATAGCTGGGAAGTTCAGATTTCTACCTTGCTGTTTGGTGAATCCTCCGTCGAAGTTGGGTCCAATCTAACTGAGACTAATTTGAAATGGAGTCACTTCTGGTATCGATCTTTAGAGGATCGTGAGTCGACGATGGGGTAAAATTGTTTTAATCTCTTGTCAGGGGTTGTAGCGAGGTATTGCTGATTTGGGGCTGGATTGTTAAGGGATGTAGAACGTATTTAAGAGAGAGAAAGCTTGTTCTATGGGACAGAGCCCTGTGTACAAGAATAACCTATGTGGATGGTAATTGAATACCTTTTCTGGGCAAAGAACACTCGTTGTTTGCATCTAAATTAGGACATCAGACTCTAACTATTTAGAGGACGCAATGTCTAAGCTGGCAATAAGAAAGGCTTCTCATAAACCAACGAAATAGTGTGTTTTATCATGACCAAAATATAAAGTGGCAAGGATTCTTATTTACGAAAGAAAAATTAAAGTTTCAACTATTAAATTTTTCATTAATCTTTGACTATTCTTAATTCTCCAGCAATTCACAAGCAATCGATAAAATGACTATTTTTAATCATCCGAACGTTAACCAAGCAACAGCGCCTTAAAATTCGCTAATACCTAAGCTACCAACAGCAGCTTAAGATCAACTAACACCTAATCAACCAACGGAAACTTGCTAAGTTTCCACGGAACTAACAAAATCGTTTGCTGTATCATCCTCTGTTACCACTTTCCCAGAACCACGCACGCCGAACCGGCACACATTATTCACACGCGGGTTATAAGATCGACTTCCAGATATGAGCGTTGATTCCCAAGACCAAAGTGGTACAAAGAGAATCGCGTTCGACAAGACCGATCGCCGATAAAATGGTGGCCCGGGATGGCAGAAGGGGCAGGCGTTGTCTTCGGCGACCGGCAAAGCGCGAAAACACTTGTAACCGGGCGCGGGATCGGGTTCGGCACCTGGGTGAATTATATATCGGCGGAACAAGGGGGTTTGCCGGGCGACACCGTGGGATATTAGCGTCGAAAGTCGGCCGTCCGCGGTAAATAAACGCGCCGGCACCGGGCATTATGCGGCAGAAAACTTTGTTCCCGCGCCGAAATATGTGGAGTAAGGGAGTAGTAGAGAAGGCGGTGCGCGCACCCGTGCACTCGGTAATCGAGATTTATATCCCGATTACGGGGACGGGGAGGGGCGGCCGAGTAACGAGGAACATTCTCGTCCGACCCTTAACATAGTTAGCATTAGTCGTACGCTCCGGACTGCAAAGAGAGAAAACCGAGGAAGAAGGGCTGCTACTTGTCTGCGAACGTATCCCAACGTGGTAATACGATATAGTCGGTATCGCTGAAAATCAAATGAACTTTTCTGCCCACCTTGCATTGTTTAGAACTTCCGCGGGACTGCGAAACAGCGAGTCCTAGACTCCTAAAATTGCGTTCCTATTTATCGAGCTGTTTACTCGTTCCTGGTCCACGATATTAGAAAAATATATTGCTCTTTTCTTTCGCAATCACGGTTTTCAAATTTTACTTTGCTGTACAAATAAATAATTTAATGTACTAGCTATGTCAGAAAAATGCTCGACAATTTTCTTTTGACTCCTAAACAAAATTATGAGATAAAAAATGAGATAAAATTTCTATCGATTAAGAGGTCCTAAAATAGTTACATGCAAATGTAATTCTTCTTCTAATAAATTTAATAAATTGAAAATAACGTAGCAATATCCTTAAACTCGCCCAATAACAATGAATTCTACGGTGTTAAAATGATCAAACGGAAAATTGCAGAAACGAGAAGAGATGTTGGGTAGCAGGTCCAGGATGCGTTTTTGGGCCGAATGAATCGATGTATTGTATTACCATTACCATTTAAATCGATGCTAATGCAACCATCCGCGTTGGTAGCCGACGCTAATGTTTTCTGGCTTGCTCCGTTCACCGAGCAGGCCCGAGTTCGTGGCCCGGGGAACGATGTTGCATTCATCAAGCCAGATGATTTGAAAAATCTCAAGGACCCTCCTTTCTTTGGGTCTTTAGCACTGTGACGTCCATGATTTATTGAGTAATATTCACCGGCGTATTGGCCAGCGAAAAAAGGCGCGTAACGTTAATCTGAATAATGAGCCTCCGGCATCAAGCGCCGACCGCCACCTTTTCATTGCTATCGATAAATAATGTCCCACCCCCTCTACCTTCCTCGCTCTCTCCCTTTCCCTCTCGTTCTTCTCCGCGACGCTCCTCTTCACTCTCCCTCTCTCTCACTCCGATCCTCTCTTTCCACGAGCGTTCCGTCTTCGAGCCCATTTTTCGTTCGCTATTTATACCCATTCACTTACGTTCCGCTTCTCTCCGAACCGAAAAAATCGCTCGACTTATCGAGTGTCCATCGTAGAAACTATCGCGAAGAAAAAATACTTGACACTCGATCGTGCAGACTCTAATTCTCAATTGTCGAATTCATCGAAAACTGCGGAAAGTACAGATCACAAGGGCTGAGTCCGTCGCGTAGAAATGATGGAAGAATCGCGTGGTCGTCGAGCCAGTTAAGCCGAGATTCGTGAAGACCGTTTAAAGATATCATCGGTGTCGGTCGCCGTCTGCTTTTCGCTGACTTTACGACCCGGGCGACACAAGAATCCAATTTAAACGACACAATGATCCGCGGCCGACCCGTTTATCGTTTGCATAATGTATCCCGCCACGGATCGGGCCCCTCTCGATCGGAATCGGAGTCATAATCGAAATTGTCGATGACAACGGATGCCAGACAGAGGACTTTCCAAGGATATCGTTCCCTCTGCCGCGCTATCTGCCACGATCTGGCTAATAGCTACAAGTCGATCGAAGAACCAAGGCTATCCTTAATAAATGGGAATTCCTCCGATACCGGTAGCCCGTCGAAGTAGAAATAGGCGCGACCGAGCCATCGTCGCGATTCGAATCGGTTTTCTAGTCGCAAAGAGTCCGATTTTAAAAACCCTAGTTCCGTAGAGAAGGAGACGAAGAAGAAGAAGAAGAAGAGGAAGAAGCTATGAGCGGAGCTTCCCGAGGACGTTCGTCGTCTCTCGGTCCAGGTGGTAGCTGAGCGGTGTCTCAAAGATGCCTATCCTTATCCGGCGGAGGCAAATAGGCAGAGTATAGGTTTGGTCGAATCGGTGGAGATCCGGGGGACTGGCTAATAAATGGAAATTCGATTCGCGGGTTCCCGATAGAGCGATAAACCCGTGCCGGGTCCGGACGACGTAACGTCGAATGGAGTTATACGGTGCAACGGTGCAATTCCACCCTCGTCGGGGTCTCGACGGACTCGGAGGGCAACGCGGAGGCTGGGAGCCTTTGGAGGGCTTTCGGCAGGAACAAGAGAGAAGGATCGGGAACAGAAGAAGAAGTAACAGACGAAGCAGAGGAGGAATACGAGGCGGAGAACGAGGAAGAACAAGACCGGGGAAGCGAGAGAGAGAGAGAAAGAGAGACGTGGCGAGAGGAGGAGGAGGAGGAGGAGGAAGGAGGAGGGAGGACGCGGGAGGACGCAGGAAAGGGCAAGGATGTGTGGCTCCGCGGATTGTGCTCCTGATGCCGCCACCTCGCCTCCTTTTCTTCTCCGTGTTGGCCGACTGCAACAGAAGTAGCATCGGCCTGGGCCGTGGGGGGGAGGGGCGCATTGTGTGTTTCCGAGAACGGTGCGCTTATCGGTGGATCTGTCGCGGTAATGAGGTATCAGCCAGCAGCAAATAAACGAACGAACGTAAAGAGGATGAGGTGGCGGCGGCGGCGGCAACGGCAGCCAGCGGGTGCGGCTGTGGCTGTGCCGATGGCGATGGTGGTGGTGGCGAAGACGAAGGTGGCAGTTGAAGCGGCGGCGGCGGTGCCGAAGAACCGGGACCGGGACACAAAGAGCGACAGAGAGAAAGAAAGAGACGGAGGAGAGACGAAAGGAGGAAGAGGAAGGGCGGTGGAGAGTGTCTCTTTGGCTAAACACAAGGGAGAGGAGCCAGCCTGGCAGGCAGCCGAGCAGCCAGCAGCTCTGGGTCCTACCGATACAATGCTTCGATTAAACATTCGCTGCCTAAATAACCAGGCGCGCTTCGACCCGGTGAAAGAGAAACAGAAAGAGAAAGAAAGAAGGACAAAAGAAGACGGGATCTCATTCCCTCCCGGACGGTTCCCTCCGAGAACGATGGAGAAAGAGGAGGCGATATTCCGGTTCCGACCGAGTGGGAATGGAACACGTTCCTCGTTTTCGATCCAACATCCTCTCCCTCCAACCTTCTCCTTATTCAACGATCCTCTTCTTCGTCCTCACTGTACGATTCGCCCGGCTCCCGCGCCTTCCTCGCCGCCCCCACAAGACCTTCTCTTTCTCTATCTATCCATCTCCTTCTCATTTTTTCTCTCTCTTTCTATCTCTTTCTCTCTTTCCGTTCTCTTTCTCTTTCGCGTCCTCCCTCGCCACCCTTACCGTAAGTGTATATACGTATTATGCAAAGCGGGTAACCGTAGGTGGCCTAGGGAGCCGGACGCGCGCCATGTAATTAATACCGATGCTCTCATTCACCTCCCCCGACCCACCGATTCTCCGGTTCTCTATACCGTCCCCCTCTCGGCCCACTTCCCCGCTCCTCTCTCGTAATCCTCTGCAACGATCGCTCGTTTTATCGCTCTCCTTAGCGAGATCTCCGGGGAAACTACCCTTTGACGGACAACCGATTTTCAACAACGATACAACGATACAATCGGATTCGATTATTCACAGCCAATCAGCGAGGAATCCCCCTTCGAAATAGAACTCCTGTTTCTTTTACCTACGTTTGGAGAACTTTTCTTTCGCATCGTGCATGGTGGATCGATTTGAATTGACGCGAAGGTCTAATTAGTCTGAGAAAGTCGTAATACCAAAGGAAGCAGAACCGATTGCACGTAGCGCATCTGACCACAAAGATCTGATTATGCAGAAAAATCTCAAGGACGAAGGACCAAGAAAGCAATCAGGTTTTTCTATCGCACAATCAACTCGGACGATCGCCGAGGCTAACTTATTCCGGCAAAATCGTAGAGCTAATTACGAAAGGTAGCAGCGTGCACGGTTGATGAACTCGGGTGCCCAGAAGGGTCCAATTATGCACGAAAAGAAGTGGCAGGGACCAAAGGATCAGAAGTTCAACGATCTCGAATGTTGGCGTCAGATGAAAATTCCGCGATAGGATCAGCCTAGGACCTAGGACATTCTCCGAACCGGGCCCCTTTCAGACTAGGCTGGTGTATAGAGGCGAAAAGTGTCCGGGTCAAGGCAGATCCGGCCTCTGCCGGAATAGATAATTGTCTAGAGAGAGGAACGCCGGGCGGCGCGGTGCGCGGGGTTTCTGTCCCCACGGGGATTGAGTTATCTGTAGGTGAAAATCAAGCGGTAGCGCGTGCCACCACTAAATAATTCGTCGCCGCGGACCGACGGTAGCCCTCTCCGGCCGAGGTCTCTAACGGGACCCCGGGGACAGGCTGGAATTTTCAATGAACTGCGAGCATCGACACCCACGCCCCGGTGTTCGCCGGCCCGAGAGCAGCAGGCATTAGCGATACGCGCGAGCCGGGATCCTCGAGGAGAGAATCGACGGGGAGGCGATATTCGGCGCCTACTGGGATCCTGCGGGAGAAGGAGGAACGGAGAGGAGAGGATCGTAGATGCGAATCAGGTCGAGGAACTAACGGACGGGACGCACGAAACGGGAATAGGCCTGGGAAAGAAAAAGCTCGGCCCTGCCACGAAACGTAATTTATTTGTCAGGGCCGGGGGTTCCAGGGGCGACTCTGCCCGCTATCGACGATTCCAATCGTCTCGCGTACCTAGGCGTCGCGTTCAACATTCCTGCGCTGGGGAGAGAAGTCCGCCGGCAAGAAGACGAAGAAGTTCGTGAAAGAGCAACACGATGATGAAGTCCATAGACAGAGGACGCGATAATGAAGTCCACAGAAGGAGGACATGGTGATAAAGCCCACGGAAGGAAAACACGCTGATGGGGTCCACAAAAAAGGAACAGATACATACTGAAGTTCACGAAGGAGAATATAGAACACCAGGAAAGAGAATAGAAAAGTCCACAGAATGAGGACACGATGATAAAGTCCACAGAAAGAGGAATGCGACGAGGAAGTCCACAGAAAAGGAACAGAGACGTACAGAAATTCATGAAGAAGGATGAAGAAAAGCGGGAAAAAGAATGAAGAATTCCGCAGAAAGAGGAAGAAAAGAAGAATGCGAAGATAGACAAGGCCGCGGAAAGGAGAACGCAAAGACAGAGAGAGAGAAGTCGGTGAAAGAGTAGCGCAAAGATGGAGAAGCGAAGAACAGAAAAAGGAAGAGGACGATAAAGAAGTCAGCAAAAAGAAGGACGCGAGGAGATGCCGGAAAAGAGGATAGAGAAGTCGAAGAAAAGAGGATAGAGAGGACCTCGGAAAGAGGAACAAGAGGAAAGGTGGAATAGCTCGCAGCTACCCGAGCAGAACCGCCGATATTTCTTGATAGAGTCGCCGGCGGATAGAAAAATCCCTGATTCGGTATCGCGAAACGTAATCGTTTCTTTGATTAACGCAGTAGCTATTCTATCGAGCGCTGTTGTTTGGTGCGGCGAGCACCGCGACTTACCTATCGACTTCATTAATTAACGTAATTTGTTCTACCTTCGGAGAGCAGCGACGAATAAAACGATGCGATGGGAGGTTTCTCTCCGTCGAAGATGTAAAGGTCTAGGTGCAACGGCATCCATGTTCGGCGTAGATGCAATGATTCTTTTGCGCCGTATATTTTATAGCCGCCTGTGCTGCGCGCGCGCGTGTCTTTTCCGTCTTTTTTGCTTTTTTAAAGATGACTTAAGAAATTAATTAAGTACAGCCCCTACGGAGGGAGGCTAATAAATAGCCTACTCAAATTAGGATTCAATGATTAAGATGCAATGATTCTTTCGTGCTGTATGTTCTGTGGGCGTCTATCGTTTATTATTGGACGATATCCTGGGCAATTAATTAAGTAAAGCCTATACCGAAGCTGGAGCTAATCAGTTTTCTGCTCAAATTAGGATTCTAATTGCCTGTGAACACCGACGTGTTTATAGCCACGGTTCATTCAAAGGAAGCATTTTTCCCGTTTTTAAAGACTGCATTTTATCTACCGGTGGTTTATTATATCTATTTGCTGTGCATCGTTATATCTCAGCCTATATTACAGTTGTATAGCTACAGATAAAATATCGAAAACGAATACCGGGTAAACGGCAACAATTAGTAAATTATGATTTTCATCGTGGTAATTAATATCGTCGATTTCTATCTAAATCGCGGTGCAAATGTTTAAATATTTTTATCACCGTGTATGGAAACCGTGAAAACGATTCGAACATAGAAACGCTTGCGCTAAGGCGGAGACCGTAAGAAAACCGATAAATCACCCCGTAAACTGATAATGTATGCAACCAACGTGCAGTGTGTTCGGAGACACCGATTTCGCACCTATATTTATCGCGGTAAAAATGAGAATGTATTCAAATGTATGCAAATTGAAAATTAAAAAGGGGAAATTAAATTCTGACTCGATCCTCGTTTTATCGGGATGAAATCTAGCAATCGACTGCCATTGGGAAACCTCGAATCGTCGTTCCCGGAACAATGTCGCGACCTTGCTCGACTAAAAACCACTCCGTAAACGCTGAACGCTCGTTTCCACGCTGCCAGGGCCGAACGAATGCCATTATGAGGCGTACACGCAGACGTGCAGCGGTCGTTACAGGGTAACCGATACTCTGCTTCTCGACGTACTCGACGTACCCGGGTTTATCGAGCAACAGTATCGCCTAGGCGGTAATCTTACCGGTCGGCGCGGCGACTACTATACTTTCCATTTAATCAGATTCGCGCGACCGGTCAATCCTGCTCTTCTTAGAAATTTAGACGAGATTCCGTTATCGGCCGATCTTATTGCAACCTTCGACGATAGCGTTTCTTTTAATAGGCGGCCGCTGTTAAGCCTCGTGCGTTGCGTTTCCCAAGCCTCGGCCATCTTCCGTTTCTGCATACTTCGAACATTTTCCATTCCCTTCGAGATCTACTTTTCGGAATCTGTACTTCAATCCTGGGACGATCACCCGGGGTTGCCGGCGATCTCACAATATTCATTTCTCTGCGAATGATCGAATAAGTGCTACAGTATTGTCGTTTTCATCACCCTTTCATTACCCCAATGTTTTAAAATTGTAAGACAATATACATCAGTCATGCTTAGGGCTCGCTAGTTCTAGCATTAAAGATCTGTCTTCCAAGATCTATATTCAAACACGTGTATTTCAAGATCTCTAATTCTTTAGAATATAGCGCTCAGTATTCTCGCTGCAATTTCCGATGGCCTCCAGTTCGAACGCAGCCTCGATTATAATGGTCCCCCAATTGGTTCGCAGTCGGATCCATCCGAAAGGAGGCAGGGTGCACCGGTTTGCCGAAATTTACGAAGTCAGCTTGCCGGAATACAGAGATTGCCCGGTTCTACCTGCAAACGGACAAGAGAGGATCCTAAAGCGGCATTAGGATGCGCGGGCGTCCACGTATCCCGTTTCAAGATGGAGATAGCCGGCCTCTCGTCCCGCGGAGATGGCTAGACCTTCCCCGGGCACCGGCTCGTGGAAGAAGGAGCCCTCTCCGCGGCCCTTGACGCGCACATTTATCACCCTCTATTGTTGCACGGCCAAACATCCGGCCTCGCAGGCCACGTAACCCGCCGAAGAATCGAGATTCGCGGGAGCAGGCTGCAATCGCAACTTCCCCTCCGCCTAGGCTCCATCGGGATCATCAACCAGCTCTCGGGTTGTTTCGACTTTGGTCAACAAGCCTTTTCCAGTCCTGATCGCCTTTCTGGTTTCACCTTCTCCTCTTTTATTGGCGAGCTTTCTTCGTCGGGTACGGCACCAGACTCTACGATTCCTAGCCTCTTGCGCTACGATATCTTTCAAGGCTCATTAGCACTTCCTCGTCTCGCATAATTTCACTAATTGGACGGGACTATTTTTGTTCTTTGCATGTCTCCATTTACTTTGGGCTCGAGGCTTTCACTTTCTCGTTTCCCTTACGGTCAGCTTCGTCGCGCGCCGTTCAAACTGGAAAGAGGACCTGGCGAACAGAGCAACTATGTTCGCAGGATGCTTGGCCGAACAGTCGATGGACACTGACCTCTTCGTTCGCTGTTTTTTTTCTTTTGAATAATATCGCAAACAAATCCGCTTAGCACCGCCGTGACAAGCGAGACGAAATTTAGAACAGTGATTAAAGGAGCGGTTATTTCGATTTTAATAAATAGCTAATTTTATACATTTCTGACAAAAATGAAAAACTGAAGAATCCGCGGATAATTTTACATTATGCCCAACTTATTATGATTATTTAAAGAATGAGAATATTTCCACGTATCTTATATCCTTTACAACTAACCCAGGCAATTTTTATTTTTCCCAAAGATCGACAGTTTACCGATAAGTTAGATTTTATTGGCAAGCTTGATCTATCGTTCGTGTCCTCTGCGTCAGGTGCACTATCAGCCTAGGATCTTGTAACCTGAAAAGCGGACACGGGGAAACTAAGATCAACTATGTTTCAATCTTTATCTTACCAGCAAAATACTCGGCTGACTAGTTTGTGAACACGGCGTTCTTCGTTAACCGTTCTTTTGGAGGTAACGTTACAAGCAAATTCCGTCAAGCATTACCACGAGCAGCGAGATTCAATTACGGCGTCTCCGATCGCTATCGTTTGTCACCTATCCCGGGTCGTTTCTGGTAAAAGTTGGATTTCGATTGGCAAACGGTCGATCTATCGCGTGTCGTCTCCGGGAGATGCGTTATCGCCGTACGATCTAGGTAAATTGAAAAGCGGACGCGGAGAAACAGATCGACTGTGTTCGATTTTTTGCCTCGCGAGACAGGATACCGACCAGTTGGCAGATACGAAGTCCCTGGTCGACGGTTCTTTTTCCAGTAATGTAATAAGCAAGCAGCCTAAGTGTCACCATGGGCAACGAGGCTCAATTACGATGATTACCGCGATCGTGGCCGGTGTGATCGGGGAAAATTGATTTCCTGGGAACGGTGCCCCGGGACGGGCGAAGGGGTAAAGTCAGCTTTTAATGTAATAGCGATACCGGCTATAGCCCGGCTAAGTATCGCGTGTAATGTATTCGTCGAATGGTACTCGCGGAGAGTTATTGCGGGACCGTGGATCGTCCGCGCCGCCGTTCGTATCCCCGATATCATTAAATCGAAAGATTCCGGCCCATCCTCGCCCGCGGTCGCTGCTTATCTTCTTTCTGTTATCTCCGACGCAATGCCTTGTTTGCACATTGTTTTTCCCATTAACCCAGTCATTACGCGTCGGTGCATTGTCTCCGGTACCCTGTGGTTTGCGCGTACTCTATGATCGAAACTTTCTACGCGGAGGAAAAGAGGACCGAGAGGAAGCGGAGCCCGGCGCTGCATCTAATTTTCTATTATGCTGCTTATCGGCGGAGCCGATGGGTCCGTTTCGAGCGTGGTCAAAGCGAAAAGATGCAATCCGAGCCATGATAATCACCGCCCACTCGCCGGACAACGGGGAAACCATATTCGGAGCGTGTTAACCTTTCGGATATATCGCCGCGGCGAACGAGGGTGTCGGCCGGCGTTCCGCGATTCAGGAAGTCGCCTGGGACCCGGAGACGTTATTCCAGGTCCGCGCAAAGATGGCCAGGGATGTTAACGCTTGGATTTTTTTCGGCTGGAACGCGAAGAATCGCCTTATAAGTCCTCCGGCGGAGTTACGAAAATGAGAGAAAAAAGGAAGGAAGGGCAGGCGAAAGAGACGAACGGAGACAGCAGCAACAGAAGCAACGGCCGCTAAGGCGGCGGCGGCAGGAACAGCGGTAGCTCTGCAGCAGCAGGAGCAGCAGCAGCAGCAGCAGCAGCAGCAGCAGAAGCAGTAGAAGCAGAAGCAGCATCAGCAGCAAAAGCTGCAGGAGAAGAAGAGGAGAAGAAAAAAAGGCGCGCGACAGTCGGCGCGGCGCGTCCGCCTGCCTTCTCCGCTCGGCTCGTCCTCTCCGCGGTTCTCCCCGGTTTGTCCTTGTCGCTCTCGGCCGCCGCCGCGCCGATCGACTGGTCCCGAAACGGTCGAATAAAAGGGAAGGGTTCCAAAGGCTGCCCGGTTCCTCGGGCCGAGTGGCGAGCTCTCGGTGGTCGTAGGAAGAACGTGGCCGGAAGACGAAGAAAAAGGGGAGAAACGGAGAAAAAGAGAGAAAGAGGCGGCGCGGCCGGAGGAGTTAGGTGGAGCCGAAGACAGTCCGTGGATTCGCCGAAAGAGAGGACGAGAGGGACCGGAGAGAAGAAGAAGAAGAAGAGTCCTCTGGTCGCGCCGGTGAACCGATTTCGTCGGGTCCGACGCGCGGGGATCCGTTTCGTCCCCGAAAACCGAAGATCCGAGATATCGGTTATCAATTAACGGACCGCATACGGAAGAGCCTCGAACGAAACGCGTCGGCCTTTGACGATCGCCTGGCCGGTCCCTGGCAGCCGATAGTCGCGGCTCCGAGAGGGGCCCGGGCCCCGGCCCCGTCCCCGTCCCCGGGCCAGGGTAATTTAGAGACTGACGTGGCTGTCGGGGCCCCGCGGAGGGAACGAGCAACGCGTAGATAGAGGGAAGAAGAATGGGGAAGGTGGAACAGTGCGCGCGGCAGAGGAAAAAGGGGAGCACCAGGAGGAATGGCGAGGACCTACGCAGGAAGACAGCTGAAAGGAGAAACGGGCCCCGGCGGAGAGCCGGGCCCGGACCGATCGCCGAAACAAATGCAAAGCGAAGAGCGACCAGCGGGCCGACGATCCGCGATCGAGAGGACCCTCTTTCTCGCTGCTCGCTCCTCGCTGCTCGCTGCTCGCGGCACCGCCTTAAAGTATCTACTCCCTGCCGGAGGCCCAAGGGGGAGGACCAACAGCCGGGCCCGAACGCTTTTGCCAACCTAAACGAACCAACTCCTGGCTCCACCGATGCCTCTGTTCCTGCCGGCCTCCTGTCCCCCGATCTCACGGGGTGAGACAAAGATTGCTCCCAGGACCCCGCGGCACCCATAATTCTTTCAAAAGACCCGGCTCCGTAACTCCCGGGACCGATCATTGCGTTTCTTGTAAAGTGTCATCGGGAGCATGGCTTGTTACTGGCTAAAAGGCCCGCGGACCCTCCGACATTCCCAGCCTCATTTGCAAACCCCGTCGATCGCTGGCTAATCCAATCAGCTAGGATACCTTGCGATCCCCTAAATCTTTGGATACGCTGTGCTCTCGGCAGAAGTCCTATATATCTAAACGATTTCCCACGGTTCCGGCGATTTTGTGGAAATGTTGCCCAATTACAGTAAATTCTTTCAAATTGTCCCTCAGCTTCTTAACAGAGGTGAACAATTTTTTATAGTTGTTTCCAAATGACTCATCTTCGTTTGCAAGCTAAGGGTGACAATTTTAGAGAATTTACTGCATCACGAATGCTCTTCAAATACCTTATGCTGAATTTTTGGTAGAGTATCTACGGGTTTAAACAATTTTTCACGGCACATTCGTCTAAACAATATACGAGATCGTCCCTCAATTACAACGAACGTGTGTCCGGGATCATCTTCAATTATCCTAAATTTCTGGGACAACATTTCTGTATCTAGCATACATCTACCAGTCTTATTTCAAGCCTGTCTGCACTCTGGAGAGACTCTGGCTCAATTACGACGAATCTGTGTTTTACATCATCTTCGACAAGTCCGCATTGAATTTTTTACGGAATCTGAAAGTAGTTAGACGACTTCCCACGGTAGGTTCGGCGTTAAATACAGAGTTGTCGAAACCCCAATTACGATGAAATAGAGGACGACGTTACCGCTAGCACGCGTTCGAAGACGCGACGATAAAAAGCAGCGTCGCATTCATCAAGTTATCGAGAGTGTTCACGCTCGGGACTCACCCAGCACGATGAAAGTCGATCGCCGATCCATGCAAGAGAGCGGCATAAAGCGAGTCCTTACCTGCAAGCAAAACAAACAGCAGGTTAGTATCTCGTAACAAATTTTGTGGTGGCGATAAATTGCCTGTATCCAGGCTCGCGCGTAGCGATTTACGATCGGTAATAGAAAATCCCGATTTACAGGTCACAGAGACTTCCGGTGCTCGCGAGCGGTACACACCTCGGTTGGAATTGATCGCGTTATATTATAATTATGACGGTCATTAATCCACGGTGGTATCCGGACAGCGAACTCGTTATGTAAATCGTGAAGGAAAGGTGTCCGGTAAACAGAAGAAAGAAGGAGAGAGAGTGAGAGAGAGAGAGAGATCACAGAATCTCGGTGCACGTCGAAAACGGAGAGCTTTCCGTCGCTTCGACGTATTTAAACGATCCGGCCTGGGGCCCGGGTACAAACGAGGCCCGAGAATTATCGGGGATCTTGTCGAATTCTCACGGCGGGCCTTAAAAATACATGCGTCGCGATGAATTCCGCGTATTTCTTCCGTAACTCGCGGCGCGGATCGGCGTGGATCGGCTTCTCTCTCTCTCTCTCTCTCTCTCTCTCTCTCTCTCCCTCTCTCTCGACGGAAGATCGAAGCCGGCGATTTCGGGTCCTTCCCTATATTCTTTGACTGTCAAACGAGGACTGCGAGAGTCCGGCACGGAAACCGGGGGAACGGTCGGAGAAGAAAAGGATTTTTTCGCCGGTCGTTTCTAGTACTCTTCTGGCAGCCGATGCTCTCGTATATTCGCGTCCGAGCGTGGAACCTGGCTGTGTAAGGCGCCCTCTGCGCCCGTGTGCGTGCCAGCGATCCAAGAAGGAGGCTGGCCCGTTAGCTGCCTCTGTGATGGTGATATTTACGGTCCGATAGAATCAGCCCCCGTACGACGTAGACGAGAGAACGAGAAGAAGCCTGACCGAACGAAGAAGAGTGGTCGTCCCTTTCCTTTCCTTTCCTTTCGTTCTGTATCGAACGAGGGACCGGCTTTCGCGTTCGGTGCCCGAACCGTGTGTGTGCCCTGCGCTTTTTTTGCGGCTTCAATTTGAATTGAAAAAGGCTGTGGACACGAGGACAATAGGTTGCGCCGTCGCCGTCGCCGCTGCCGTTGCCGCCGCCGCCGCCAGATCCTCCCGGTTACTCTCCTCTCTTTTCTCTGTGCCTCTCCCGGCGAGCAGACCCATCTCCCCGCTTTATATCCTCCTTCTTCATCCGCCTCCATTCCGCCGCTATCTTTTTTCCGTCGCTCTGTTAACGACCACGTTAATAACAACGACAACGAGGAAGCCACCGCGCTCCTGTCTCTCTAGCCTTCTTCTCTGCCTCGCAGCAAGCACAGCTCTCTGCCTGGTCACCTGCTTCCACGTCTAACAGGTGTTTAGCAACAGTTTAACTAGACCGTTCTGCTTCCATCGGTTTCTCGAAACGGTGTGAAACTTTCGGAAATTAGGAATCACTCGGTTAGCCGATGGTTTCGTGTCTGAGTCGAGCGTTATGGCGGTCTCAGTTGATTCATGAACTCAGAGTTACAAACATTCCATCTGAATTCTAACTTTGTGGCTGTCATAATGCACTATTAATATTCAAACTAATAAAAGAGTCAACTTTGATCTGAACAATGTTATATCATTGTTATGCAAGGTAATGCTGGGTTACGTGAGAATAATTTTGGGTTTGGTAATCTTGTAGATTTTCAGAATAAAGGATGTTCAACTAACTCGTCTAGGAAATGTCTTTAGGGTAGCCTAGGTCTAACATCTTAGACAGCTGATGTCCAAGTTCGATGATGTCCTGGAAACTCCGGGCAGCTTCTGCCTCGGCAGCATCTGCTTGCAGCGTGAAGGAACGGCAGCATCTCATCCAGAATGCTGATCATTCTCGGAGGTTTCCTCCAGCTTTGTTTCCCGATTTCCCTCCTCCGCGATCTTTTTCTCCACTTGCTTCGTTCTGCACGGTTCGATTCGTTCTATGTGTTTTTCTTAGCCTCTCTCTATCTGGGGTCCTTTATCCGTGGGCTTCTGCTGGGTCCCCCGTGCTGGCCCTCGTCCTTCGTCCCCTCGTTCGCTCGGTGGCCGAGAACGCGCGCACGACGACCAGGACAATCGCGCCGGGCCCTACTCCCTCGGACGTAGAATCAGATATTACGTATGCACGGCTTAAACCGCAGAAACCAGCAACCTCAGCCCGGCCATCTCTTTTTCTCTTCCAGTTTCTCCTCGTTCCTCGCTCTTCCGTCCCGCCGCGGCGCGGTGCGGCGTCCCGGGCTCGCGCGCTTCGAGATCGTCCTACACCGCGCCATCCCTCGGCCTCTCGCTGCCTGCGTTCCCATCCCTCTTAACCTCTGCATTCGAAGAGAACGACCCGGCTTCTGAATACCATCGAGATGGTTCCCGAGCCGACCGGGGCGACCGTCGCGGTCCCGTCTCGCTCTCCTCTCGATCTCAACCGCGAGAACGGGCCGGGCCGGGCCCTCGTTCCGACTTCCTCGAGAGGCTACGCTATTAGCCTCGAAATTGCCGCCAGGCCGATCTTAATCGCGCCGGCCGCCGACCACGACAAAGTCGAGCACCGTTCGCGTGCCACCGATTCGACTAGAACCTGCGCCCTTCCTGCGACCTATTCAATCAAGCGCCCCGAGACTGCTAGAGACGTTCGATTTCGATTCGAGTATTTAGGAAATCGTGTCGTTAAGAAATCGATTCTTTGGTTAACGGGTCGATCTCCGAGAAGTTTAGTGAATCGTTTCAAAATAAAAATTGTGATACCGGCCATTTTAGTTTAGTATTACACGTCTATTCTTACTAGAGTATTAATCCTTCAGCACTCAATCCGCTATAAAGAATATTAAATCGCATTAAATGTTACAGTTTACAAAGCAGCGAGTACAGTTGGAAAGAATTTTCGTTGGGATCCTTCTGGATTCGCGGGAAGAAGGCTCGTAATCCCGACGAGGAGACAAAGCCGGCCGCCACGGAAATTCCGGCCGGCGATTTGCAAATTATCGAGCGATTAAGAGCGAGAAGATCGAAAGGGATCGTCCGGCGCGGCGCCGATCTCGCTCGCCAAAGGAGGGACATTTAAGCGAGAAATCGAAGCAGTCGGTTACCGGCGACGAGAGAACCGCTCGGCCGCGTTGTTGCTCGATTTTATTGCTAATAGGAATCCAATGGTCTCCGGAGCACCGGCGTAATTTCCTTCCCTTAACGATCTTCTTTCGTCCTGCTCTATCTCGCCGGGACCGCGGATCTCGCACGGTTTCCTTTCCCTCCGTTCCCTCTCGTTATCCGCACCCCAATCCGTATCTCGCGCTTCTGCCCCCTTCCTGCGTGTCGTAGCTTATATTTCACGAGTATTTTTCTTGGTAGGCGTTGCTCTCTCTCTCGCTCTTTATTTCTCTCTCGCGCGAGCGCGTTCTCTCTCACTCTCTCGAACTCTCTCTTCATCCTCGTATAACCCTACTCGCCGGCTGGCCTCTTCTCTCTATCTATCCCGGCCGAGGCCCGGCATCCTCTCTGCCTTCCTCCTTTTTCCCTTCCACGAAGCGGGTTCGCGTGCAAAGTCGATGTACGTTTAAGCGTAGCACGAGAGAGGCCGGGCCCGGGGGACGAGGCGGGAGGGAAACGGGGCGCACAGAGCGAATTACCGATCGCGCCGCGGCGCGAAACCAAGAAATCGGGAGGGGGAGATGAGCAAAAACGAATTTACGACTATCCGCTCGTTTTATCGACGCGCTAGGCCCTCAGCGCCGAGATGGCTCGCCTAAGAGGATACCTCGCTGACTACACGGGCTTCTTGCGGCCATTCCTCTGCTCGCGTGATCGGGGATACGCCTATTCCTACGATCCAATCCAGTTTGGAGGACGCTGAATTTTCCCGCCGGTCCTCTCTACCGATCGTCGCCCAGCATCTGACTGACATCGAATTTACAGGCAATACTTTCTCAGTGTTTTATACGCCGTCCAGGTGCTATCGAGTCCCAGTTTCTCCCAGAGTTCCAACGGTGATGCATTTTATTTGATTCAATTTAATTTATTTATATTTAAGGACACATTTTTATTGGTATCTTATCTTTGATATTCAAATTGAAATTCATTTATAATGGATTCGTTTATAATATTTTGAATATCTAAATTTATATCTATAATCTTCAATTTAAATCCACTTTGGAAGATTGTACCGAGACATAGATTTCTTCTAAAGAATCTAAACTGTTTCAAAAGTTCTTTTCGAAATAGAATAGCTTCTTAATAGAATCCTCAATAGAATCCAGCCGGCAGAGAATTCTGAACGATTATTTCTCTAAAAGCACTGTTCAAGTTTATATTAAATTGAAAGTCTTCTTCCGAAGATCTTAACGATGATCTCTAGCGAGGAGTCTGGTCTCTATCAACACGGTCTCACCGATCTCGGAAGACGCCAATTTCGCGAAGGTGTTCGCACCGTCTACACCGTGAAAGAATCTGATCCCGCGGAGATCCTAGACGAGCCTTCCTCGAAGAATTCCGAGCGGGTGATACAGAATTTGGAGAAAGTGCTGGCGGAGAAGAATCCGAAAGAAGTCCGAGGCGTCGCCCGTTTCCCCGTAGTCCGCGTGATACAGAATTTGGAGGAGTTCTCTTTGAGAGTCGACGCCGCTCGCAGTCCGCTTTGAATTCCAGAATCGCGCGCCTCGATTACACGGACAGCTCGTGTAAGTCGTCCATGCCGGCGACCGAGGCGGTATTAAAATTCCGTGGGGCTCTGCGGCCCGTTTCGGAGATGGCGCGGCGTGTTTCCATACGACACATATCAGCGGCGGGTAGCAGAAAACGGCGGCGCAGAGATAGAGGGGACGGATACGAAAGAGAAAAGAGCCACGTCCGGTAATAACGACTCGCTTAGAGAAACTTCCGCCCGCGCGAGCGCTTTTCGAGACCCTGCCCGAAACAGGAGAAGGACCGAGATTCCTGTTGGCTCTCGCCGGGCACTCTTTCTCTTTCTCTTGTCGTTTGCGGGTCGTAAAAGGGGTACCGCGGTGTGCCCTGTACATCCTCGTGTGCATGACGTTCCCGAGTCGCATACGAATCGCTTCATTTCTCCCAACGCCGAAGGCTGACTAAATTTCTAATTCCGGGTTTGCCTCCTCGGACCGTAAAAGAATCTTACGAAACTTTGTGTTCGATGCGAAACCACGCGCCAGGTGAAACACGGCCGCTTGATCAAGGGATCCTGGGAAGCTGGATTCTGTTCTCCGAATTATCTCTCCATAGTTTTCATCGGTCATACGTGATCGAACTGTATAATACTATATTGAATTATTTAGATTATCTATTTAATCTTTCCAGGCGTCTTGCACCATAAGATTTAATTTTTCGAATTATTTATCTACATTTTTCATCCAACTGTATGCAGCAAGATTTAGCTATTTAGATTATCTATTCATTATCTTTTCATCGGTATACAACCTGATTTAATTCCGTAAATTGTCTGTCTATATTTCTCGTCAATGATACGCGTCGAAACTGTACACGTGCAATCCATGACACTATTCCTAGAATAAATCGCTCCGAAATTCTGACGTTGCATTCGACGCGAGATAATGGTAGCAGCGAGGACTCTCCGAACGAACGCATCACTCAAGGCGATCCCGCGTCACGGATTCGAAGGTGCACCAATTATTGTTTCAACTGATTGAATTTTCGTCTCGGGCCGAGCACCGCGCGGAATTAAGACGCGCTCGGAGATATGTAAATCGTCACGGTGACTAGAAGCAATGCTCGCCGGGATCGTTAATCACGACTCCGGGCTCTACGGGTTGCTATTAACGTCCGGAGCAACGAGAGACCCGATCGGTAACGCAATGCCGGTCCTAGGCTGCTGGTGATTTATCGTCCCGCCGAAATCGTTCGACGGGTCGCGGCCCACCGAAATTCTAATTTCCCGCGACGTCCCATCAGACCTGTCATCCATTAGACACGTTAGCGACGGTGCTTACAGCGTGCGAAAACAGATCCTTCAGTGTCCATTTCATGCTCGATGAATTTATCCGATGTCTTTACCGAAGTGACAAATGGAAAGCCGTTTACGTCGTAGCGTTTGGAACTGGGATCTTCGAGGACCTTTTAGAACGATGCTTCGAGACTTGGAGAAGCTTGGTTGGAACCTATTGGTTTCTTAAACTGTACTATATCGAAGGGATATATATTCACGTCAACTATCGCGGTAATTAAAGTACTTTATTTAATTAAATTAAAATTGAAAAACTCGGTCATATGATATTGTATCACATTTTCAATAGTTTTACGTATCCTAATGAAATTAGGAAGATTTTGGAATATACGATAATATTTAAAGATTGAGGTTTTGAAGATTTATAATTTGAGATTCGATTCGCTGAACAAGATATGACAGCAAAATATAACGGTGACATAATGACAGTCAAAGCGTGAATTAAATTGCCTCGAATTTTAGGGGTTTATTTTCTACACTTAACGTGTTCATCGAAGCATTCAACTGAACGACTTAGACGCTAGAGGTGCGGGCGAGTCCACGGTTGACGTGCCCAGGGATCGTCAATCCCTGAGGAAAAAATAATAGAGGTCTTAAACAGATGAACATGCGAAGGGATTGAAATTCCAGGACGGCGAGCGGATCGACGAATTTTGCGGAGTGAAACGAAGAACTGATGACGGTACTCGCAGGCTGCAGGCAGTTTCCTAATGATTCCGCCATCAGCCACACCCCACTCGAGAGGCCAAACGGGCGGCATCAAGTTCGGTGAATACACAGCTGCGGAAATAATTCGGCCGGTCGATGCAGACCGGTGAAATTGGGCCCGGTCCAGCGATGGTGGCGAGCAGGAGAGGATGCTGGTCGCGCCCGTTCGATGACTGTATTGGTGGCGGTATAGTGCGTACAACAGCCTAATGGCTGTGTGTCGGACGAACACGCTTTTGTCGTGGAACGAACGAACGAAACGACGAACAGACGAAAAGACGAGCGAACGAAGGGACGAACGGAGGAACGAACAAACGAACGAACGGACGAAAGGAGGAACGGAGGAACGGAGGAACCGGAGGAAGGATCGAACGACCACGACGACACAACGCGAGGCGAAGACGGTGGTCGTGCCGGTTACACATGTGAACGAGGATCGCGTGCTTCGAGTCTGAAAACAGAAGCGACTCGCCGAGACTGACGGCGAGCCACGGTAAAAGAGCCCCGACCTGAGAGGGAATATAGGCTAGGCTGAGGGAACACGGGACAAGAGGGAATCCAGTCCAGCTGGTAGGAGAGCGCCGAGCTGCAAAGCCGAACCAAAGAAACCATGCCTCCGAGCTCCACCTAATCAACGTCTAGCTAGTTCTTCGACCTTCTCGATCTACTCTGCCCAGCGCAAAGCGTGCCCGAGACGTATAATTCCTTCTGCGTCCTGGCTCCCTGCAAATTCTGCTGGACACGCAGTGGCCCTCTTTGATAAGAATACGATGAGACTTGTCAAAGCTTCTGCCAAGACGCTCTGGGTGCGCCATACATTTTCAGAAATACTGCGAAGTCTTCTGGAGGATCAGGGGATACCCTGTCTTTATGAGATGAAATAAATATGACTTTTTGGAGTACAAGACTGCCATAAAACCTGCTGCGTTCACTGAGTTAGGATATACTTTATTTTTGTAGAATCGTTGAGTTGACGGAAGGATTTTGGCGACGCCAAAATTAGGGATTCTTTCTAAAACATACACTGACTCCTGAAACAAAGAGTCGTAGTAAATTCTCTGAAATTACCCCTCGGCTTTGAAACAAAAATGGACAATTAGAGAAGAGAAGAGATTATTCGAGTCTCGCGGCTCCTTTTTATAACTGGCGATTGTCAACAACTATAAAGAATTCTCCATTTACGTTTAGAAGTTGAGGGACAATTTGAGGAATTCGCTGCAGCTATCGAGGATGGCTAGCAAGGGAACCAGAAGAGATATCGATGAAGAAATGGCGGTCTGTATCGGAGGTGTGATTTGTTGGGAAACTGGCCGACAGGACGATCCGATTCGCCAGGAGCCGGGCTGCCGTTGAAAATAAGTAAGCGGAGCGTGGACTGGTTTGGTACGAGTCCAAGTTCGAACGCTTTCGTGACGGACGTTCAGCGAAATCGAAATTCCCCGTCGCTGAGGCACGAAAGGCCGGCTTTGGCGCGGCACCGGTACAGGTCGGTCGAAGCGTAGCAAATCGGATGGAAGTTTCGGGGATCCTGCGGGCGCGTTGGTCCGGCAAAACGGCGCGGATGCGTGCTTAAGGACAGAGCATGAACGGTTGCAACCCGACACCTGATAAATTCGATATCAACGGGCCGCCCGCGCCCGGCCCAGGACCGGGCCCGGGAGAGCCCGCATTTAGATCGGCGCCCCCTTCCCCTCGCCCCGTCTCTTTCCGTTTCGCCTGCTCCTCGCGATCTCCCGCCTTTGTCCACCTTCGTTTTCCGTCGAATCCGAGCTCTCTCGTCCGCTCCGTGCCCGGTCCCTGCGCGCCTCTCCGTTCCTCTTTCGCCCGTCGTCGGGGAACAGGCCCGCAACAGAAAAAGAAGGAAGCAATCGATCGAACCGAGGGAGAGGAGGCAGGCCTACGAAAGTCCAGGACGATCGGTCTTGCCGTCTTTATCCGACGCTGCGAGCGGTTCCCCTTTTTTACAGGCGAGTCGGCCGCGAGCTGCGTTTGGCTGAAATTTCACCGCTGCCGCGTCCTCTCCCTCTTTTCACCAGCCCCCACGGCCGAAGGATAAAACAACTGGACCGATACGCCGACAAGCAATAGCGTGCGAGCGAGAACGCACGAGGAAACTGCGACCAGGGTTAGACATCGAAACGAGTCATACCGTCCTCGACGAGCACAATTTTTAAAACCAGGCCCGTTTGCCTCGGCAAGGTCTTCGGTGGACTTTCCCGAGGCCGAGCGAAGACTCATCCCTTATCTCCGAGCGATGCGCGCGAGAAAACGAAACGCGGCCTGGATACTTCGAGCATCGTCGAGTACGAAAGACCCTGACTTGGAAGAATTTTCATCATGTGATCGTATATTGTTAACTCCACGGAGCTATTTGAAATGTTTCCATTGGTTAAATAAATAAATTAAGTAAATTAATACGACTACGGTGGCGGCCTGTTCCGAACGCGGAAGGACGCGGCTTTCGGACTAAAAGAAAAGGAGGACAGGCAAAATTTAAAGGTTGTTGCGTAGGAACAAAAGGAATCGGTCGCGTGGGAGGAAGGGGCGAGCGAAAGTAACGATCGGCCGGGGCGACGTTTAGTATCGGGGTGCAGCGATCGCGCTCGCAACCCTGTCGGCGAACAATGTTTCATTCTTCCGCGGCATTTAGCCGGCACTAATCAAGATCGTCCATCCGGGTGAATAATCAGATAGCGTCCTCTCGAAAATCCCCGTCCGGCCGGGGAGAGGGTGCGTATCCCGTCGAAGGTTCCCGTTGGACCCTTGAAGACGAACGACAGGCGGGTACTTTCGGCCAGAATCCGCAGTCGAATTCCACGCGGGAGGAGGGCGAGGAGCGAAAGAAGCCGATGAAACGCGAGTCCGCGGAACAGGGCCCGGGCAAAATAAACGCGTACGAGGCCGCGCGGAATGCAATCCGCTTTATGTACACGCGATTGATCGCGGAATCGTTCGTTCCGGCCCCGAGGAAGGGGTGGGAGCCGAGGGTCCGAGGGGAGCTGGTCGTGAATATCGGTGGAGGAGAAAGACGAAGGGTAGGAAGACCGGACAAGGGAATCGAATACCTCGAATTCGCGTTAATTTACTTTCGCCAATTGGAAAGGAGCGAGGCGGCGGGGCCCCGGGACGGACCGAGGGGACCCGAGGGGAGGCACGGAGGTACGAGGAAGAGGAGAGGCATCCTTTCGGAGTCGCGGGCATGCTTTATCGAGTCTATACGATCTCCGCGGGCCGGTAAAGTAAATAAGAGGGCTCGCGTCCCTCACGAACTTAACCTAAACCGCTAACCCCGCGACCAGCAACGGAAGGGGGGAGCCGAGGTGGATCGTAGGTGGTGGTGGGACGGCGCGCCGAAAAAAGGGGAGATTCCGGTAATAAACGCGCGTGGGCGAGGATCGACGAATTTTACAGTAATTCCCGACTCTTTGTCCGGCAGATACCAATTTAAATTCTTTTAAGGAACAGCTCGTACCTTTTCTTTCTCCGCGTCGCGCGTCGCGGACTCTGCAGAACCGGTACTCTCCGTGAGAGGATCAACGAATTCGTCCTCCCTCTCCCTCTCTCTTTTTTTTTCTCTTTCAATCGCGTGCGATCGAACGACGAGTCGACCGACGTATCTTTAGGGAAACGGGAGGTGTGTCGATCCACCATGAATTTTGACGATCCTAAGATCTCTCATACTCTTTCTACCCTGAATTAACTTTGTATCTTGAGGGTGCTTTGAGGATGATTGACGTTCTTCAAGCGTGTCTGCCAGGCGTTTCCTATATTCATCTTTATGCAAAATACAAAAAGGAACTGAAAGAAACAGGAACTGCATAAACACGTGCTTCCGTTTTGAATAATAAATGCATAAAATCCACAGTCTAATCATAATGTACATAATAACATCCATGGTGTCTTCAACTTCAGTCTGCCAAAATATTTTAACAATTTTTCAAAAATATATGTCGACTTTAATCAATTATTTTAAACAATCAGACCTCGAAGACTCGTGTGCTATTCTCACTCGCCAACAATCGAACGGACCAATGAGAAGAAAATTGTCCAGAAAATATCTTCGTACCCCTTGAACTCCCCCAGGCCGGTCACCAAGAAGCTCAACACCATTGGCAATCGCTTGAACCGACCGTCTTGTCAACGAGCACGAAGATCAAGGGACCGCTGCCACCTTTCTAGCATAAACTAGGCGGTGAGGCCATGGTGTTCGCAACGGGACCGCTCGTCATCGATCTCCCGGCGCTGGCCGGGCTATCGGCGAGTGCTCGGGTCGAGAGGATGAGCCCGTTGTGACTCGCGACAATATTAAATAAATAGCCTGACGGCTCGAGACACGGCAGGCCTCACGGCGGTAGAGTTATACCGGCGGCGACGGCACGGCAGACACCGGGTTGAACGAGAGAGAAAGAGAGAGAGAGGTAGAGAGGGAGGGGGCAGCGAAACGCGAGGGGGTGAGGCCAGTTGAGAAATGACAACACGATCGCCGACACCTCCCCTGCATCTCGCCGGCGGTCTGTCGTTCTCTGTTCTCCTCCGTGGAGCCTCTCTCTTCCTCTCTCCGAATG
Organism: Augochlorella aurata; assembly: GCA_028455555.1. Classification (NCBI taxonomy): domain Eukaryota; kingdom Metazoa; phylum Arthropoda; class Insecta; order Hymenoptera; family Halictidae; genus Augochlorella; species Augochlorella aurata. The sequence goes on along the minus strand of CM052156.1, from coordinate 4,909,118 downwards.
CCTCTCTATCGCTGTTCCTCTCCCGAGTTCGGCTCGCTTCCTGTCCGATCCCTCGGCGCCGATTCACGGCACCTCCGCCCCCTCGAACGCGCATCGCATCCTCCAGCATCCTCCAGCATCCTCCTGCGTCCGCAGCGTTACGTGCACGAGCCTCGTACAGCTTATTACGAGCTATAGGAGAGGTGTTCTCGCGGCGAGCCACGCCACTTACCGGGATTGTTTAGCGGCGTTTACGCGTCGATTGCTGACAGGGGGGTCGTTCTCCAGGTACCGTATTATGCATTCGTACGCGGCCGAGACTCCTCTAGCCTTCTCCCATTCCGGAATCGCGACTTCTCGCCGAGGCGGTTCTCTTTTCTCTCCCTCGTCCGCGTCCTCCTCCTCCTCCGCCTCCTCCACGGCCTCGTCTTTCCCTTTTCCGCCTTCGTACGAGCCACCGCCTGGCGAAGAAGCGCCGCTGCGTGCCGAGAGCAACCAGACACAGAGGGAGAGAAGCGCGAGCGAGCCAGCCTCGTCCCGTCTCCGTCCCTGTGTATATACCTCGATGTACATTCGTTCGTTCGTTCTATGGGAACACGGAACGCGAGATAGCTGCTATTCCGCGACACCCGGATGCGGACAGCCGCACGAGTTGCTGCCCGCCTCTCGATCTCTCATCCGATAGAGATCTTCGATACCGGCTGGCCGCTTACATCGGGACAAGATACGCCGGCCCTTAAACGGCCTGCGAGGGCCGCGATTCTTCTTCTTTGCACCAAAATAAGCGAAACCGCGGCCGCCGACACCTTTCCAGACCGGCCCCTGACTCGGCCGCGAGAGCTCCTTAAGGGATGCTGATGAGAGAAAACAGGGATTCCAGAGCCTTTACGTCCTTGTCCGATCATTAGCAAGAACTAGCTGGATCTAGTAGAATGCCCCAGAGACCGGGTCTCTATAACCAGCAGGGACGGTGCAGCAATCGATGCTGATCGATTATGAACGATACAGCTACCTCGAAGAACTAAAAGAGTAGTTCAAAGACCGGGTCTCCAGTATCGGAAGAAACGATGCCAAAGTTGTCTTTATTAGACTTTGGTCATTTTAGTAGAAACTGATAAATTATCGAAGCGCCTAAGTGTCGCAAGGGCTTCCCGAAGGTCTAGAAGCCATTAAAACCTGATGGGAGAACGTAGCAATTAACTGGAGTAGGAGCCGATCAATTATCGGTACGTTGAAGAGTCGCAACAGCTACCTGAAGATCTAGAAAAATATTCTGAAGACCAAGCCTTCAGGATCTGATGGAAGAACGTAGCAATTAGATTGAGTAAAAACGGATCAATTATCGGAACGCTGAAGAGTCGCAACAGCTACCTAAAGATCTATAAGAATATCCCAGAGACCGAGTCTTTCGAATCCTTAAAAACTTGACAGAGCCAGATGAATAGTTGAAACACCGAGTCACTAAAATCAGCACGAACCAGGTAACAATTAGCCGGGGTAGAAGCTAATCGTCTATCGAATCGTCGAAGAGTTGTATGTTTGAAGATCCACAAGGATCCTTCAAAATTTTCGGAATTATAAACACCGAGCTAGCAATCAGCTGTAGTAACAGCTACCGAATCATCGACGCGACAAAGATCCAGACCCGAAGATTCAGAACATCCAGAAGATCCGAAGTAGACGAATATTCCAACATACGGGTCTCCGGAATCAGAAGGATCGAGATGGCAGTCAGCTGATCTCCGGTCGAGAGAGTCCTCAACGAGCGAATTCCAACAGAGTAGCGGCCGAGGAAAGAGGCTCGGTTGAGATCCCCTGTCGCTCCGAGGGGAGCATCCACAAAGACTCCACGAAGAGAGCGAGCGAGCGAGCGAGAGAGAGCGAGAGAGAGAGAGAGAGAAGCAAGGAAAGACCGAAGAAAAGAGGATTGGATGAAGAGGAGGTGGGCCTACGCAGCCTCCTGCGAAGTAATATGCTCTCGCCGCATGAGGTCCTCCCTTCCTCCTGGGCCCGCTCACCCTCCAGGCTGCGCCGAACCCTTTTCAGAGCCTGGCCAGCGCGTACCTCCTCCGCGCCAGCCTCTACTCCACAGTTGATCAATGTTTTAATTGCTGTTAATGATTCGGAGATACCTCTCACGCGTCTCGAAGCGAAAGGAGACCGGCGAACGAACTTTAGGGAGTCCTCTTTCACGCGGCTCGCCTTCGTGTTCGCAGCCTTGTTGGCACTTTTTCCGGGACGCTCGAATGATAAAGAGCGATTCTTCTGTAACGTCGCTGGACTTTAGAGATCGGTGAAAGACGGGGCCAAATCTGGAATTCTCATCAAGCAAGACGGTGCGATGGCTACCCTTTTGAAAGGAAGAGACTTTATAAGGGTGACTCTTCAGTAACGTCGCGAGACAGCGTAGAAGAAACAGCTTTGGAATATTCGCGGAGCTAGAGAGCGTGGTTGGCGGTGTTTTGGAGGAATGTCTGTAGATTGGAGGCTGTGTCGGAGAAATGGGACGTTACAGGGGCGACGTTGGGGGGAGGGAGAGGCCGTGCATCGAATCGAGTACCTGCTTCTCTCGATTTACCGGGACCGCGCACGTGGTGGAGCGGAGGAACGCGGCGGGTGGCTGGCCGAAAGACGGGGAGAGGAACGGGCGGGCCGAGAGGGCCGGGCGAAACGAGAAGGTATATGAAATAGTAACTGTCAGCGTGTAGGCCAAAGTTGATGGCACATTGTCGTATTAAGCCGGGGGTAATTTGTCTGGCCTTCTTTCAACCACCCACACCCGGGAACGAGAGGCGGCCGTTCGACGACCTCTCCTGGCCTTCGATTCGACAACGTGCCACGCCGCTCCGTGGCACGGCGTGCCACGCGGGGCCCATCAGAAGGCCCATCGGTCCCGGCGCGGTCCGTCCACTCGACGGAAAACTAAAAAACAACCCGGCAAACGAGGAGATTCCACGGGACGGGCGACGCACGCAACGGGTCAGACCTTTATTGCTGGACCGGGGCCATATAATCGAGCCGCCTGGGTGACGGGCAGTCGATAACGTGTTGTGTAAATTCACGAGGAAGCGCGTCCACGTCGCCTCCCTATCTCTCGATGGTGAGTGCGCCCGCGAAAATGAGTCTGCCTCGAGCTGATGTCCACGGCCGGCCGGAGCTGTCGTTTCCTCGCGAGCCGACGCAGAGCCGTCCGCAGCTGCCTCCGATTTTTTCGTGATAGAACAGTCGCTGCGACAGCTTCGCATTTTTTCGAGGAACAACAATTAACATTTTACCAACCGGTAGCCTCATCGGTTGTTATGGCAACCGATAATTTGTTATCTATTATTGAGGTAAAGGTGTTGATATTATTACATATTCTTTCACCTATTAGATACCTTTCGCGATTAACACCAACGACAATCCCCAACTTTCTAGCAAATGAACAATCGATATCCCACATTAGAGAAATCAAAACCGTCGACGCCATCGCAGCTTCCGATTTCCACATCAGCGAACAATCAGCATCCACAGCTGTCTCGTTTTTCTTCGCTAAAGAATAGTCGACGCAACAGCAACGTCGGCTATTCTCACGAATGAACGCAGATGACACAACAGCCTCGAATTTTCTTGTAAGAGGCAGGTAAAGTGCATCGCATGAAGAACCGTTGATGCAAGGCGACGCGACGCGATGCAGCACTCGCCTGCATTCCGTCCCGTGGGAAGACGAGCGTGACTCTTGTTCCCCGCTTCCTTCGCCTAGGCCTTTGTGGAACTACTGTTCCCTGTTCATTAAGTCGGCACGCATTTCCTGGATCTCGTAACGGAGACAGCGCGCAATGAGTCGCGTGCGTGCCCGGTTGCTCGGGGGCCGATCGTGCCGGAGATTCGCGCGTACGAACGCGTACGCGAGCGTATGCGCTCGGACGCTTCTCCAAAAGGCGGAGACAGTTGCTCTTATCTTTCCTCGGCACCGCGATTTCGGCGAGCGGCGCACCGTGTCGCGATGCTTTTACTGCGATGGGCATTTTTCGGAAATCCTTTGATTCTTCTCGGTTCTTCGAAGACAGTGTGTTCCTTTGAATTCCAGGTCTGTATTCTTAATCCTCGAAGGATAAACATTGTGGAAGTTGAAGCTGGGTCATTTTGTGACCCATGCCGAAATCAGCATTCCAAAGTGTAATTTTCTTCCTCGAGTGACGCACGCGAGGGTTAGAGGTGGAAATTTGAATTTCGAGGTTTAACCTCGAAGCTGTCAGCATCCTCATTTTCTAAAGTAAAGAATTGGAGGACCAAAACTTTGATTCGCATCAGCTCGCAAACCTATTCTACTCAGTTAGGTCTTTGTAATCTTGAATCTTAGTATCTGGAAAGTTGCTCGAGCCTATCAGCATCGCCAACGTTCGTAGCCAAGAGCAAGGGGATTCTGGCCTCGAATCGCGACAACAGCTTCGATTTCCCAAGAGTTCGTCATCATGCCCCGGCGTCCCGAAGTTCTCTCCAGTCGATGGAGCCGAGAGGACGAAAATTTCGCGGAGGTCGAAGGTAGAGGCCTGAAGCAAGGTAGACGGAGGTCCGCCGCGGGCAGGCTATCAGTTCCGCGGGATTGCGGGTATCCGGGGAGCGTCGCGATAGATTGGCAATAACAGGGATCGCGTGCAAGCATCCTCGGCGAGGAGCGAAGAGGAAGAGGACGGCGGAGTGGAGGCTTTCCGGCCAGGAATACCCGGCGAGGAAGGATGAAAAAAGGTTCGCGCCGGTCGTCGGAAGGAGGGACGGAGAAAATACGAGCGAAAGAGGATGGGTGACGCGCGGAGCTCTCCGCCGGGATAAGCCGGAGTCGCGCATCGCTTACGCACGCGCGTGTATATGCAAACGCGCCACATGGGGCGACGAGACAGCCGACAGAGTACACGGCCACGAGGAAGAAAAAGAAAAGACGCGGAGAGCGGGGGCGACGGCGCGGAGAGGGGAAGGACGAACGAGCCGGGAAGAAGCTGGAAGAAGCCGAAGCGAGGGAACAAGGGTGTAGGTACTTCTGATTCTAATTACCTCGAGTTACGAGCGGACAATCGGCTGATCCACCGAGGTCCGCGGGGGTTTCCTTGCCTGGACGCCGCGCACCGTAACTCCGCTCGCTCCCCGTCGCTTCTAGACCACGTACGCTCCGTAATGGCGCCGCCGTGCGCCGCGCCGATACGCTCCGGTTGCAACAGGATCGGCTAGATCCGCACCGGTCCACAGGATCGACACAATTCCTCCGATCCCCTTTCCGCGCTCCTTCTATCCTTCGAATACCCCCTCCTTCTATCCATCATAGACACGCTATGGACGGATGAGCACGCTCTCGGACATCATACTCGCTCGCAAAACGCCTTAGCCTCCTCCAAAATGAGGCGGAGATCCGAGAATAATAATTCGATCTTGCATGATAAGTAGACTCTTTTAAGTAGATTTACGCATTTGAAGATAATGGACAAATCTGAGAGCACTGTTAGATTATTTTCAATTGGATAAGATTATTAATAGATGAGAGACATTTTTATGTATTTTTTAAATGCATAGAGATTGACATTCTCAGCTTCAAAACACGATGGTCTTAGATTTGGTAGCTTTCTAAAGAATGGTACAGCGGTTCTGCAATTATTCGATGTTCGTAGAGGTAAAGATCGATTGTTTAGAAGAATTGTTGAAAAGGAAAAATAATCTTTCTGAAGATTTCATAGTTGGCATATACTAAAATGGCTAATAAGTACACGTTGGAGTTTATGTATTTGTGAGGAAGACGTATAGGAGAGAATGTAAAGAATTTTTCTAGATATCGATATCCCCTATTCAACATCCCGGAACGATTAGCAAGAGTGTCTTACACGCGATATGGATAATTCCAGCGTTTAAGTAAGCTAAGTAAAGTGCTGAGTGTTCGGCATAACCGATGATTCGAATCGAGACTGCATAATTTCCAGACATCTGCCCGGAGATTTCCTAGCGCGTACGATCGCGCCGATTTCAATTACCGTGATTGGAGGTTACTCGCGTTCACGGACCCAAAAGCTCGCGAAAAATGGCAACTGGTCAATCGATGTTCTTGTTTCACGCGTTTATCGCGGAACCCGGTGGAATCTGGAATCGCGACACCGTTATGCATCGGCGTCGGATTAATGAAAAGCCGTGGAAAATCGGCTCGCGGAAACGGCCTAGGAACGAGGCTAATTTATCTGATGTATCGCGATTCCCGTCGGACGAGAAACCGCGGAGCACGAACAGAGAGCACGGTAATCGGGGCCACGATAATCGCCGATCGGTTTGTTGGTCCCGGGACGATCGTCTCGTTTCCGACTGTCGTTCCGATAAATCGCGGCCAGTTACCAGTTCTATCCGGGGCCCGATCATCAGCGCCGAAGGAACGCCGATTGGCCGGCGAGCGGTTTATTTTCCGCTCGTTTCTATCGTTCGGAATCATCGTCGATTATGTGTGCCGAGGCAACGCGAACACACGCGAGCAACAACGCGCGGAGTCAAAGAAGATGGCAAATTACTTGACCGCGAGCGCTCGAGGTGACTCGAAGGAATTTCAAGCCCGCAACGGTGGATAGGTCGCTGGACCGGGAACGTCCTTGAAACGATCCGCAGATTATTCCCGGTATCTCCGAGACGTTCCGCCGTTCCGAAGTTACGCGAGCATCGTCTCCACCCAGTGTCGAAGGTCGACGAATCGACTCACGTCGACGCCGACGCCGTCGTTCTAACCCCGCGACGACGTCCGGCGTCCCCGAGGATCCCCGCCGTTCCCGTTATGTTGGCCATTAAACGCGAATATCACCGTTATCGGCTCTTCAGGATTATCGACTGTCGTTGATCGATTGGACGCGTCATTTCACGGTGCGGATGTGGTACTGTAGCCCAGAACACTACTACATCAGCATCTGCGGTTAGGAAATCTTTGCGACATGGGCAAATGGTTCAGAATGTGACATTCTTGGTACAGACGGATACCAAATTTCTTAGTAATGGTGGATGCTATAAGGATTCAAGAGACTACATTGCGGTACGTTAGAAACCCTGATGACAACGTCAGCACGAGACCACGTTTTTGATACGATTAATTGCAAGACATATCGCTGGGTATTATAATGATCCAAAGACCGCATTCGTGGTACCTGCGACTATAAAGCCTGCTGCAACGGTGCAAAACATTATATTCTTACGTCTATACTTAGAAAACCTGGCGACAACGTTGGATGACACAACAGCCCGTTACATTCTTTTCACCGTGGCGACAAAGCTGGGCATTACGGCGAGAGAAAAGCATCGAGAACTGAAGTCTAATGTGGGAACGAGTCCCGATTGGTCGATGGCGTAACGGAGGTCGTGGCATAACCGCGTTAAAACGCGTTTTACCCCCCGTGGAAACCGAAACGCCTCTCCCGTGTCCCCGTAGACGCATCGTCATTGTCGTCTCTCTCGAATCGTTCTCCTCGGTTTGCAGCTTACTCCGCGTTGCTACCTCGAATCCCGACAGTTTGGTGACCCGTTTCGGCACTCCTATTTCCAGAGGTCCACATTCTCTCGATCGATGGTTCGCGCACGAGGGGGGATCGAGAAGCGGGCACAATGGCCGTGACATTGGGATCGGCATTGCCGAAAAGTGGACTGGTTTCGATGGCAGGTCGTCGTCACCCGGCCGATAGCCGGTGGTAGCGGGGCCCGTGGTCCCCGAGACGGTGCCCTCGCGTTCTCCCTGTCCGGCGTGGAAGTTTCGGGGCCCCGTGGTCCCGGTCGTCGGCGGACGAAACTTTGCCCGGCCGTGGCACCGCGGATCGACCGGCTCGGACCGCCCCGGGACCCGTTTCCACTGCGAAACTATTGGCTATCTCTTGTTGTGTATCTGGCATATTGTTAAGTTAATTGAAAGGGGTGATAAAATCGCAATGTTTTTGACATTAAGTGAGCTGCGAGTCTTTGGGCGGGAGACAGAAGGAGACGGGACGAGATAGGAGGACGAGGGAGCGTGTCCGCCGCGCGAGGGAGGAACCAGGAGAGCAAGAGGAAGACGACGAGGAGGCAGCAGCAGCAGCGGCTCGGGAAGGAAGAGGAGGATGAGGACGGGGATCAAGAGGAGCAGGAGGAGGAGGAGGAGGAGGAGGAGGAGAATCAGGAGGGGAATGAAAAGAGCGTGGATCGAGAGAGCGAGATACGCGTACGTGTGTATAGAACCGCGTACAGGTAGATAGAACGGCATCGGGGGCAGCCTGTGTCTGTGTCGCTGTCGGTGAACAGCCCGGAGGATCGGCGCGGGACCACCCGAACGGCCCGGCTGCCTTCTCCTCTCCGATTCTCGGCAATCCGTGCGAGTATCGGGTCCGTCGACACGTCGGAAGTTCGTCGAGGGACCGGCCTCCGAGCCGAGCCGAGCCGCGAGACGTCTTCTCCGTCGAATTTATTGTACCTGCCGGCAATGGAATAGATTCGGAGCGAGCGCGGTGACGACGCGCATTCCACCGACACCGACCTAAGGAGAACGCTCCGGAGACCGCTCCGAAGAGGGTGTCCGCCGAGCCGCGTCAATTTCCCCCGAGTCTTCCGAAACCGATCGAAACACTGGCCAAATTTCTTGTCTCGTCTCCGAGCTTCCTACGCGCTTCCCGGGAATCCTTGACCTTTGTAGACCTAGAGACTCCTAGGTCAACCAAAACAGCTTACTCGGCTCTTTCTGCTTCAAGTACCCTGTCTTCTACTACCCCAGCATCTGAAAGGATCTACAAGCACCTAAGTCCTCTTCTAGCTACCATACCTGTATGATCGACCATTTTGCTAGTCTAGATTAGGATACCAGGAAAATGAGCGATCTAACAAGATAGGATCCTTGATTTCCCCTATATTCCTCTTCAACTACTATAAATATCGAATCGCATATTATGCGTCATTAAATTGCATCCCAACTTGTGCTTTAAACAAAAGAAGCAACAAAGGTCCTCCACTTTTCCTAGCCAAACTACGTTTCCGAAAGGTCCGCCGGTAGCTGGAAGGTAGCTGGAAGAACCTGGGAGGAGATTTCAGACGGACGAATCTCGGCACGATCGGGTCCCAGCCTCGTCAGCTGGACGACGAAGACGACGACCTAGGCTACGGCGATGCCTAACGCGTCCCAAGCGTATCTCGGACGTCGGCTGCGACAACGAGACACCACCGCGGAACGAGGATGCCTAAAGAGGAACACAGAAACTCCTGGTAACGAGAAGCCGGAGAGGACAAGGCGGAGATATACCCGCTTACGCTTCCTCTCTTCCGCTCCGGGGAAGCGGGCCTCGTTAACATGAATTACTATCGTTCGCAGAGGATTGCCGCGTACACCCCCGCACATGACTATTGGGACACTCGTCGTACCATGAACTTGCTCCTGACGAAGACGATTCGATGATTTGACGATTTCAATCTCTAAAGTAGCCTACAGATTCGGTTGACACAGTGCACGGCTGCAGCGGTTAGATCCTATATATCTTCCAGCGTCGAACGGTCGCAAGAGCCAATTAAAAATCGACATACGACTTGGAGAATTCCTGACTCTGGCATCGATCGCGAGCAAGGTAAGAACCTGTGAAATCGGCAGGGAGCAGAGTTAATGGCAGGAATCGTAACGCGTGACTCGGGGGTGTAATGGGTCGCGCGACTTGTCGGCCCGATAAAAGGCCGGCGTCCGTGGACCCCGAATGATAAAATTCGACGCGTAGGTAGGGCGTCGATGTAGCCGGCAGGATCTTGAATGGTTTACCCTGTCGCGATTGCATATGAAAGCTGTATGCGCATTCAGAGATCCTCGAAACGTTTCGTCGCTCAGCAGGCTGCCTGGCGCGGGGCCGAGAGGTTCTCGCGGGGAAAAGAATCGAAGGACGATTAACTGGCCACGAAGGAGGACGAGAATCGCGAAGACAGATCAACCGGTGTCACGCGCTTAGCCGGGCTTATTTATGCATTTACGAGCTCCAGGATTTACCAGCGTTCCGCGTGTGTCCGTAGGCCCGAGGCCCGAGGTTCCGGGGGAGTCCCGGTACCGGTCCCGGCCGCCATCCCTCTCTCTCGCTTTCTCTCCCTCTTTCTCTCTCTCCTCCTCTCTCTCCTTCTACTGGACACAGATAATTATCTGCTGGACCTATAGCGTGCTTTATGCTGGAATGCGTTTCTTGTACGGCCCGACACAACTGATGCTCGCGCACGAGCCCCTTTCTGCTACCATCTACGCTGACGCTATTATTTCCCTGCCGCGCTGTTTGCACGACTATTTACTGCGTTTGCATGTGAATGCCGCGCGAGCTGCTTCGTAGCCGAGGTAATGCGCCAGCTCGGGCCGTGCCTACGTATATCTAACAGAGTCGCCCGTATGCCCTACCGAGCCGAGCCGAGCCGAGCGGCCGCCGCCGCGCCGCGAGAGTCACCGGGAATATCTGAATGCTCGCGGTCGCGTAATAACGCAAAGTCCCACGGTCGCGTTCCGTTCGCAACTAACCGTGTACACGATCTTACGAGGAAACACCGGCAGCCTCGATATCTTCGCGCGTTATCCCGTAATCACGCCTTCATCTCCCACTGGCCTTCGAACACGCCTTTCGAGGCCAAGTTCATGGAGGCGACCCTCCAAGTCGAACATCCTTGAAATCTAGAACAACTAGGCTAGGCCGAGATAGAGAAGGTCAATTCATTTACTCGTTCGATGCGTTCTAGAGGGGCCATGTCGGACTTAGCTAGAGGAAAATGGTCCTTCCATTCATTCATGTTTCATCACTGTCTCTGGAAATCTAGAACAATAAATTGCCTAATTAGAGAAATATAGTCCTCCTTCTGTTTCCAGCTTGATGATGATTTAATTTGAGCCTAGAAGTCAGCATCCCCTAAGTTTCAGCTCGAGGAATAGTAAGACCATGGAGAATACTTCTGCCCTAGAGTTTGTCGCGTCCTGGTAGCACATTCTCGAGCGATTGCACATTGTTTCAGGTATCTTTCGCATCATCCCTCACGGTCTTCGTAGGGACGAACTGAGCCAGAGAGGCCGGGGGACGGGCGCAGTTAATAATTCGTCCCGAGCTCGTGTAACAGACTGGCCGTTCGTGCCCGGAAATCCAAGAAGCGAGGTTTGCGATGGTGAAAAGAAAGAAAGGGCAGCGATAGCATCTCGCGGAGGAGCGTTAACGGGATTTCCGTGGCGTATCCTCTCAGCATCCGCAAGATCTACATCGAGGATAGACTGTGGTCCACTATCGAAATTCGACGTATTTTCTGAGATAGAAGAAGCTACTGCTTGCACATAGTTCTGTAGGATTCTCGTTGAAAGAAGTAATTCCTTGGTTTTTTACCATTAATGGCAATGCAGAAAAGCGCAATATCCTATTGGCCAGCCTAATAATTTTTGCATTATCGAATTTGTTTATACATATTTTAAAAACTGTTTAGATATTGTCTAAGTCAGAAGAGTCAATTCCACGTGCGTACAATGTACTGAGTCGTATAAAATAGAGATATTGTGTGTCAGAAATGTTATTTTGAAGTTAAGATGGCTTCGAGTGCAAAGGGTTGATAAAGACAGCAGTCCCTCACCCTAATTTCTTGATCCTTTTATTGCTCGTGTTTGCGTGGCTCCTCTGCCACCCTGTTTTCTCATCTACGGTCACCGACCACAACATCCTCTACTCCTCCTCGTTTCACATTTTCTCTCTTTCTCTCTCTCTCTCTCTTTCTCTCTCATGTTCTCTCTAACTTCGCCGGCATCTCTCTCTCTCTCTCTCTCTCTCTCTCTCTCTCTCTCTCTCTCTCTCTGTCTTACGAAGACCGCAGACACAACCGACCGGACACCCGCAAATTATTTTCTCTCCCGAGAGAGGAAAAGAGAGAGAGGGACGGAGAACTCGCCCAGAAGAACCTCCCCCGTTTCTCCTCGCGATTCCGCAGCTCACCCACCTTCCATTTTAAACCGCGCGCCTAATTGGCTGAACACTGTGCCAAAAGATTGTCGAAACTATTATCTGCGTTGCTAAGTCCACTGCAGATGACTTTACACCCCCTCTAGAAGTATTAGGACACTCGTAGAAAATTGTTCTAATCTTTTTAATTTATTTCAGAGGAAATTATATTAAACTGTAGCAAGTATATTTCACGTTGTAATAAAAATAATTCTCTAATTACCTCTGAATCATTTCGGTATCTATTTTATTAGTTCTTCTATTATTTCTGATACTCTTTGGTCCCGTGCATTGTGATACGTATCGTTGACAATATGACGCCATATTGCAGACTCGCAGACATAATCTAACTGGAATATTGCAATTTTCGCTAAATAACCAGGTGTCCCAACACTTTTGGAGGGGCGTGTACATCGGAGATTTTCTGGTGCCGAATATACCGTAAGGCGTTTGATCTCTTTCTCCGAGTACCGTAAGGGTGGCTATCAAAGTATCGCGGAGCCCGGCGAATTGATACGATCGGTATCATCGAGTATGCAATTGAATCGGTCTCACCATTACCGAAACCGCAATATCAATTACCCCTTCCTTAACTGATCCCGATAATCTCGGACGCGAAGTTATTCGGAGCCGGAGAGATTTCGAGGCGAAATTCCGGCGAAAATTCCGCGGACACTATTTCAGCGTCCTACGCAGAAACAACTAAACAAACAGCCGCCCTTGTGCCGCCGATTGTAAGGGAACATCCGACGCACATGGTCGGTGCTGGCCGCATTCAAGCGGTACAATCCCAGTCGACGAAAATCGGGCCGATGCTCGAGGTCTCGAGCCCGGGATGAATGTAACAATATAGGGTACAAGAGGAGAACGCGTGAAGGAGACAATTTGTCGAGTTTGCGGCCTATTTGTCCGCACGCAGGTGTCCCGTCGCTCGCTCCCGGTCCTCTCAAAGGACCAGGGATATCTTCGTGGTTCGAACGTTTCTCCGGGCAACAAGATCGCACGGGAGATGAATGGCGTCGGGAATCCGTCATACAGAAAACGCTCCGGGCGTCTTCCAAACGTCCGTTGCACGCAGCCCGGCTCGCGCGCCGACGAGCAAATACGGCATCGAGCCGCGCGATTGAAAATTTGAATAATTCGTACTAACGTTTCGCCCGAGCCCCGCTCGCTGATGAACACATTCCACGGCTCTATTCAATCGCAACTGCACTGATCGATGCACTTCTTGACGAAGTTCGAACTAAATACATGAAGATTACGACAATTTATTCGGCACTGGTAATATTTCTTCAATTCTGAGATTATTATCAGAGATATTGTCTAAATTAATCAAATAATCTCCGGTGTGTAATTTCCATTAGCATCGAATTGCGTCCGCATAAGTTGACAACGTTTCTTTGACAGCGTCTAATCGATTTCCCTGCATCGACTAGATAGCGATCGCTACAATTAATTAAAGAACAAGTAGCCGATAGTCGAGAAATGAGGCGCAGAAATCGCGCGGACGCGATGTATTCTAATTTGACGAGCTTGGTGCCGATGTTCGGACATTTTGTTCTCGAGTTTATCGTTCGCAGATGATACAGGGGTGCGGCGTAGGGGCGGTTACGAGCCGCGCGGATCGTTAAATATTTCATTTGTCGCGCAGCGGCGCGAATACGCCAGTTTTTACCATAATTATCGCGTTACAGTTTCGTGGCGCGGATCGATTTATTCCGAGCAAAGTTACCCCTGAATGACGGACGATGACGAGAATCTGGAATCTTCACGTAGCCGTAGGCGCTCGAAACCAGCTCTGGGCGCGCGCGCGCGCGCGCGCTCACGCTCGCGCCGACCCGCGTATGCGGTAGGAAGTTTTTACCGTCTCATATAAACGGGGCTGTCTGGCTGAATAGTCGAACGGCATTGGCGTCGCGCGACCAAAAATACGCTTTATTAATACGGCTGAGAAAGCCGGTCGCGCCGATGCCACGATTAATCGCGCCGTCGTCGATTTATCGACCTCGAGCGGCGACGCGGAACGGACCTCGAATCGAGGTGAAAAGACGCCGGACTCTCCTAGAAGCTGCGTTCAATTCTGATTGTCAGTCTCTGATAATTTCTCCAAGCGATTCAGAAGTTTTCTATTACTTGCATAG
>CM052156.1:4849969-4894968 GCA_028455555.1 Augochlorella aurata | reverse complement strand
ACTTAGTCCGAACACGAAAAGGCTCTGAAATTTGTCTGCAAAATAAAATATTTCTCAGTCGGCCAGACGAGCTCGTCGCCTCGACGAGGAACGGTTCTACCGATGGCTTTTTACCTCGACGGTATGCAAGGTCGACGAAGGCGTAGCGGAGCGTCGATCAATCGTAAGATCGAGCGAGACCGGCCTCATTAAAATCATCTGCTCGTTAAGAAGTTAAATGCCCCCGCGACGCGACGGCAAAAGGAACGAAGCGGAGGCGTGCACGCCTCGGCCGAAAAGCTGCGGCGTGGCCTCGGCCCGGGTGGATACCGGTAGCTAAATGCGAAAGGATTATTAATAACTTGATCGTCGATCGACGGTCCCCGGTATAAAACGCCGTCGATATATTTCATGCGTTTTTATCGGTGCCTCTCATCTGCCTCACTGGTAGAAAGTTGCGTGGAAGATAAGTGGTGTCGAGAATCTGGAATCTCCGTATGGCCTCGGGCCGCGAAACACTTTGCACGCGTGCAGCGAACGGTTTTTGCCGAGCATCCTACTTGCGTGCATGCAACAGCCGCGCCACGCCGCTTTCTACCATATCCGATCGGTAGCGGCTAATGAAGGACTCGACTTGCATCGCGGAAATCGCTGCTTTCGGGGCCCCGGTTCCACCGCTCTGCTACTCGAAACTCGATTCGCCACGCTATATCAATCTCTCCCTCTCTCTCACACACAATCTCTGTCTCCCTCTCTGTCACGTTTCCACAGCACGGCGCAAGAGTTTGAACAATTTATTTCATTTCATTTATTTTATTTTGCTTAATTTATTTACCTAGCTTCTGACGGTTAAATCAAGATCCGGCATGTTTCGTTCAACAGAATAAAAGATTGACGCATCCACAAGAACGAGTTTAAAAATATGTCTAATTACTAAAAGAGGGTACGCTTTTTTACCTAACAATTTTTATATTGCATAAAGAGCTGTCTAATAATAATCAACTAACCGAAGAGGGTGAAGTAGTGGGGTAGGATGCAACACCCTCTCTCTCTCTTTCTCAATCACTCCGTCCCTCTCTCTCTCTCTCCCTCTTCTCTCGTCTCGTCCCGTTCGTTATCGATCGGCTAGAACACGTATCGATCCAAGTAAAAAACGCAGAAAAAAGGGAGTCGCGTCGGAATGAAAAAGTCGAAGACCCGCGAACCGGGCGCACACGCATGGAATCGTAACGAGGCTCGGTTCTCCCGGTCCGAGAGATCGGCTCGAAAGTAAGGCGGGTTTCCAGGTTGTTCTGCGCGGATAATTACCGAGATAGAATTACCGGTTATCAGCGACGGTGGTAAATACGCTGGCAAATGCCGTGGACAAGCCGGCTGAACATAATGCACTGCGCGCGGTGCATGGCTACCGGCGCGAAACAAACGCGGCGGCGGCTCGCGTTTACGCAAGGTTTTTCCTCTAATCGGTAGAATCGGATCGCTAAGCAGCCGCTAAACGCCCGGTTACACGGTACGGTGCAACCGAATGCATCGTGCCACGGTTCCCTTGTTGCTTTACGAGCTACCAGCCGGCCGGGCCGGTGCACGCTCTGCTGCAGCGAGCCCCGTGAACGCTCCGATGGCTGGTTTCGCTCAATTACGAAACTTCTTTGCGGTGACTCGCGATCGACGGGCATCCGACGGTTTCGATTAACCCGACGATTGTCATGCTAACCTCTGAACACTGTCGAATTCTCCGGAAATCTGTTAGACCGGAGCGAACGTCGCTGCGTAATCGCGATAGCAGTTTTATCGCAGATTTTATGCGGTCTTCTAATCACTGAATCTTTCTCCTGCAATTTGTATTAGTGCATTGCGAAGTGTTCGTCTCACAAAGTGGCCAAAAGTCGATTTAGAAAATGTGTAAAATATAAAATTGTTTATTTTCAAGATAGTCGAATGTAGTAGAAACAATATTAGATTAAAATGCAAGACAACGTTTAAATTAGCTAGGTTCAATAACCATATATGTATTTCTTTTGCATGCCATCGTCTTCATTTCCTTCATATGAAATTGAGTGCATTTATTCATATCATATTGAAGCTCCTAGCGATTTATTAAATACGAACGCACTTAAAGATATAGACGTTATTGTGAATTATAGTGAGAAATTTTTGATAGTGTGTCGAGTACAAAGAGTTAATAATTATGGCGAATCATGTTCTTTCGCCGCGTTTTCTGCCGGAATTTCGCCGATTTTTCCAAATCGCCGGATCGTCGTTAGTCGATCGCATTGTTCGGGAGAGGACAAAGAGAGGCCAGGGAGGAAAGGACCCGCCAAAGCGAGAAAGAATCCGCTCGTTCCGGCCGACAGTTTATCGTGTAAAGTGTACACGTTATCGGTGGATCGGATGTGCTCGAAAGACGCGTTCACCAGGAGCAGTCGGGGCGGCGTTAATAGCCGATCGTGAACACCGATAATAACAATAGCCATGAGTTACGGTATAAGCGCGGCTGCATACCTAATGCGCCTACATTGAATCCCCCGCGTTCGACTCGCGGGAAATTTATGGCGGGATCGTCCAGCCACGTTCACGAAATTTATAATCGACCGCGGCGAATCGCGCGACGCACCGCAAACGCTGTCCCGCGAAAAAACGCCTATCGTTTACGGCCAATTTAGACCGCAGCCAGCGGTCTCGCCTGCCTCGATCGCCTATCGGAGATTTATGAAAACTGGCCCTCGTCTCAAAGCGCTGCAATACCTCCTTGACGGTTGCGACGACGCTATGGTCGCTAGCTCTTCGCGTAGAACACCGTTCGGCCAATTTCTTCGGACATCGGACGTTTATTACGACCTTCGGATCATTTAGCGAAAGGTGCACAATTTTTCCCATGAATTCACGATTCTTCTATTGGCTTCACGATCTTTCTCATGGATTCACAATTTTTCCATTGACTTCAGAATTTTGTCTACCAGTTCTAATATGTTCTTTGAGATCGTGCAATTAATTACAATGCGCTGATGCACTGTGTGTCCTAAAATTTATCTGCTACCTCAAAAATGTTCTTTTGAGGTAGCAATAACGTTTTCCTACTGTTCCAATAATTTTTCCAAGACCCACAATTTATCCAGAAGATTTTCTAGGAGTCCACAATTTTTTCCATGGCTCTATCATCTCCTCTAACGCCTGACAATTTTTCCAATGTCTCCAGAAAATTGTTTAGAGGCCCACAATATTTTTCATGGCCCTATCATCTCCTCCAAAAGATTTTCCAAAGGTCCACAATTTATCCTAGGAATGCAGGAAAGTCTCGCAACAACATTGGATAAGGTGCGGCCCGCGAAAAAGTGCCCCGCGGCATCTGGCGTCGCGCGACAGGTAAAAGTGCTTGCGAATATAGTGGACGCGAAACCGCGAATGCATCGTAACTGTAACCTTTAGACGCCGGCGATAAAAATCGCGACCAACGGATAAATCATGTTCCATCGCGCTGGTTTCTCGGTGCGGTTGCGCGCGTCCCCGCACACTGTTGCCCTCGCGAGACTATCGTTTATTCTTCTCCGACCTGTTCCGACTCTACGTTCGACGATTTATAAGCGTGGTTTCCAACCGGAACACGTAGGTGACGAACACACGAACAGCGACGTTGTTCCCGGTGTTGCTCAGACGGAACAATGAAAGAAACGCGGAACACCGGCCTGCAGCCTCCCCTAGCGCCGCGTTTCCGCGGCCACCGTGACGCCGTCCCTTTGTCTTTGATCGCGGGATTATGCTCCGCCGAGGAATGGAAAGGCGATTTCCACGGAGTCCCATCGATGACGCCCTCGAGGAAGACCTCGCGGCGTTAAATATAACAGAAATGGGCACACCGGTAATTGAAGGTGCATGCCCGATCAACGGGTACCGCGGCGCTGAACCATAATTAGCGCGGTTCAACCGTGCGAAATTTTCGCAAGCGAGGAAACCATGAGTAGTTATTAGGAAGCGTTCGGACGGGTGGTAATTTCTTGAATTTTAATGCTCGCGTTTATTACCCTGCAACGTTTATAATTGCTGCATACTGAACAGCCTCGCTGTTCGCCGTACAGCAGCGCGCCGAAGATTAAGAGAATGTCTCAAGCTCCTCTATTTTTAATGAGAAATACTTGCACAAAGATATGGGTCGATATATTTCTTAATCGAAGTATCAACGTTTTAAATTATACCTACACATTTTTGCCATAGTAAAATCTATTTACGACCACTGGTGCACCGATCTCTGCGTGCGAATGTTCCTGGTGAAAATCACGAGCTTTCCCCGTCGAGAGCGAAGACGACGCGCAACGTCTGTTCGCCCGCGGACTTGCCGGTCCCGCCGACGATAGAATAATTATCGACGTCGAAGCGTTTCTAGCGAGATAACAATTACGAGGCGAGCGCCTCGGACGCTAAGCGCTCTCCGAGATTACGGTATGCAGCGTTTTAATGGTCCCCGAGCATTAGCGGAGACCACTTATCTGCCTATAAAGACACCAGACGTTGCGCCTTCGAGACGATTTTATCGTCCCGTGAAACCGAGGGCCATCGTTCGACGGCGTTTCGCGGATCTAAGCGAATTGAGCCTTGTGCTTGATTCCAGTTTGCTATTTTCGCAAAGGTCGTTGAGCCTGGGGTGCTCTCGTGATACTACCCCGTTTCCTGCGATTGCGGAGATTGCCAGGCTTCGTCTTTGACATACTCCGATGCAATGTGTCTTCTTATAATTCTATACTGCTGCATCGAGCGTTGTTTTTTATTCCAGTTAACTCTTTAAGTTATTTATAAGACAGCAAAGTTAGATGGAAATTTCTTTCTTCTTTTAATAATTACAATAAGTTGAACATAATGTACCATCCTCAAATTCCTCTAGTTTTTACATTCTTCTACAATTTTACATTTGACCTACTCATTTTTGTAATGAAACGATAACAATAAACAATGCAATAACAAATTGTTTCTTCTAAAAATTTCATTTCCGGCATGAATGCATAAAAAATGTCGTTCGATTTTTATTTCATCTTTCGATAATTGCAAAGCTGATCTATGCCACTGCACAATTCCAGTTCCGAATGATAATGAAGATTACTGAATCCGTCAACCGTGTGCGATCTCGAAGACTCTCATATGCCGCGCGTCTAGTAGTTCCATACCAGTTTGCAATAATTGCAGAGGCTATTGAAATAACTCATTGAGCTTATAATTTTCTCGAGTCGCTTCTCTACCCCAATTTCAAACGATCACATAGATTATCGAGCTCGTCAGCCGTGTTTGATCCCGCAGATATACCCGCGCGTTGCCTGTCTTGCTATTACCAGCTAGATTCTGCGCGACGTCGCTGGCGCGGGACCTTCTATTCCAGTTTCCAATAATTACACAGGTTATTGTCGATAACTTATTCAGCTTATAATCTTCGGAGCTCGCCTCTTTACCCGAGTTTCCAATGATCACAATGATTATTGAGCCGGTCAGCTGTGTTTGATCGCGACGGTGGCTCGCGCGTTTTATCGAGCCGCTAGGTCGATAATCTTTTACCCTAGAAAATAAATCGCGCCGGGGTGAGTAATAGGACCAGTTTTTCAGGAACGCCGCGATTGGAATTTCCATAAGCCGCGGTTTTTCGCATGATCGGGCAATATCATCCGGCGATTTCTCGGTTTCCCACCCGGGAGGCGGCTCGACCGAGATCGTTTAACAATTTTTCTCGGCTCGGTAACTGCTGCCGGTGCCCCGGGATCACTCGTTGCTGCATCGCCGGGCAAAGTTAATTATCATCGATCATCGACGCGCCGATCTTTCGCGGAAAGGGAGGAATTACCATCGGAATGAAAGACGGTGCACGAACGAGGAGCCGGCCCAGACCGTCCCTTCCGAGAAAAGAGAGAGAGCCGGGGAGAGCGAGCGGGAGAGAGAAGCTGTTTACAGGCGAAATCGTGCGTCGAGCAATCGATCAATCGATTCTCTAGGCGTTGCAGGTTATTACGTGAAAAATTCTTGTTGCGTCGATAGCTTCTCGCCGCGGGAGGGTTCGGACCCCCAGCGTACTCCTCGCGGGCCCCTCTCCAGCCTTTTCCCCTTTCTTTCATCTTTCTGCCATCAGCAATCCTCATCTATCTCTTCCATCCTCCTTAGGGTCTACCTCTCTTTCTCTCTATCTCTTCCTCTCTCTACTCTCCTCTATCTCTCGCTCTCTATCTCTCCCTCTGTCTATCTCTGCTCTCCCTATTTCCCTCTCTCTCTACCCTTTTCTCTCTCTCTCTCTCTCCCTCTCTCTTCTGACCGTTTCCTTTTTCTACCCGGCATCGCTACCTTCTCGGTCTACCTTGTATACTTTTTACCTTTCGGTGATCTCCACTTTCGAGATATACCGACCTCCCTTGCGTCGCGGGACGCTACGGTGCCGCGGCTAGGTTTTGCACCTCTGCCGCAGGAAACAGTACAGTTCTACAAATCCCATCTCCCCGCGGCCTGAGTGAAATCAATCACTCTTAAGGAGACTTCGAAGATTCAATTACTCTGTGACAGTCGTTTTCATCGGATTCGTTTCGTGAGAGACGCTTTCGAGGATATATAGCTAGGTTCTTGCAACGCATGCTAAGTGGACCTCGACGTCGAATGGACTCGGCTGAGTCAATTACCGTGTCTGACAGTCGTTTATAGAATGTTTAACATATGAATCCTTCCCGTTGACGAACAAAAGGAAGCACTGGCGTGATCCAAGAGCAGCTGAATAATCGAGGTACTACAGGGTTCATGATCAGACTAGATGCTAGTGTATGTGTAATCGATCAGTCGCGTTTTCTTGTACCCAGCTAAAATAGTCTACCCTATCGTAAAGTAGACACTTGTAGCTTTCATTTAAGCTAAATTAGATAAAAATAGCTCTGCGGAAACGTATTTTAAAATCCATCTGAACTCTTCCTTTTCAATCTTGTCAACTCCATGATGTCAGAGGTCGATTCCTTTTAATCTTTCAAAATGATCTCGTCATTCTACTACAATCTAATCTACTCTGTTTGAAAGTACATATTTCTAGCTTTCATTTAAGCTAAGTTGCATAGAAATATCCCCACGAGAACGTATTTCACAATTCACCTAAACTATCGCTTTGAATGGAAACTTATTAAGCTGTAACAATCGTCCAACGACGAAGACCGCTAAAGAAGAACCTCAATAATCAGCGTATCTCCCATGCAAAGATCAAGCATCTTCGACGTATGCAGACTAAGGAAGGAAAAGAAACGAGAGTAGAAATTGATGAAAAAGTAGAACGGATTAAAGAATAGCCAGAACGCGCCGGGAAGAAAAAGTCGAGGTAGCCTAGCCGATCGTGGAATAATTAGGCGCGAGCCGGTGATCGGTCTCGGCCGAAGCGTGGCCGGTGTGTGGCAGATTGAATGCGGTCGCGCCTTCGGATTTTTCTCGAGCGGCAGCCGGTGTACCTTTGTGTAAACACGAACTTGCTCTAATTAAAGCGAATCGAAGCGAAGCGGAGGCACGCATACAGGCTCGCGGCGCGGCCCCCGTTGCGTCCAGCCGAGCAACGGCAGCAGTCGCAATTGCCGACAGCAACAACAGCACCGGGAGCAGCAGCCAGCCTCTTTCGATCGGCATCGTTGCTCTCACCTACCAACCTACCTACCTACCTACATGACAGACACGCTCCGTTGGCACACATTAATAAACAGCGCAATCCACCTCGGACTCTATCTCTCTCGCTATCGTTCTCTCCGTCCCTGCCTCTCTTCCCATTCTTCCCCCGTTCCCCGCCCGCGCCGCGACTATCCTTTTCCCGCGATCGACACAAGCTTTATCGTTACACGCGACGAAGCACCGTGGGTTTCGCTTTTACGTATCGATAGGCGCGGGATAGACGCATGTAAGTTCCGCTAATTGCATCAGCATACCAGTCCACCGTGTCAATCCGCACCTGCGACTATTGCGTCGGACCAGGGCTCCGCAATTGCAATTTGTCCTCTTTAAGTCCTCCCGACTGGGAAAGTCTGATTATCGCCGTTCACACCTTGCGGAGATCCTACGTAGAATTTCGAGAAATCTGTCTGGGCTATATGCTTTTAATTTTGGGTGCATTGTCAGCTATGAAAGTCGCGTTCTTCCGTATCAATGTCGCATCGATCAATCTCTTGCGATCTCTTCGAAAAGTGAAATGACTATTTTATTTGTCTATGCACCAATGCAAAAGTATGCGGATCAAATGTAAAACAGCGAGAATATTTAAATAATTTTTTAAACACTGTTGTATTACTTTAAAGCCTCTAAAATGAGCAATAGCTCGCAAGGCGAGTACCGACTCGCCGAAATTTTCGGCTTTGGTAGTATAATCGAAGCATAATCGAATTGCGAGCGGCAGGACCGCGGTCGCAGGACTTCTCTCCCTCGTTTCTGCCTTCTGTCCTTTCGCTCTTGTACTCCCCCTGGTACAGCCGGTTGCAATTACCGATAGGATCGCGTCGCGTCGCGTCGCGCTGTGCGGTGCACGTTCGTCCCATCCACGACGACAACCGGCCGAGTGTATCGTCCCAGAAATCACGGCAAAAGAGAGGTCTTCAACCTTCCCCTTTCACGGGAGTAAGAGAATTCCTTTACCACCGACTGACTTCACCGCGGTGCCGGAAAAAGCCTGGCGAATTCGACGGGACGAACGCGAAGGGAGACACGCGCTCCTTCTTCTTTACTCTCTTGCCATTATTCTGTTCGGTGTTTCGTCGCCACTACCAGCCTCCTCGATCTCCGAGAGACTTTGTTTCCTCTACTTCGACTTCCTTCTGTCAATGTAAAACGTCGCGGGAGGAGGCTGGAAAGGAACGGCGTTGTTTAATGACTGCGGACTTCCTGCGAAATCGAAGTTTTCCAGGGCAATTGCGAGAAACGGGAATTAAATAAAAATAAGTTGTTCCTTTTAATAATTTTGATAAGTTGAAAATAGTGTAACGTTAAACAGTAGACAGATTAGAAACATTTAATAATATCGTTATTAAGGGAAGAATGCAACTCTTATTTTCTGCAACAGGCGCAAACAGTTTGCAGTTTGCATAAAGATCCGCGGTCTGTTAAAGTTAGCACTGTATCTGACATGAACCAGACTTTCTAATTTCAAGTAGCATGAAGATTGAACGAATCGCATTAGTCGCTGTCCCATTTCAAACTTCCTGTATTAAATTAATTGTTTAATTGCCAAATCGGTACACGAGAAAGTAAATATAATCGATGCGGGAAGATTCTGCACATCTGACGAGAACGAATGTTCAAATAGCGAGAGGATTGCATAAACTGTACTATTTAATACTCCATTTCAAGCCTCCTAGATTGAATTAATTGTTTCATTGCCTCAATACACTTTTGACAATTGATAGAACACAAATAATGGCACAAATAATGTACTTATGACAACTCGATAGACAATGCTTCATAAAATTGCTGATAAAGGAAATAATTTACATATTACAACTTTACAATTCCGTCTGAAATGCAAAATTCGAAGGAATCGTATCAATCAATGCCCCACCTAAGTTCACCAGCCTGGAATGAAATGTGCGATCGGCAAACGAGCGCGGCAGGAGCAGACTCTTGATAGATGGACGTATCTCGGTAGTTTCGGCAGACGTAGCCAGTCGGTGGAACGCGCGAAAAAGCGTGGTCCTCGGATAGGGATCGCGAGATACGGGGTTATGAGTGAGTCACGAGGATCGCCTAAGCTTTCGAGAGATAGGGAGCCGCAATTAGCGATAGGATCGCGGCGCATCGTGGCCCGAACGCTCGCGATGCACGCTCCGCGCGGCGAGGAGCCCTTCGTTCTATCGTCCGTGGAATCGCGACCGGAGATAGGTCCGGAGCTATTCGCCGTTTCCGTGAAAGAAAAGATCGCGCTCTGGAATTCGAGCGAAGCCGAACGATCCGCTTTCTCTCTCCCTCTCCCTCTCGGGTCCTTTTGGAAATCGTCGGCGCTCCTCGGAAACGATTTCCGAACTGGCTCCCTCGAAACCGAGCCGAGCCGGTAATTTTCTCGTTCGTTCGAGCCAATCGAGAACGAGGCCAATCTGCGCCACGGAATTTCGCCCTTGTCCAAGAACGCGGAGCAGAACGGACGCGTGATTTAGCGCGGAATTTTTCACCGGAGCCGAGGCGACGCGACGATAAATACCGGATCGAGTGTCGATCGCGGGGACCCGCGTGGAATTTCGCGCGACACTCGCCTATAAACGCTCCCCTCCGACACATCGTAGAAACGGTCAAGTTCCCATTCCGTCTCTCCCCTCTCTATCGTCCCACTGTTCCTTCTCGGGCGGCGCTCGCGCGAGCCACGTACGCCGCGGAGTTATGCATCTCAGGTGCATAGGTTCCCGGTAAACCGGAATGCAGATAACTACAAGCCCCGTCCCCCGGCCCCTCGCCGTTCCCCGTTTCCTCTCCTGTTTTTCGTCCGACTCGATTACTTTTTCGCCGGGCCCTCGCACCACGGACCCTCTCTTCCAGGGACCACAGCGACTCGGACGCCTATGCGTGACTACGACGCGATCTCCACCTCCTGCTACGAGAACTACTCCAATCTCTGTAGATTTTTACCCCCGTATGCTGCAATCTCCTTTGTAACTGCGTTCATCGACATCATTTTATGTAACGATGAGGACAGCAGAAGAACGATCAACCCTTTCGCTGACCCACAGTATGTGGAGTGTGGATTGGACCTCGTAGTGAATCGATCTGTTAATTTTACAATACAATATTTATTGGATGCCAATCTTTAGCGTTTAAATATTGATAATGTTATTTAAACATATCTAGCAGACCGTCTTCGAGCAAACTCGTGCACTGGAAAGACACGTGTACCGGATCAACCAAGTAACTCGATGCGAGTGTCGCGGGATTGAAAGCGACTGTCGAGCAGAGTTTTCTATTAGAGCCATAAGCAGCGTAGAATCGGGGTGCGTGCTATTGGTTCGGTAGAAGTGCTTTGCAATAACTTGGAATGGTTTCGGACAGCTCGCCGCGACAGAGGAGTCGCGGTTACATAAAGAATCAGCCGCGGAATTAATTGCCAGCCGGTTGTCTCACTCGTGACCGTATTAAAAGCATGTGGAAATTAGTGGGATCGTTAAAAATCTTTATGGGAATGCGTTCGGGTATAATCGCATCTGGCCTGTAATCCTGTAACGCGCGTTATTGGCTCACCGTGGGCTGCGGTGCGCGTGTATATGGGTCGGTGCCTAGCGAGCGGCCGATCCCGACCACTCTTAATTATTCATGCAACGAACGAACGAACGAATATCCCACAGCTCGCAAGACAGGACACGAATATCCTCTTCTCTCTCTCTCTCTTCATTTCTCCCTCTTTCTTCCTTTTTCTTTCTCTGTCTCTCGTCGGTAGTCTTCTCCGTTCCCTCGTCCTCCGATCTCCTCGGGACCGACGCGACCGCTCGATCTCCTTTTTCATTTTGATTCGCCCTTGTATCTGTCCATGGTCTTTCTCTCTCGTCGTTTCATTTACTCTCGATCAAGGAGAACGAAGGCGGAACGAACGACAGGGAAAACGAGCAGGCGAGTAACCGGCGCGTCCACGTCCGATGCCCTCTCGCGCGGAGAGACGCGGAGAAAAAGAGAGACTGGTGTACGCCTGCGAAAGGTGGACCATGCATGCACGCGTGCATAGACGAACGCATAGCTAAACGAGACTCGCTGTATGATCCTCCTGCTGTGCTGGAATCGACGCGATCCCCTTCGTACTTCCAAATGCGGCTGCGAAAAGTGCGGACGACCCCTCGTTACATCTGACACTAGGCTGAGATTACGATTCTTCTGAATTGCATTTTTAAGCCTCTTTGCGTCCGCCTAAATAGTCGCGCGTACCTGATCGAAATGTAACAAACATGTTTGATGCAATTTTGTAAAGTTTCCGGGAAGAGGATGTCAAATTTTGTAAAACCTGATAATTAGAAAATTTAAAAAAGAAGGAGAAATTGCATCGTCGATGCATCGTCGTTCGACCGCTGCAAATTCAGAAACTGCATAGACTGCATAAAGGCACTTTACACGAGTCACAGCTCGACTACTGGAAACATTGCATCAAAGAAAGCATGATCATCAAGTATGAAGATGTCGCTGCACTCGACGCAATTGCCCCATCGGATGCTGCAGCCTTGTAACGATCTATAGTCGCGGGAAATTGAGATTCACCAGCGCGAGTGTTAAATTCGCGCCGATTCTTTCCACGAACGCGTCGGCCGATACCGTACGGATTCCATGAAAATGGAGGCGAAGAGAAACCCGCGGCAAGGGGGTAATCGAGCGTCGACGAGGACGAAATAGAGAAGTGGTCGCGGAAGGGAGAGGCCGGAGAAGAGCCGCGGTGCATCGCGATCGCCGAGGTGCGCGTGTGTGCAGGAGGGACGGGTTTGTGTGTGTCGAGTGCGTGCGTGCGTGCGTGCGTGAAACGGCTGCAGTGCAGCCGCACGCTCGAGTATAACGTAGCGTGATTTATATTCGCGCCTCGGTTCGCTCTGTGAGGGCCGCATACGTTTGGATACGTCACTGGCGTGTACCGGCTCGGCTCCGCTCGGCTCGGCTCGGCGCAGAGTGCAGAGAGCGCGTTGCAGCGAAATGCAGCGCGGTTCGGTCCCCGGGTCTCCGGTGCGACCGTGTGCCACAGTGCTACGAGGCCCCGGCGTTCCCTGTTCGGGTCGTCCCTTCGCCCGGTGGTTGCACCGTGACGGCTTGCACCGGGCCTTATCGGCACTTCCGTCATCCCCGCGCCTCCACGAGCCTCCAATTAGACGGCTCTAATTGGACGGCGAACGGCCCGTCGTAATAAAAACTCGCCATCTCTCAGCTACCCTGTTCGCCTCCCTCCGCCTCCTCCCAGGAACCTACTGCCGAATCTTCGGACGCCGGATACCAGCGTGTCGCGTGACACATCGACTCCGCGCGTGCATTCGATCACCGACGCTCTCCGGTTTTGTATTTTCAATTCGTTCCCCAGTGAACGGTTCCCAGATGGCCACCGGCCGCCACCAAGCCGTCCACTAGCCCTCGTAGCGTAGACCAGGCCTCGGAATTAACCCCTTAGGCACGGCTGAATTTTTCGCGGGCCTGTTTCTCTGTGCGGCAGAGTTCGATTCGATTTGAAACGATGCAGCACTGCAACGTGTGACGGACAATGCAATGTACATTTTTTAAAGTAATACTTTTCTTAAATTAATTCTTCTTAAGTAATTAATAGTGCAATTGGGTGTGATATATTTTAACGAGACTGCTCTGAATCTGCTGCAGACTGAGATGTCCACTGCTGCGCATTTCAGAATAATCTCCAAAAATACTCTGCCTCTGTCATGTGCAGTCAATTGCGAGCCCTGGCGTAGACCTAAGCTGCATCGACTGCATCCTCCCAGAATAACCGAGTCTGAGATTCCACCCTCGAGCACTTTACTCGCACTTCGAGGAATCGGGGCCACAGAGACACGCCTACTGCGAACGCTGATGACCAACCTGTCTAGTAGCTACTCTCCTTCCATGCTAAGTGTTCTGGAGGCTAGACTCTGCTAGGAGACCCTCTAATAAGGAACACGCGATAAGGCTGAAGCTAGGTTACTGTTCGCCATTCTTTCAGCAAGTCCATGCGACGTCTACATATGCATGTGTCGCAATCGCGAGCGAATAAAATAGCAGCGCAGTTGCGTTGTTCCTATACAGGGGTTTATATACAGGGTGGACCACGAAGCGTGGTCAGCTTGATTTATTCTCTGATTCGACTGAAGATTCTTTGAGCTAAAATAACACAGTTTTAAGATGATTGTACCAAATTATTTAGATTCGGAAAAATTTATGTTATACTTGCCAAATTCGTCTAAATTATTAAGAAATTCATGCAATCCTCTATCAACTCATCGAGCTTCCAATGTTGCAACGTAAATTGACTTGCACACCAATTTACAAATGTGCGATGGAACGATAATTTACAGCAATTGCAAGGATGAAACACGTTCATATCGAGGGTCCGGGTTCCGCAATAAGTTTCCCAATGAAACAGTCGCCGGCGACGAAATCGAGCTCGACGGTGCTCGCGCACGGGCAAACGTCTTCATTTCCTCGAGTCGATGCTGCGCAGGACCATGCGTGCAGACGATTGTCGAGCGAGTTTACGAGATGTTTCTGCGCGTCCACCTCGTCTGAATTCCTGGCCGCTCTCTGGCCCTGTTCCGTCGCCGTTCGCCCGGCCGATGGAAAGCTCGTTCCACCGGCGCGCGGCGAGAACAAGAAGAGGAAGAAGCTGAGCCAGAGAGCTCGGAGACGGATCGCGTGTCCGAGAATGTCGTTGCATGTTTAGCGACTCGTCCGCAATTACCGAACGACGGTGGCGGTGGCATGGCGGTCGCGGTGCCGGCGGCGGCGGTAACGACGATACCGGTCGCTTCCTCACCGGTAGCGTACGCCTACGTAGGCTAGGCCTCCAGCGTTATC
This sequence comes from Augochlorella aurata, assembly GCA_028455555.1. NCBI lineage: Eukaryota > Metazoa > Arthropoda > Insecta > Hymenoptera > Halictidae > Augochlorella > Augochlorella aurata. Next base: position 4,880,517 of record CM052156.1, on the reverse strand, counting down.
GGGACTAGGATCAAAGGCTGCGCGCGTTATCACCTGCGTGCGGCTATTCCCGGCATGCCGGATTCGTGAACAAGGTTGATCGTTCTCTGTGCGATCCTCGGGCAGACCTAAGTGCGAGTCCAGTTAGGGGACCACCCAATTTGTTATGCCGTTAGGTCGAGTCATAAATAATTTCTGTTTTTTAATCAGGTATTTATATTCTTTTTCGTTCCGATTTTTGGATCAGTCGAGCAGTAACTCGCGATGCGCGTTTTAATACATTTTTGCCATAAATGAATGGCAAAGCACCGTCGGTTTCACATTGTTCATTTCATAATTATCGAAGTCATAAAGCTGCTTCTATTGAAAATTGTTCAATATATTTCTTTACTCCGACACATACTATTACAAAAATTTGAATAAATTCTATCTTGTAATTCTTAGAGAGCGATTTTTGTTAGTCACTTTTGGAGCTTGGTAGCTTAAGCGTAAAACAGTAACGAATCTGCTTCGAGGGTTGAAGAGTCCGTCTGATTCGTGAACTTCTGACTTCTGTTCTTCGAGCAAGCGAAAGCTCGGAGCTGTCTTGAGACAGCAGCATGTCCAACGGTGGCGAGCAAGTCCCCTAGATTAGCCTTAAGGACAGTCGAGTAGGCTGGAACGGTAGCGTTCAGGAATTTCCGAGGAACAAAGGGAAACGGCTTGACTTTCGTCGGAGCGTTTCTCTACGAAGCCCCGAGGGCCCGGCCGATTTCTACCTTTCGGAAGGACCGGGTAACGCAATGCTCCGAATATTTGGCAAATGACCAGTTGTTGCTCCCGCGGAGGGGAAGATGGCCGAAAGAGAGACACACGGGGCGCGATCAAGGTCCGGGGCCCGACTATAATGGGGGCGGGCGCGGGCGAGATCGAAATGCTGGAGAACGCGGTTCCAGGTAGAGAGCGGAGGCGATCGAAAGTGGGGGTCTTCGGCGCGGCGCTTGGTGAGCCTCGAAATGACACGACCCACCAAATTATACCGTCTGTCTATCTAGACAGGATGGTATGCCACGGATAGGAATTGTGCAAGTCCGCCGCCGCTCGCAGAGACAAAGGGAGAGGAAAGCCCGGACACGATCATTTGCCGGGATGATGGCCGTGGTCGGCGATCGTTACGAACCCTCGTTTCCAGAGAAGTATCATTCGCAGGGCAAATTCGTCGCCGGGCCGGGTCCCGGTCGGGACGAGCCGCGATGATCGACAGCCCCCAGGGACGGCAGGGATTTTGCAACAGAGATCTACGCCGCAGTCGCTCGGCCGCCGCACGGCGGGCTCAACTAACAAAGTTGCGAAGCACTTTTCATAGAAACGAGACAAAGAGCACGCTATTTTTGCGACACTTGTGACATATGTAAAATAATGAAAACAGGGAGAATGAAAATAGTATTACATTTTCTGATCTCGAAAATTTACGTTGGACTTGAAATATTCCAACAAAATTGTGATTTATCCAGAGTTCTTTCGAATCGAACATTAATCGTGTTATTAATTGGTTTAACACTTGGAAATTCAATGTACAAATTTTATAATTATATCTCTGTTCATAAATATTGTTAAGAAATATATTCTGCGGTTTATTCAATGTTCATAAGTACCCATATGTAACGTCTTATTATAAAATGTTACGAACTTGTAAAAGCGTTTCCGGTGTAAATGGCCCGGCGTGCGTCGAAATAACTGGGAATAAGCGACAATAGCGAGGATAGGGTTGAATCGCTTCGATTCAGTCTCAGCCGGGCGTTCCCTGCTATCGCTCGCGAGTCACGCTGCCGATTTCGAGGAACAGGTCGGACTTCGTGAGAGATCGAAATATTCATCCCCACGGTAGAAACGGTTGGCGTACGCAATTACCGGGCTTCTTTCTTACCGGTGGCCCATGCTACCGTCCTTCTCTGTCTGCCCCCTCGTGCTCTCGATCTTCTTCGATCGTTCGTCTCTCTCGTCGGCCGGCTACCGAGAGAGACCAACCGATCCCGGCTCTCTCTCTTCCTCCTCTCCTCTTTCCTCTCTCTCTCGAGCCGGGTTTCGTCTTCGTCTCTTTTATCTCATTGGCGCAGCCGCGATACGTACGCCTTTCCTTTTTTCGTCGGGCCTTTCTCTCGTTCCTCTTTGGCACACCTTCCTCCTCTTCCTCGTCTTCCTCTCCTACGGTGCACCGGTGTTCCCGGTGTGCGCGCCCCTTCTGCTTTGCCACCTTCGCCCTCTTTCTCCTTCTGCTCGCGGTCCTCTTTCCCTCGCATCTGCGGGCAATTCGGAGCGATGAAGCCCCAGACGAATCGCGAGAGAACACGGCATACCGCTCCTACAGTGCCCAGTCATTTTGAAAAATACCCCGGCAAAATGATTCGGCCGCTATTACGGTGGCGCGGCCTCTACTTCTTCCTTCCCTCGCCCCTCGCCTCGCCTCGCCGCGCCGCGCCACGACGCCTCTCACCGCCCCTCTGTCCCGTTCGCATTACCTTTCCCTCCTCGTTTCCCTCCGTAAAACCCGGCCCGACGCCGCCATTTTTCTTATTTTTCATCTTGCTCGCTCGGAAGCCCGCCGCCGTCCTCTCCGCGCCAATTTCCGTTTCCTTGTCGATACTCCCGATAAACGACAGAAATCCGCAACGAAATTCCGCGAAATCTCTGCTAACGAGGGCGATGCCTCTCGGACGACGAGGTAACGTAAGCTTCTACCTCCTCGGGCGCGCACGCCGCGTTCCTACATTTTAGAAACACGGAATTAACCTTACGTGGTTCGGGGCGTCATCTTTTTTAGGCTGCTTCGAGAAAGTTGAAAATTCTTATGGGACATCGTTTGGGAAATAAACTTGTAAGTTAATTTATTTATCGACGGGATAAATGTTTTGTTAAATAAAGGATGTTTGGTCAAAAAATAATTTTTAAAACGATGATGGACAAGTTTCGTGGGGATTTCCCGTAGCCAGCAAATTGCACTAATGCATTAATGGTGTAGCTTTCACGTGTCCGTCAAAACATGACAGCGAATTAATTGACAGATGGCAAACTGTTGGCGAAATCGATAAGGGATTCAACTCATTCGCAACATAATCGATAAGGAAACGACGACGCCACCTGTCATTCCTTATTAGCGCTTAGTACAGTTCAATTTCAGTTCGTTGTTATAAGTAGACTGGGGATTTTATGCAGTTCCTTTTAAAAATGCTAATAATGAAAACAAATTTTTCCTTCACTCCTGTTGGATGCAATCGAGATAATTTTTATTTCGCATAAAGATCCCCAATCTAGTAATAAGACATACGGAAGACACGTGTTCCTTTTTATCCAACAAAGCACCTGAATGTTTATACATATAACTATCCCGCAAATTAATTTCAATGCTACATTCCAACACAAAATAGCTAGCAATTCACACTAAAACCCCAATTTTGCTGACTTTTATGTTCCGGTTCAAGTATATCATACAGCATGTATCAAAACAGCCGTAGCCAAAGGGTTAAATAGCTTTCTCGTCCCCGAGTGCACTCGTCGAACACGAGAAACGGGTTCGACCCAGAAGCCACCCATCTGCACTAGTTGTTCCAATTAGAAAGAAAGCAGCCGGAGATGTATTTCAGTTGGATTTAATGGTCTCGCGCACCTGGCGCGGCAGCCCGACCGTCCTCCATCCCTCTGTGGTCGGATCGAGCATTCCGTCGGACCGATCCCCGTTGGATCGAAGATCGAGGTAGAGGGGTGATTCACCCCGACGCGGATCCGTTTCGCGGATCTCCTCACGCCCTGGACAGGGGCTCGGGCTACCGCTGTGACTCCAGCAGGGTGCTGGTTTAGGCTCGCTGGAGCGAGAGCGGCGGAGTCGAGTTTTATCGAACGTGGTGGTGGAGAGAGCGGCTGCCGTTGGGGCGGCCGCGGGGAGACTCTCAGGGAGACTCTCGGGGAGACTCTCGGGGAGCCTCTCGGGGAGGGATCCCGGAGGGGAGGAGAGAGGCTCGGGGGCGAAGGCGTCCGAGATGCCCGCGAAAGAGACGGCGCGGCGGCCAGCCCCTTGCGGTGTGTCCGTCAGCCCGGCTATATATCACGTGTAAACGACTCGGGTATTAGCATATCTGTATCTGTCCGGTGGTTGTCCCTGCCAACTCTACCGGGGTGAACGTCTCCTCTGCCCGCCTCCACCTCCGGACCCACCAGGCCCCCTACCCGGAATCCTCCTCGGTACCCCTGGTCACCGTCCGCGTCCGCGTCCGCGTTCGCGTTCGCGTTCTCGTCCCTGCGAGCTCTTCAGATGGACCAAGCAGATTCCGGAGACTCGACTCGACTCGAGAGGAGAGGAGAGGAGAGAGCACTCGATGACGAGGACACGCGAAAACGCACCGCTCCCTCCTTCTCTCTTTCTCTCTCTTTCTCCCGTGGTCTCTGTCTCTTGGTCGTGCGGGCGCGAGCGAGCTCGGAGTAGGAGGTCCGAGGACGGCCGTGGACGAGGAGGGAAAGACAGATAGCAGCCAGAGGATAGGTATCAGCCTGTTCTTTTCGAAACTTTAATTGGGAGCTTACACGACGCGCCGCGGTACGTATTTACGCGAAGAAAGCTGCCTTTCGAGGAGGAACACCGTCGACGAAGTCCGCTACAGCCGGCGTGGATGTTCCCGATGATGTTATACGGGATATCAGGGCGACGGGTTCTCAGACCCGCAGATATTGGATCGAAGATATTGGTTATTGAGATCGGCGGAAACGAAGCCCGGAGCGAGAGCTCCGTTCGAGTTCGCGGACGGAAGAGTTTGGGAATTGGTTCGCGAACGCAGCGAATGCGTTGGAACAATTGAAACGCATCCGAAGCGGATGCGTTTATCGTCTATCTCACCGTGTATCGCTCAGGGCACTTCCTCCGTAGTCGACAATAAGCTCCGTGGTATTACTCTGCAACGTTCTTGATATATCTATACTTGTTGTTAATAAATTCAAGTAGTATATACCTCAATTCTTTTACACAGTCGTAACGAAATTTAGCACGTGTGAACAATGCACAACAGGGTCCAGGAAAGATGAAAGATCAGTCACCACGATCAATAGGAAAGACCAAGATAAAGGACTATGAAGAACGCCATGCTCAAAGGGTCATAAGTTCGCTGACCCGTAAACACGAAATAAATAATAACAATAATTGGTATCGGAGATTGACAGAAACGAAGCGAGCGGTAAGAATACCATCGAATCGCTGCATAAACGTGAAATCCGACGAGCAGCGACATCGAATCGAGGCGAGGAGTCTCCGACGAGCCTGGACCAAAGCAATTGGTCATAGAGGCCTCCCAGCAACGAGCAAGAAAAAGCTGTTCGTAGAATAAAGTAAACCCTGGAGAAAGATCAAGGTGTCACGGGACACGTTGCAATCGCGGATAGCAGAACAGCTAGCTAATGGCTCAGCCGCTGGAAGACGGATAGCTGGACGTGGCTGGTGGGACTTTGGACGAACGCGATGCCAAGAGATTCGTAGTATCGACGGGATGACGAGGGCCGACAGCCTCGGCCGTGCTGGATGAGCGTGTTTCCCGGCACGACGCGCCGTCGGAGGATCGCGAAACGCGAAATGCGAAAGTGTGCAATCCGCGGGGAGCCGGTGCAAAAGCGGCGATACCGCGATCGCGCAAAAAGAGGGACTCTCGCGGTGGATGGAACGAAGGGTTTACAAGCCGCTAGAGCGATTTTTTTGGATTCGACGGAGAGACACGCCATGGCGCAAGAACGTCAATGGCTTTTGGAACGGGGCAGCGAGGGGAGACAAAGAGAAGGCGAGAGGGATAGAGCGATCGACACGGGGATAGGTGGATAGTCCGTTTCCGAGAAGAACGAGGGAAAAAGAGAGAAACGGATCGAGAGACGGAGAATAATGAGAGAACGAGGGGAACAGGGAAAGATGGGAAAGAGTTTTTAACCCTTATAATACCGAACAAAGATGTATCGGTGTTGATTACATTTGAGAAAATGTCGTATTAGCAATAAGTAGCGATTATATTAATAATAAATGCTCGTGTTCCCTCGTGTCCAAAAAGGTTGGATCTCGACTCGTCGGGAAAAGAACCAAACGAAACTGGAATAAAAAAACGTGCAGCCGACTGTAAAACGTGGTGGAGGTTCGCGGCGATGGTTTGGAGCTGCATGACAGCATCCGGAGCAGGTAATCTCGTCTTTATCGATCGACTCGATTAAACCGAGTAATGAACCATCGAGGTGGTTCGACGAAATACTAAAAAGATAATACAAGATAATAAAGTTATAGTAATATGCGATTGTTCGACGAAAATATAAGCTATAGAATTCATTCCCGATGTGAAACGATTATCGTGGAATGTTATTACGTACGTGCCACGAAGCTTAACATTTAAACATTCTCTGTATTCGTTACTAAATTCTGCTGAAATATGGTAGAACTGAACTTTACACGCATGCTCAGTCGCAGTAAACAATTTATTGCGAAATCTTAAACGCATCGCTTCATTTCAAGACATTTTTATTGCAAGCAGTCAGGCTACGAACACTTATGGGAGTGATTGTATATTACGTAAGATGGGACATGATTTAGAGTCACTTCTAATAAGAAAGAGAGAGCGAGAGGGGGAGGCGGAGAGGAAAAATACAGAGAAGTGAAGAGAGGAAGAAAGGTGGAGAACGTGGAAAAGACAGAAAGAGAGACAGAGAGGAAGAGGGCGAGGGAAGAGCAAGAGAAGGAGCGAAGTATAATCACTACAATTACCTTACCGCCGCGGCTTCGCTTCCGAGAAGAAGAAAAAGAGAACGGGAGGAGGATGGAAAAGAAAAAGACGGACACGCGGAGAAATGGTTTGGTGGCCGCGAACAGAAGAGGAGCATTACCAAGGAAGGGAGAGAAGAACCGAGATGAGTCCACGGAGAGAGAGAGAAAGAGAGAGGAGTCGTTGTATTACGGGCAGGCGAATCGGCGCAATGATATCCCTGCCTTTTGTTTCGTTCGGTACAAAACAGCTTTACGCGCTTCGAACGATATCGACCGCCTTTGCACCCTCTCTGCCTCTCTCCCTTTCTCTCTCTCTCTCTCTCTCTCTCTCTCTCTCTCTCTCTCTCGCGGTCTTTCTTGCCTCGCATCGCGCGTCCTGTTCCATCACGGTGCTTGGCCGCGCGACGTACCCGGTTTCTCGTTCCTTCTCCCGCTCCTCTTTTGCTCGTCATTTTCTGCCACATTTTCATCATCATCTTCTCTCTCCCCCCACCCCGTCCGTTCCTTCTCGCGTTACTTCTGGCTGACTCGGCGATACGCCGGATCGCGCGGACTAATGACGAGCCCCGGGGCGATCTTTTTCGAGCGTTCCACGCGCTCGTGCTCTCGACACTCTCCGAACAATCCGAGGCTCCGTAATCCTCCGCTTCGGAACATAGTTTCCAGGTCTACGAACCAAACCGTACCCTCCTATTCACCGGGGCTGCATAAATTACGGGACAGTTACTTTAAAAGCCTCGCCGTGATTTCATTCGAATTGCGTACGATTCATGGGAGTCGCGGAGCGACGAACAACGGGATAATCTTTCTTTGAGTGCGGATCCTCGTTCGAAGACGGCGAGAAAGGCAACTAGCTTCTGGAGAAAATTGTTGCAGAAAACGTTCGATTTAATATTCACTTAGAAACTCGCCGTTTCATGTCCAACTGAATTATATCTTTAAATGTTATTCTTAATAACATGTCATTTCATTTTATAATTATTACCATAACTGTGGTTATGTGGTAATGCTTCGAACAACATGTTATTTCTTTTTATGATTATTCAGAGCGATTATTTCCGACATTTCTGAAATTCTTGGAAATTATCGGGGCTGCGATCTGATTATCAGCGGTGAGTCTAGTTAATTTTAACATCCCCATTGACATTTCTGCGAGATGCGTAAGATGCGGATTACGTCGTTTTGAATCTCCGCCCGGTCCAGTAGATTATAGATCTTATAGATCTTTCCGCAAGGAGCTAGAAGATGAATAGAGAGCTCGATACCGTTCCTGCGAGACGGGAACGACAGTGTCGTACTTTCTCGCGCGGAATAATGCCCGTGCTGCGGCTCCCGTTGGTTTCCGGGCAGAAAACGAGCGAGAGTAGGAGGAAGGTTGGCCCCCGCGGTCGAAGATGATCGAGCGTGGGGCAGGATCGGTAGGAAGCGTTGAAAACACGCTTGAAATCGGGTCGAGAAAGCGTCGCTGGATGGAAGCGTGACCGTGCCCTCGACCGAGCTTCGTTTCACACTCGCTACAAGGAGCAGGGTTTCGCCGTTGCTGTTGCTCTTGCTGGTGCTCGGGCTCGCGCTGCTACGACACGGTCACGCTCGAGAGAAGGAAGGCATTCCGCGGACGTTCGAGGAAGGATTCGCGCAACTCACCGTCTTCCAGAGACAGCGCGAAAGAGAGAGGAAGGCGGAGAGACGCGGTCGGAGAAATAACCAACTGGAGAGAGAAGCTGGCTCCGCAGCTTGGGAACGAGGGAGACGGAGAGGAAGCGAGATGCCTGGCCGAACAGAACAAACTCGTAAAGCCGCTTAACGATCCATAATTTTACAACGTTCTGTAATAACCGTGCTCTCTCCGCTGCTCGAGCTCCTCCCCGGCCCTTGTCCCACCTTTCCAATTCCCCGCGTACGCCCTCTCTAGGCCTCCGAGGACCCTGCAGCTCGGATTCTAGGACGGTGGGTGTATTTATCTACGTCCGAGGCTCTTCAAGGGCGCGACTAGTCCACTCCCTCCATTTTCGGACCTTGGGAACCTTCACGGAACGCGGCCGGAGAAAATCCAGCTATACGTGGCTGCCAAAACCAGCATCCCTTCCAGAAGGCGGAATCAAGACACTATTTTGCGACCTCACTGCATATTCAACGTTGCGGTTTATATATTATTGTAATAAAATGTTTATTCAAACATATAAAATAGCAATATGATATAAGCAGAACATCTTTCAACAAATGTCGACCCGCAGCGTAACTAGAAAGGAGAGACTAACACCCTTGTGTACCCTTGTGCAACCTGTGTGACCTAGCGAGGACAATCAACCACCTACTACCGGTATGCAGAAAATACCAGAACGAAGAAGAGAATATAAACTTAACTGTTTATTGAACGTAACGTCACACAAAATATCCTAAAATTCTTAAGAGATACCAAATTGTGTACAGAAATATAATCACCAGACTAAAGAGTCGCTAATGAGCAGCCAGTCGATGCGACATTAACACACGGAACGGCGGGCCACTCTGACAAAAATATAACCAAGTATGCCTCGGGTCATTTGTAATTTTACTTAGCAATTTTACGGCGGATTTTTTAATGTACGTCAGTTGTTCTCTAGACCTCGATGAAACATGTTAAAATTAATTATGAGAAACAAGATAGTTATGTAATAATATTTATATTATGGGTCCAAATGGACCCGAATCTTGCTGTCAATCATATTGATAGCTTGCAATTTGTTTGGTTCACGGCGATTGGAACTCTATAAATAAATAAACGTTGAACGCCGAGAGAAAAATATCGCGCTTTTAATTCCTGTGCGACGAAGTCGACCGATTTCCCAGCCGAAATAAAAAGAAAAGCGAGAAGACGTGGAACGCTTCGGTCGTTTTTGGCTTCGCGGAATGATCCCTAATGTCCAACGCGAACAGGAAGCTGCGTTCCGCATACCTTTCCGGTAAAAGTCGCGGCAAGAAGACCTCCGCTGAAATTCATACATAATCTAGATCGCAAGAAGCCGCGGCGCGAACAGGAAACCGCGATCCGCACACCTTTCCGCTGGCTCGCAGAAAAACCGCTGGTTGTTAGATTCAACTTGCAACATTAACCAGCCGCACCGGCAGCGTTTTAACGCGGTCTTTCGAAGGCTTCCCTGGCCGCGGAAGTTCCACGGGGCAGAAGCTGTAACGTAGACGCAAGAAGCATCGCTAACGTCTTCTTTGATTAAACCCCGGAGCAGCTTGTGCCAGTGTCACGGTTGCGAAATGCCATATGGCTTCGGCGTGGTTTCAAACTCGGTTCAAAGAAAGGTTATTGCCTTTTTCAGCACGGCAGACGTTTCTCGGCTCGTCTCCGTCGGAATTTTCATTCCGCCGCGATGTTTGCCTGTCGCGAGTTCCGGCGCTTTTGGGATGACTGTCGCCTTTTGTTCGGAGGGATGACTGCGGCCGAAGGAAATCGATGCGATTCCGTCGGGAGTTCATCGACTTTCTCTCTCTCTCTCTCCCTCCCTCCCCCAAGGAATTCAGGAAACGCGTCGCTGAGCCGGCAACGACTCGTCAAGCTGTCGAACGAGAATGCCTTTGGGGAATCGCGTCTGAAAAGTGTCGACCTCGCGCGCGATATGCCGATCGCGCCTTGATACGTGATACAGAGAGACCGGGCGAGGGGGCCCCGTGGACGGCGGAACGGACGGGGCAGCACCATGGAACGTCGACGTCCCACGGAACGCGCAGGAAAAGGAGTGGAACCGAAAAAGAACAACCGCGATTTACGTCAAGCCGGGGAACGAAACTGATAGGAGGCGCGACGTCGAGGTCCGCCGCGATAAAAGAAGATACGGCGTCAAAGTAGAAAGAACATCGTCATTGTCGACGTCAAAGGAGTCACGGGGTACCCGCGGCAATGATTATTCGTGATTCCCTCTCGTGACACGTTGCGATACGCTGCTAACGAAATACGAGGCTCCAGGCAGAAACCGAGAACCGATCGCCGTAACGCGTCCCGGTCACGTGAAATCGTTTGTTTCGCTAGCACCGGACACCTGCGTGACCGACCGTGTTGCGAGAAATTTACCTGCTTTGATGCAGAGACACGTTCGTACTACGTGTTTCTTGTCCGTGATGATTCTTATCCGACAATCAAATTATGCTGGATTGTTTGCTCACGGTGCCCAACAACCGTTGCTCTCCCGTGTTTCGATTCATGGAGGCTCGCCGCAACTTTCAGCATCTTTCCCTTGCATCTCGATCATTCGCTTTCGTGGAAATATTTGGGAACTGCTGCATCGTGTGCACAGAATACAGAAAAGTGCAGCGATCGATGCAGTTCGAGTATATCCATGAAATTTGACACCATCGACTTTGTATCACGATAGTTTAATTTCGTGAAAGTATTCAGGACAGTTGCATAATGTGTCCGGAATGTAAATTGCAATTGATCGCTGTAATTCTCTTGGATGAAGAAAAGTGCATTGATCGTTACATTTTTAGAGTCCATAAAATTCACCATTTTAACTATGATTTAGTTACAAGAAATATTGAAGCACAGTCTCCTCTGCATCCCAATAATTCAATGCGGCAAAATCATTATATCCAGAATTAACAAAACTGACGTTGAACCGCGTCAAAAATGGAGGTCATCGTTAGAAACGAGGTCGCCGAAAATACGAAGCAGCGTCGCTCGCCGAGCGACGCAAGAAGGATCGTCGAGAGAAGAAAATATTTGGACGATGGAGGATCGATCGATGTATCGAAGGAGACAGCCGGGAGGAGGCTGGTCTTGAACGCGACGAAGGAATCCCGGAACGGAGCGGGTAAAAAACGTTGGCACGAGGATCGCGCGGCCGAAGCAAAGAGACAACTAGACCGCTCGAAGGGACAGGCGAGCGGAAAGAGAGCCGGACTAGAGTACTCGCGGGCGAACGTCCGCGTGGATTGAACCGTAAAATGAGAAACAATTAAGCTTTTATAGAGTTACGATCGGGACGGTTACCACGGGTCGGCGACGTCTCTAGCGACGACGACGACGGCGCGGCGGCACCGGCGCGGCGTTCCTTCGTCATCCGTTCCTCCGTGTTACAACTTGTTACATACTCCAAGGTCGAGCCAGAGCAGTTCAAGCGAGAGAGGAGAAGACGGAGAGCCCCGATGGCGTCCGTTGATTTTTCAGCCGGGGAAAGAGGTGGTCACGCGTGTACCGGCGTCTTGCGTGTCATGCGTGTTTGCGCGTTCGCGTTTCCCCACGCTTCGACGTATTAGTGCGGCTTATACCGACGCTAGATGGACCCGCGAGATACCCGCACACAGGCAACCGCCGTGACAGGCTCCTCCGCGCGATTTCTCCTCCGACAATCGGCCGCGTCGCCGCGCTCTCGCGTTTTCCTCTCTCGTTTCCCAACGAATTTTCGATCGGCCGAGTTCGGACGCGGGGGGACAACGTCCTTGCGAAACTGCGAAACCGACAAAAATCCTGCGGCCGAGGATTTCTTCTTTTTCTGTACGGTCTCCCGCGAGCTGGCCCCGACCCGGCCTGCTTTAAAAACGCTGCACGCATCTGCCAGTTTTTGTCGGACCCCGAGCTTCCTTGCTCGTCGCTCGTCGATTCCGGAGCACCGAGGCGGGGCCCTGTCTACGGCCGCGTGCAACGCTGCCCGCAATGCACTCCGATGCACTCCCTTTATCGCGCCCCCTCGCGAGACCGACCTACCGTTCCACCGCGCACGACTCTCTCTCAACCCTGTTCCAGTCAGCGGATTGCGATCGCTGCTGCAATTCAGACTTCGCTTTCCAGGTCCGCTGGATCAATTGCATCGACGAGAACTTGTTCTTGTCTCTGCGACTTTGTTCATCGAACAACTAAATGCACCTGACGAAGACCGCCTTGCACCGGTTGATTTCTCCGCTCATTGATAGGCGTTTTTTGTTAATAGCTAGTAAACAAACTATCGCGAACTGTATTCTAAAAGGTCGCTTAAAGTGACTTCATGACATCATTTTCAGACACCCTGTATCGTCTGAAGAAGGCTTCCTTATCCGAAACGAAAGGACGCGATCGAGAGGAGCCAGGTGATTCGTTAATTCGAGCAAAAGGCTGACGCGTCCGATTGTAAATTCGAGGATCCCCTAACCACTAGCCGGTGTTCACCCCAGCGACGTGTTTCCCTATGATTATGCAAATTCCAGGCGTAGGTAAGAACGACGATCCGGTCCGTGGATCGTTCGCGATCGGCTCGGGGAACAAAACGATCGTTCGATTGGTTCGAATGGGCGTTCGTCGCCGAGGGTAAAAATGCGGACGACAACCACGGTAATGACCACGATAAGGGGCTGTCGTCCGGCCTGGCCCATCCCCTTGTCCCTCGGCCGGCGGACCGGGGCTATTGATTTATCCGCGTCTGCCTGCCAACAAATAATCTCTTGTAGCAATAATTGCTGACAATATATAGCGTCGATGGCTGCCTCTCCGTCTCCCCGTCTCTCCCTCTCGCGCTCAGCCGAGAGAACCTGCACGGCGATATTTACAGTCCGCCGGCCGCCGCACGGCGTCGTTGAAAGCCGTGCTGCGCGATGCGGTGTCAGGGTGCACCTACGTACTCGCCGGCTACGTGCTCGGTGCATATACGCGCATACGTGTAACCGGATAATATGTTCCGCGAACGTGTTTGTCCGCGGCGTACACGTTACGTTTCTGGCCGATCGTGTGCGCACGCGAGCGAGCTCGGACTTCTCGCGGACACACCGTCGCACGCACCGGTCACCGACCAAATCGACTTTCCAACCCAGCCCGCCAGATTACGATCTCCGGACGACGATCGTTCGGCAATTGCTAGTTTCGCGCGGATGTCGACGTCGTTAACGATCGACGGGCTAGATGAAATTTCAGCCTATTCCGACGGCGACGCGAGGCGCCGCACTCCGCCGCGTTCTCCGAGCCGATTAAATCGAAGCAACTCGGCCGACTAAAACCTTAACGGGTCGTCCTGGCTTTAGGATCGCGTTACTCGCGCGACGTCGTTACTGGTATCGCGAGGCTATAATTGCAAACCTGATTCTCGTCATTGTTATTAATTTCGGAGTCCGGCGATACGCAGCTGCGATCAGCATGCTGCCGATGCTCGAAGTGCTCGAGAGATGTGTACGATTAGGTGCTGGTTCATTGACCCTTGTTGACCAGTCAGACTACCGATGAAGATTTTATATACATTGTTAATTTCAGATAATTGTTGTTTTAAAAATTTTGATCCCTGTTCTTGCATTTACCTATCGAATATAGGTACCAAAATAGTCTTCTATTGTTCTTCTTTGAACTCGTACAACATACATTATAATTTGAATTTAAACGAACCGATGGTGGCAAATTTGACGAAGCCGTTTCATATCGGACCAATTTCCAAAGGACGGCCACGGTGCATCAAGAACCGATTACTCCCGATTGTCCGAGGCTGAACAGTTTTAATGGCGTTCGTGATTCCGAGTGACCCTTAAAAGGTCGTTGTTTCCGGTCCCCGAGCACTCGGTCGGTCCTAAAGGAATTCCTGGCAATCGATATCCGGCCAGAGCGCATTAAGCCGTTGATGTTTCGCCGATTTTTCATCGGACCGCGAGAATCGACCGATCGACTCGATTATTCGCGGCGATTAGCTTTTATAGGGCCGCTCTATTTACCGGTGATGCCTCGCTCGTGCGCCGCCCTTGAACAAGATCCAAGCTGTTCGTCTTCGGTTCTGCTCTGTCTCTTCGTTTCCCTTTCTCCCTCGTGGACTTATCGTCGGTGTCGATTACTATCCATTCTCTCCTTTACAGTTATGTCGCGATGTTTATTATTTATACCGATCGCCACGTTTTGATCGGACCAGTGTCCATTAGGACTGGGTTTTATTGGGAATAAATGTTTATCGAAAAATATTCGTGAACATGGTCGGGTCTCTCGCTTTTAGTCTTACGATTCTTCCTGTACCAAGTGTTCATACCAGTTAATTAATATAACAGTAACGCTAACGATAACAATGACTTTCGACAACGAATAAAGGTCAACTGACAGAGGCTAATAAAAATCACCTAACAATAGCCAGTAAAAAAATGAGCCGACAATAGCTAGTAAAAGAACAAGTTGACAATAGCTAGTAAAAGAATCAACGGGCAAGAATCGATAAAGATCGACCGGCGACTAATAAAGAACAGCTGAAGACGGGTAATAAGACTCAACCGGCATCGCCTAATAAAAATTGACGAGAATCAGATAGTCTCGCGAACGACTTGACGGGACGATGGGACTCGCTGCACCGAGCAGATCGCAGAGTATAACTCCGTGGATATCGTTAATTATTCCGCAGCGTACTCTTGCGCGCGGAATTGGTATTGACCTTTCCCGGTTATCGGTGGAAGGGTACCGGTCCGGGGCGGCGAGGGGAGGGCCACGGAAGTTATTAAAGAGAGGAGAGAATGCGCGCAGTGAATGGGGAACATCGGGAAGTAATCGTGGGCGTGTGGCTGCAGAGCCTGGGGCCGCACGGTAACGCACGGCGCTCGGCGTCGACGCTTTCCGGGTAATATCGAGAGCCGGTTGATTGCGAACCATAACAGTACCCGCGGCGGCAGCAGGCAACGGGCGAGCTGGCAACTGGCAACGGCGGCGGCAGTCGGCTCAGAAAATAGCGGATCGTCCAGAGTAATACGTGGCCGGGCAACGCCGATAACCGGCGAAGAATTTCATTTAGCGGATAGCCCTATTAGTCCCGCGCCAATGTTCCCGGCCGCTTGCATTAATTTCGCGGCAGACTATCCCCCGATAAAACGGCGAGCGAGTTCCGCCGCGCCGCGGAGACCGGTGGATCGCAGTGAATCAATTTCACAGGTAGCCTGGCGTGTCGTCGATCGGCCACCAAGCGGCCTCCGACGAATATTCGTCGGGCTTTGTTAATTTTACGACCGGTATCCAGCCGTAAAATACAGCCCCGACCCAGCCTCGACGAGAGACTCCGACACTGGCTCCTACCGGACCCACGATTCTGCACCACGTTTCAGGGACCTGCGTCGTAACACTGTTTTCTATGCACCTGTTTGCCCGGGTTACCTGTCGCAAACACCTCGCTATTTGCCCTCCACGCGAGAAATCGGACGACCGTTTCCTTCTTTCACTATTTAGACCGGAGACGCAGCAGCGCTGAAATGTGTTCTGGCGAGTGTTCTATTTGTAAAAGAAGAAGAGACGACGAACTTAGGCATACCTTTCGTCAAAAGTTTTGAAAGTGCAGATCCATAAAATAGATATTGTCTGCATCACGTGCAAGAAAGGTGTCAGATACGCGTTCAACTCTTCCTCGAGGTTGCTCTTCAATTATCATAATTCGTTTACCTTTTCAAATCGCTTCGATCTTGGCATTAAGCACCTTTCGTTGTGCTATTCTTAATAAATTGCAAAATGCATCCTCTTCATCTACGTGGATATTCTGAAGAAACTATACTCCTCGTTTTACTAGGAGTCTCGTCGGATGAGATCTCGCATTAAAAAGATAATCGATTTATAACGTACGAAAAACGAGAATACAATAAAATGAACGATAAGTTGCCCCAAAGCGAGACCTAATTTTACGACACTATCGACGCGAACCTCGCTCTTCGATCAAGAGAGTTCCTGACAAGAGCAGGAAACATTCGAGAAGATCCATACGCAAAGCTGAGAGTTGCAGCACCAGCAAGAAAAAGGAGGAAGCTCTAATTGCACCTTAAAAAGGAACTCCGCTGGCGTTCATTACCGAGAGCAACGGGACACTTTAGGCCTTTAGAGGCCTTTAATTAGTATTTATCATTAGCCTCAGCAGTCGCATCCATGGAAACATCATCGCTGAGAAGATGGAAACAAGAGAACACACTTTTTCCAGTAATCACTGCATCTTTGATTTAATTTCAGGCATCATTAACTTTATATGTATATATATATAGCAAATAAGATGTCCATTTCGTTTATTCCTACGTTTTGTTCACTTACGGGTAAAAAAAGTTGAATACGTCTTAGTCGATAAATTTAACCCTTTGCACTCGAATAATGACGCTGAGGCACCATTCAAGATTGTTATATGATGTCCTAATCAAATCTGTACGCCATCGTCTATTTTTAAGGAACAGTTCAAAGTATAACTGTTACATGGCCTCAATTTCAAATGCTTAAATTACACTAAGAAATTATATAAAATAGAAATACTGTAGGTCATCCAAAAGTATTTTAGATTTACAGTCAAAATGGCTTAGAGTGCAAAAGGTTAAAGTCAATCGTGTCTGAAAACAAGCAAAAGGTGCGTCGATTGGTCACCTGACAGTAACCTACTCCACCACCCTTCCGTCGTCTTCGAGTTACAGGGTGCCCCATTAACCCTCGCACGATGATGTGAACATAACCATAGAAAAATAAATAAATCCATGGAAGTGAAAAGAAGCTTTTACGTGCTGGTACGAGTCATTCGAGTCCCGACCATCGGATACCCGGGTCCATCGAGCGAGGGTTAAACGAGCGATTTTTCCTAGGGACCCTTAGGTAGAAATAAGGCCGAAGGGACGAAGTGACGCGCCTCGTCGCCTCGTTTCGTGTCCACCATCCCTCCCCCACTTATCCTCGGTCCTGATCCGCTGGTCCTTTTTTCGGGCACGACCTAAGAAAGTCAAAGGTGGTTCTCCGCGACGCGACGGGGCGAGGGATACCCGCGCCGCCGGTATTCGTGATTCCGAGGTAAAGGAACGCGCGACAAGGTTTCCAACTTAAAATTCTTCCTGTCCCTTCCCGCGCCGCCCCTCCGGCTCTCTTTCTCTCGCTTCCCCCCCGGCTTTCTGTCAACATCGTCGCACACCTCCGGAGGAGAAACCCTCTCCCAGCCTCCACGTTACACCGGCGCGTTTCGACGCGAGCAACGCCACCGGGCCGTTTTCACCCTTCGGGAATCCCGAATCCGATTGCTCGGTAGGACTTGAAAGAACCGAGGAATTCTACCTCTCCGGAGCCCGCGTCCCAAAACCAGTCAAATTCGGAACTGGAACCGGTGACGACCGGTGATGCCAGTTTACGCTTCGTAAACCGAGATTTCTTCGTTACAGAGACGGGAACCCCTCCGACGAGTATCTTATCGAGCGCTGAGAATATTTCCATCGGGAAACTGTGCTCCGTTCTACGAGACGAGGCGGTGAATGTGAACACGGTAAGACGAAGACGGTTGCGTAATATTAGCGTGATCGATGAAGGCGAATATTGGCTATTAACCTCTCGCCGTACTATTTTCTTCACAGTTACTATGATTAGGATCGTTTCGATTAGAAGAATTTCTTGGAGATTACATCGTCTGCTTAGGTTCACTCGAATGCTTAAATAGCGACGACGAGAGAACAGAACTTCAAGACAAGACAATTATATCTAACAAATTAATAACGATCTTAAGATTTTCATAAAGAACAATATACCCCGATCTTTTGTGAAATAGATGATCAATTGATGACACTTGCAATTTTATAAGTAATATATAGAGATCCTGGCGTCGTCTGTGTGTCGGCAAAGGGTTGGAATCGTCGTATCGCGTCAGACTCGACAAAGGTATTCAGATATTCGGTGAAGAAAGAACCAGGAAATCCTAATGCGAAAGAAAGCTAGCCAGCATCAAGTGCGTGCCTAGCGATGCCACGTGTTCCAGGCCGGGATGAACGAACCTCTCGAGCCTCCTTCGAAAAACAGACCACGCAGCGATTGAATATTTATGAAAGCACGGGGTTAATGTCTTTTTTCCGAGTGCACTGGCGAACAGGGTGCGCAATGACGGGCATTAAGCCTCGGCTAAGTATAATTAGCCAGGAAGTAATTTTGAAGCGAGTAAAACGCCGGTGCCCAGCTCTTATTATTTTCCTATAAGTTCCGACGCGAGCGTTAGCCAGGCGGTGGAGCCACGGCGTTAGGTGCTAATAGAATGTGATCCGGCAGGCACAGCCGCGGAGTAGATCGTATCTGAAGAGATTCACGCCGTGGCGGTGGATTTTTTTCGTATCCGCGGGTACAACGAGTCCGGCGATAAATCGCGATAACGATCGGCTCTATTCTAGAACGAGCGTGAAAGAGAGGCGTCGTGACGCGCGCGACGCCACGATCGCCGAATAATTCCGCGTTACCGGTGCTTAATGTCCCCATCAATTCCGAATTCTAATGAGCACGATATATTTCGGCATTAATAATCGCGATACCTCGTGGAAGCGTGTTATACCGGTTCCATTAGCACCGAAATATCTCGTTGACTATTTATCGAGGCTTTCCTCCGGCCGAAAAAAAGGTTTATCCGATCGGCGTACATCCTCGTAATTATAAAAAACTGTATTATCCCCGAGGACCGTGGTAATTCAGAACTAATGATTTCAATTTAAAGCCGGGAGGGAAGAGGGTTCCCGCGAGGAACGGCCGATTCCTCGAAAGCGAGCCGCGCGCGAAATAACGAAATGATTCTCGCAGCGAGAGATCGACGATTACGTTTCCGTCCTTCCCCGGGATCTCTCTCTCCCTCTCACTCTCTCTCTCTCCTCTCTACCTTCGTTCTCTCACTCTTTTTCTCGCTCTCTCTCCGTTGCTCTCCACGGGCCGTTCCCTCGGTCACTCGGTCTCTCTCTCCCTCCGCCGTTCCCCCCGCCGATACCAGTCCGTTTTT
This sequence comes from Augochlorella aurata, assembly GCA_028455555.1. NCBI lineage: Eukaryota > Metazoa > Arthropoda > Insecta > Hymenoptera > Halictidae > Augochlorella > Augochlorella aurata. The sequence goes on along the minus strand of CM052156.1, from coordinate 4,861,131 downwards.
CTCGAGCTCCCACTCGTTTCGTCCCCTATAATTCTCGTGCCCTCTCCGTCTCTCTATCTCGGTTCGCGCCGGTACGCGTCCGTGGCTACGTACACAAGTACGTCGTTAGCGCGATCCTCTAAGGGGCTGGTCCATAAATTTGCGATTCGCGAAAATATCTCGGCAGACGGGCAATTAAGATATCGGGAGCGAGGGAGCCGGAGAGAGACGCAGACAGCAGAATGACAGAGGGTGGGCAGAGGAGAGAGAACGCCGCGCCGCGCCGCGCCGGGAACATGGCGGAGGATCCGAGAGGGAAGCTTAGAGGACGAGAGGGCGTCGGCCCTGAACACCGGCCGCGGGATCGCCTAGCTTTAATTAGGCTCGCCACGCCGGGAAAGAGGAACCGATATACTTGAAGCCGACTTCGAAGCGCCCGCGCAGACGCCGCCGCGTTGTTCTGACGAAATTTTCGCACGATTCCAGAGCCTATGAACGCTCTTCTATCTTATCTAGATGGAGGCGCACCTCGTATCGTAACACGGATTTTCCCTATCCGAACAAAGTATAACAATCAAATATTCTATTAAAAACCATGGCTTTGGAATACGTTCTTTTTAACTGCATTATTTTTCCATTAAGGTACAGAGTTTTAAAATGCAAACGAAATGTAAAATATAGCTTGAAATCTTTGTCTTGCCTCTTTAAGAAATCGTGGAAAATATCGTTTATAAAAATTGCTTTAATCGATAATTATAAAAATATAATAGTACGTAATTCTTGGCACCTTTTCCGCACTAATTCTTTCGGAACGCGGCCAACCGTGTTATACGAGGATTACCCGTATTTCTATCTCATGCTCGAGCTCGCTGTCACCCACTGACCCTCTCCGCCTCGGTGCAATCTCCACCTTCCTTTCTCTCCTCCCTTATCGTGTCCCTCGTTTCGCAACAAGCGAAACAAATTACGGTCGCGCGGCCGGGAATTCGCGACCTGCGACAAGCCGCAAGAAAGTAGGACGCCTGTCGTCAGTGTCGGTGCGCCTCTGCAACCAGATCTCGGTTACTCGGCTGGATTTGTCGCCGGGCCGAATCGGCGGGCCCCTTCGAACGGGACCGTCCGCGAAAGTCCCCGTCGATTCGCGAAAACGTCGGCCGCGTAACAGAATAATTACGGCGCGTGGGCGATAAAGGTTGACTCGGCGAGAGTCCTCGATGAGCGGGTCGAGCGGCCGCTAGCCGAACGAGTTCGCAATCTAGCGCGATAATATCCGGATAAAGCGACACACCTGGTCCCTTGTTCCAGGATGTTTGCCGCGACACGTAGGTGCGAGAGCCGCGCGCGATAAAGGCTATCGTTCTGTAACGACACCGATTAAGCCGACTTTGAGGTATCGCCGGTGGGGGCCGTGGAAAAAACGAGCGATCGTAAAAATCCGCGGACGGATCCGCGGCGCGGCGGGGCGGGACGCGGCGCGGTATCGTGTAATTAACCGCCAACGCGTTCCGCTCGGCCGAGGTGACACAGGCACCGCGGCACCGGGGATCGAGAAATTGAATACAAGATAGGAGGCGGTGTCGGTCATCGCGGGTCATCCCGACGAAAGAGGAATCGTGACGGGTCGTCGCGCGAAACTCGACGCGGTGGAGCGCGATGCGGCGAGGAGTTAAACGGCAACGAGACCATGAGGTCGGCCGACCCCGCGCGGATCCCAGAGACCAACTTTATTTTCTCATGACAGTGCCGGTGGGTCCGGCCGGTTCGCGTCGGTGACAGACGTTAAAGTATTAGCCGATTGCGAGTATCCGATGTCCCTTCGAAGTCCCGAGCGGAGAAGGCGAACGTGGAACAGAGCCGAACAGGGGAGCGAACCTGGAGACGCCGGGGGAGCAGGAGGAGGAACCAAGGAAGAGCGTTCCACCGAGCCACCCACCAAAAATAAAATCCTCTTTCCCACCCGTACTTTTTCTCCGTCTCGGTCTCTCTCTTCCTCCTTTCTCCATCAGTCTGCCGCGTCCCCTCCGGCGAGAAGACCTTCTTCCTCGATATCCACCCACAAAAATCCAACGACCGTCACTCCTCGGCCACGTACCCCGCCGCCGCGCGTCCCATGCCCGAAATTTCATTTCTTAAGGGGAGGTTCCTGTCGAGAATTTGTTCAAATCGATTCCTTTCTCTTTTAAGTTTATCTTCCTACGATGCTCCAATGATACTTAGCAAAAGGCAAGCAAATTCAAAGTGATAGTTTAAACGCATTTTGAGATATATTCTCGTGGGATTATTTCTATACAGCTTAGCTCAAATGAAAGCTGGAAGTGTCTACTTTAAGACAGGGTAGATTAAGCTAAATTTTATCATTTCATTTAGCATTTTTTCAACATATTTTTTAATGTACTTCCCCTAGCCTCGTGAGATTTTATGTAGACCTTCATGAAAACCTTGACAATTTTAGATAATTTTTCGGGAACTATATAGTGAAATAACGATATAATATCCTTGTCCAATATCCTATAATATCCAGTGAACTTATGACACCCTTCGGAAGTCTCTAGACCGAAGCGAAACGCAATCGACGTCTTCGAAACCTCGACAGCTCGATGTCCCGCACCCTCTCGAAAATCGAAAAGACAAGGAGACGGAGAAATAGAGGTCGGAGAAAAAGGGAGTCGAAACGAGACGAGGTGCGAAGGAGGAAAAGGCGGACTTCGTCCGATTCCGTCAGAAAGTACTGGCACGGGGACAAGGGGGAGTCCTCGGGCGTACCGTGAACCTGTCCATGGTTATAAATAAGGCCCAGGGGTCACGGCGAGGGCCAGGTTTACGAAATAAATACCGTAAGTTATGTCGGCCCCGCGAAGAACGAAACCTGGCCCCGAACAGAGGGGCTAATTCTACGATTTAACGCGATCTGCTATGCTGTCTCGGAACACACGTCGTCGCACCCGCGCACCTCCGACTCCTTCGGAAATCCTCCGAAACGCTCGTAATTCCTGCTCGAGTCGCGAGGTCGACTCCAGCGCGTTCGGGATTCGAATGCTCCGCCGATCGACTCGGGCTCTCTCCTTCCGACCGGCATTCTTGACCTCCGGGGTCAACCGGTGACCATCCTGTCTTCTTCCTTGTCCAAATCGCTTGGAACATCGAAAATTGGAAGCGTTGGCCAGTGGAAGACGGTCAGTCTAGTTTTTTCCTGATCGTTGATGATCTGAAACCTGCGGTTTTGGTGAAGATGCTGGAAGGATAGGTGGAACGCAGAAGTATAATAGTGTCTCTTAATTGCCTCTCTTTGATCCACGGAGCATCCACCTTGCTGCTGCCACGTGGTTCGGCAAGTAGGCGTGGTTTGGCTGCTCCCAGTCTACGAAGCTCCGAAATTCAAATGCACTTAGCGTGCTCGATGGAGCAAATGGAATCGCGAGTCCAGCTGCCAGGAGATCCAGCGCAACGACAGGATATTCGGAGGCGTGGACGATTTTTTTGTGCGAAGACTTGACCGCTGCTCTCTCTCTCTCTCTCTCTCTCTCTCTCTCTCTCTCTCTCTCTCTCTGCAGCTTTTTACTCCCCTCGTCGCGCTCCGGTTCTTTTTTCTCCCACCGCGATCTACCTGGCAAAGCCTCGAGGCAGCCGACCATTGTGCGCAACAAAGCTACACTTTTCTACCCGATCCCAAGCCTAATGGATAATTAATTTTTGATAAATCGTCCCTCGGTGACTGGCGTCGACGCGCGGTCTAATTTATTTTTCGATTTTTCACAAAACCGTTCAACCTTTTCCTTGGCGCAACCTTTCCCGTCTCTCACCCTTCGTCCGCGCTCTCCCCTCTCTCTCTCCCTCTTTTTTTCTCTCTGTCACTCGTCCCTCTCTTTCTTTCTCTGCTCGGCTCTCTCGTTCGACAGGCTCCGAGATTCCGAGGCCTCTTTTCAGCGTGTCAGGATACATTAGGATAATGCGACGAACGACCGCCGTAAACTCGAGAACTCCAACCGAACGGTAACTATTGTAAGCGGTGATTTACACAGAGTCCCTCGCTCTTTCTCCCTCCCTCCCCCCCTCTCTCTCTCTCTCTCTCTTTCTCCATTCGTCCTGTCCGTCTCCCTCTCTTCGACGGGGAGCTGTTAACTCCTCGAATATCGTGCAATATATTCAGAACTCGGATGACCCCGAGTGCACTTTCGTCTGTCGCGCAGATCTACGGTGTATACACGCCACAGGATAATCCGTGTCCATATTTAGCTTTGACGTTATCCTCCGAAGTCCGGGATGATCTCTGGTAAGAGGGCTTGCTCCGTACAGCATTCTCAAGTAGGCGTGGCATATTTGTTCTTGCTCCTAATGGAGCTAAGACAGGACCTCAAACAACAATTAGAGCAGCTGTCTCAAATTTTCACTCCGTATCTTCCAAAAATCTGGCTTTAAACGCTACAAAGTCCTCTGTTTACCGATAGGAGACTACGCAGCTGGGTCTCCAGTGCCCTAAATGGGCGTGTCTCTTGCTTCCTACGGAACTCAGACATAACCTCGACAATTAGTCCCTTCTTCGAATTTTGACTCTATATCTCCTAAAAATCTAGCTCCGAAGGTGCTGCGCTCCAAATTGTCTTCGAAGCGACTGGTCGAGTTTTCAGTGCCCGAAGTGGGCGTGGCATCGTAGCTCCTTTCCGCAGAGCAGCGTCCAAAGGACAATTAGCGGTGACACCTAGAAATCGGCGACACATCGACCAGCAAGATCGGTCGTATTCCTCTGTGGGAAGAAATTTCGGATCGCAGTGGGCGATAGGGCTCCGGAAAGCTCGCCAGGTCTGAGTCGCGTGCTGAACGCCAGGAGGAGGCGAAAAATGGTGGACCCTTGACGTGCTGCGTGTACGAAGAGCCCGCGGAGGCGAAGGTCGTTGCCGGCGAGGGAGGAACGCGGTCCACGTTGTAAGGACTTGCAAGTAAAAGAGACAAGAGGCCAGGATTTGCCCGGAGCGATCGCGTGGCTACCATTCCACTGGACCATGGATCACGTGCGCGCGCGAGGCCGCGTCTCCTGGTCGTGGCACGCAACGCTACCGCGCGCGGAATATCGTCACGCTGCGAGCGCGATCGTCTCGCGAGCGAGACGCAACGGAGGGAAGAGCCGCGCGGATGGTTCTCGCGACAGTTTCCGCCCCGCTGGCAATTATTCGCGGTTCCAGACACGGCTCCTTCCTCGGGGTACTTTCACCTTCGGCTTCGGAACAGACGGCATTAATCGGGGCCTCGGAGCGCGCAGGTTGCGTAACGCGAAACGAGGGCGCGATAACGAGCCGGAATGGAACGCGGCTTTCCGAACCGCGGACTGTCTACTGTCGCTGCTTCGCTGAAGATCCCGCAGACGCCATCCGCCAGCATCCACGGATGCGAAAGCGACGCTCGGCCGCGTGAGCCAGCGAATTTTACGCTAACGGATAAGGCGAGGAATTTCTGAAGCGCCCTAGCGCGTAGGAGAGATGGGTCCTACGATCAGAGAGGTGCAATTTCACTAGCCTACTGTCGGTCAGAAGTCTCCGGTCCAGCAGCTTGCGTCTCCGTTCCTCTGCCCAGCCGCCTATCTATCCTCCTCGGATCCTCTCGGCACCGCAGTCCCGTGCCGTCTCATCCTCCGACTTCGCCCTTCGCCCTCCGGTCCCCGCGAGCCCCGCCGACCAGTATACCAGCCCTCCTCCTAGAGGTAATTTACTTTCCATCCTCTTTCGTTTGCCACGAGTGCCAGGTACGTTCCTTCTAACCCCTCCCACTCTCCTCGTTCCGTCTACATCTTTCCCCCGGATGCGTCGACTATACCCGATACGCGTTAACTATATTCAGGGTTGCCGTGTTTTAGGAAAGACGATCCGAGACACCTCGTGGACAACCAATCCCGGTGTCGAGACGGCTTATTTGACTTTTTACCCTCGCTTTCATAAATCAATCGGCCGCTCGTTCCAAACACTTGAGATCGTACTACTGGCGGAGTCGTTTCTATAGCAATGTTGCTAGTTACCACAGCTTAACAGAGACGTTATTAACTTTGCTCGGATTATTTAAATGTGTATTAATTTCCCTCATTACCACAGCTTAACAAAGAAGCTGTTACGAGTTTTGGTAGAATCATTACAATGTGTACTAATTTTCCTTGTTTGCCACGGCTTAGCAAGGTGGTTTGCGAGATGGCCAAGAATCAACGGGGTCCACGATGCAGATTTGTTCGCAGCGATGACAAACGGTACCATGGGAAGGGACCAAGAGTTCGCGAGGAGGATCGCGAGCGGGAAAGCCGTCTGCTCGTCTGCGTTCCCGAAAGGGTACCCTGGGCGGTGCGGGCTCACGATGATCGCCGCTACAAAGTTGTTCCGCAGCGCCTACCAGCTACATCCCTCTCGAGTTTATTCCTCGGAGCGTTCCGGCTTATTGTTAGAGAGGCAGTAGATCCGCATTAGCGTACTCCTACCGCGGTCGAAAGAGGCCTGGCTCTCCTCTCCCGTCTCTGGTCCCCTCGTCCTCGTTCCGTTCCTTTTCTATCCGCGCCGTCCGGTCGAGCCGACGCGCTGATCTTTCTCGCTCTCCGAGGGCAGCGAGAGAAGGACAACAAAGACGGGAGGAACCTCTTTCGTCTGAGAGAAAGAGAGAGAGAGAGGGAGGGAGGGAGGGAGAGAGAGAGAGCGAGAAAGGAGTCCAGATTTCTCGCTCGCACTCGCACAGCATCACCGAGGCCTGGTATAATTAATACGGGCCCCGTGGAATGCCGGTCGCCTCACTCTCTTGGGCCCTTACCCCTCTCCGCCCCTCCCTCTCGCCGGGCCCGTCCCAGGGACTCATTCCGCCTTCTCCTCTTACTCACCCTCGTCTCCCCTCGCCGCGCGCGCGGCCCCTTTCCGCACCCGGTTTCTCCGCGTCCCGTACACATCCGACCAGTTTCCATGCCCTCGTCTAGGCCCGGCCGGGACTAGGGCCCCGGCAACCCCTGCCCGATGCGACGCTAACTCCGGGCCGTCTCTCCTCGAGACGGGGCCCTTTTGCTCGCCGAAATGCTTCAAAAGTGGAGCACGCGCAACGAGGACCTCGACGACGCCGACGACAACGACAATAACCAGGCCGGGGCCTCTCTTTTGACAGCCGGACTCAAAATATTGGGCCCCCTTCAGCCAGGGACCGCACAGAAGCGGGGAACTCGGTAGCGCCGACGTATCGCGGCCGGCCCTCGGACATCGGGGCCCGAGATTCGCTTCGGGTCCAGCTGGCCGGGTTACGCGAATCCTCCCACAGACTTTGCTATCCTGATTTCGAGTCTTCCGACCCGCGGGAAGAGAAAACACCGGGTAGACGGGCCCCGCTGGGTCCGCCGGTTTTCGCCTTAAAAGGTGCTCTTCCCTTGACTTCGACTTTCGCAACCGATGCACTTCGTGGCTCGTTCGGGGAACCCCGACTTCTCGGGAAAATGAGCATCCTGCTCGTAGAGGATTCGTTAATACTCGGTCTCTTCGATGCATAACCGTGACGAATAATCGTGTCTCCTTTTCCCAAGTTGTCCATTTTTATTTCCAAGCTAACGAACACTGTATTGCGAACGCGAACAAATGCAAACTCGACACGTTTCCTTCTGTTGGTTCGGTTAAATCCATCTATCTGAACGCGGCAAGTTACAAGTATGTAGCAAGGATAATCAGTGGACTCCTATTATATGAACCTACCCGATTATATGAACTGGTTATCTCCCGCAGAGTTCGTATAAATGGAGTTCCACCGTACACGTATCGTTCTCGTAATTTCCTCTCTTACTCGATCGGGAAGTTCGTCGAAACACAGACGAAAGTTCAACGGAGTCCAAGAGTCGAAGGTTCTCCGACCTCCTAAATAAAATATCGCAATCACGAGTGCACGGTGTTCGCGTGGAAGCACTTATCCGAGGAGCCGGGCGATAAAGACGACCGGCGGGGATCATTTAAGCGAGTGCAAAGTGCGTCCGTCGAGCGGGTATCGCCGTAATTTGTCACGGTTTTGTCTGGCCGTATTATTCCCGTACCGTGAGACTAATGTTATCTGCGCGGTGCATCGATGACGAGCGAACGAACAAGGCAGTCGTTAATTAAAATGTATTAGACCGGGTCCGGGGCGACATAGGAAGAACGCGACTTCCTTTCACTCTCGGGAATTTCTTTGAGAGGCTAATAAAACCGAGCGGGTTCCTTTAAAGGAGGCAAAATCGAGAACGCCAGTCTCTTTTTCGCGTAACACCGTGCTATCGGGGCTGCTGCGCTCTCCTATGACCCTCCCCTCGCCCCGTTTCTTACGTTGAAGCGGTCCCAGGCAGTTGCACACGCCGCAACTCCGACTTCGGATAAACTAGCCTCTCTCGTCCCGGTTTCTATTCTCGTTGTTTGTCCAAGCCTTGTTCTCCGATCGGGAGACGTCGTCCCGGATGGAATCCGACTTATCGCCGACTCAATTCAAGAAGCAGGCCAAGAAGAAGCTGATCGGGAAGAGGTTGATCGAGAAGAAGTTGATCGAGAAGAAGCAGATCAAGAGCATTCTTTTTTTATCAACAGTACTGCTCGTACCTCTGACAGTTTCTCATTTATTATAGTTTCCTGAACTGTTCATATTTACTGCGTCCGTGATGTATTTATTATCAGATTGCAGATCTTTATGCAAAATTAACATTTTCCGAGCTGGTTGGTTGAGACAGAAATGCAATAAAGAGAAACTGTTTCTTCTAATACTTTAGATATATTGAAAACAGTGTAACAACATTATCAAACTCTTCTGTTTCTTATTCTTCTTCTCACTCATGTAACAGCTTTAAGAAATCTTCTTTTTAACTTCTTTTCTGACAAGAAGTTCTTGTATTAGAGAACTTCTTCAAAAATAAAAAGAGGATTACGAAGAAATAGGGTGACCGATGAAGGAGAAAGGTCGATCGAACTTATCGGCAACTCAATCCACGAAGAAGTCGACGAAGAAGTAGACTCAGTAGAACTCGATGAAGAAGAAAAAGAAGTAGGACAAAGGAGAAACAGCAAGGATCGAGGGCTGCTTTCAGGAATGCCGGACAGCTTCCAAGCTTCTGGAGAGCATCGAAGCCGGAAGAAAAAGAAACGCGCCAGGTGTGTCGGGCAAGCCAGGCCCTTGGAAATTTGATTTCCCGAGCCTGGATTCGGAGGATGGAGAGAGAGCGGCCAATTATCTTAATTTCTGTTCACCGTGGACGGAGGAAGGCAAACAACGAAGGGCAGATTAGGCGGGGCCCGTCGACGGGAATAATAGAGTTCGAGGCGACTTCTCGTCTTTCGAAATTCTCCTGACTCACTATCGGGGTCGTTATTACGCGTCGCGCCGTCAAATGAGCGCCAGGCCCCGGGCCCGGGGATCGCGTAGGTGCAAAAAGCCGGTCGGAGCCCATGGCGTCCATGAAATTAACTTCATTTCCGCGGATGACGCGCCGCGCGGCGCCTCTTTTTCCAGTTTTCGCGGCGCGGCTCGACGTTCACCTTGGAGGGCGTTACGCGGATGCAAGGATGCCTTGGGCCCCGTGCGCCGCGGCTCTCTCCAGTTTTAATTACTTTAATCTCGACGGCTGCGACGAAGACCACATGGCGCTTCGATCGTCCCTTAAACTCCGCTTAAGCGGATTTCAATGGCCCTAAATAACCGGGATTCCTCGACACCTCCGTTCCGCCGTCTGATCCGCGGGTATACGCCGCGGTAACCGTAAAATTCCAAGATAATTTCCAAGGGTATTTCTCGGTCTCCACGGCCGCACAAAAAGTCACCGGAACCCCGTAACGCGGGGACGCGGCTCGTTCCATTCCACCGTAAAGGAACCGCGCCCCACCGCGTTTCGAAAATTGCCGCGTTCGTGCTGCTCTGAATTTAAAAACCGATGCCTCGCCGATCGGGCGAGACCTGCTGCAAACATTTCGGAACATATCCGACGCGTTGCAGATGTCATGAAGCGTCCGAGACAGCTGCCAAGTGCCGAACGTTGCGTGCGAATATCGATGAGGAGATCAGGTACCTTGCTGATGTCGAGAATCTTTGGAAACATCGCGAAAATGCGAAATGACGTCCTCAAAATTATAAAGACCCTTCCTTAGGCATTGAGTCATTTCCTTAATCTAAACACATATGCTAATCAAAAATTTTAGTTCGAATTGTATGCGAAAGGTTATGGGTCCGTCTGGACCTGCACGCGGGGCTGCGCGTGAACTCCCGAGGGTTAAAGTATAGGGACTTTCGGAACGCCTCGACCAAAGTTGCAAGTCCCCCGTGAATCGCATGTCACCGCCGAAAACGGACAGCGGCCGACATAAACAATAAATAGAAAATTCGATTTCGCGTCTCGTGCTCGACGACACGGAATAATTCGCGCGGCGAGACGCGCAATCGATCCGACGCCGCGCCATGTCGGATAAATACTGCGGCCCGTTGACAAATGAGTTTGGGCAAGTGCAAGCGAAACGTGGCCGCAAAAAGCAGGTTCGGCCGTCCGATTCGCCGGGATGGAATATGGATAGCCAGTCGGTTCTCTTGCCCTCCGCGTCGCTCGCTCCGTCTCTCTCCGGCTATCTTTTTCTCCCCGTGTCGTCCTCTCTCTCTCTCTCTCTCTCTCTCGTTCCCGCCGAGGAGGATCTTCCCAGCCGTCTATCCGTTAGTCGGCTACCTCCGATTCCTCATTAACCGACGGTTCCTCCTTCGCGATTCTCTCTTGGGCAGAGGCGGAGGAATGGTACGATCCTGGACTTCGGCTCCAGTCGAGGCCAAGGTTCGAGGAGATGAACGCGGTTAGGGGATTCACGGAATACTGCCGACGAAAAACTCGACTGCGATCCCTGGCGGGGATGCGAGAAAGAAATCCTTTAACATTTTCATTGCTGAACGGCGACCTCGAGGAATCCTGCAGAATGAACCATTCAATGCGTGCCGATTTATAAGAGTGACGAGACGATCGCAACGTTTGCGATCGAGGAATTTTTATTCGATCGTTCTTTAAGAGTCTTCGTCATTTTAACGATTCGAAAAGAAATCGTTTTTCGATGCTGTATTGCAAAATCATCGACGCGAAGTTTCTTCTATATGTATGGATCCTGTAGTATTCGGAATTATTGTAGTAAATATTTGATGATATTGTTAGGAAGATCTGGGTGAGACACTTTGCGGTCTGATAAAACGGAGTAGCATTTTTG